>SNQJ01S0005136.1:189564-217557 GCA_010110895.2 Picea sitchensis | reverse complement strand
CCAAGGAGACATTTTCATTTTGAATCATCTTGTACTTGAACATTTAAGTGGGGTAAAAGGAGGGTGCCCCCTCGAAGAGGCTTATTATCTGAAATTATCTCTTTTTCAAGGTGTTGAGTACTTTTTCTGAGGTTTTTCTATGCTATATTGGTATTTGGTTCTTAACATATCACTTGTCTCTCTCCTCGGTAAAGATGTAGCTTCCACCTTCCCTCAATAAGAAGAAGAAGCCATCAGTAAGGCTCAACAATACAACCTCATCTATTCACAATCAGGGTACTTATACACAATACTTCCTGATCTCCCAAAACTCATGCCATTCGGTCAAGACAAACCCGGGATGTCTCACTCAGCAGACGGATTGATTGGTAATACCACACACCACAGTCCTCAACCCCAACCACCACCAATGTATGGCACACCTCAATATTCGTCGGCATATGGGGGAACCTCTTATTACCCGCCACCCCCTTATCAACAACCATACCCTGTTGTTATTCCTCCACCCATCAATGGCCCACCACCGACACCCCCAATACACCCACCTATCCAAACAAGTTCTGGTACCCCCTCTACCTCATCTTATACTTTAAGTACTAGCGAAAGCACCATGCCTTCCTATGTACCTTACGAATCACAACTCCCATAGAATATGTAATTTCCATTTCTTGGTCCTCCACAGCCCATGGCACCCCCACACCCTCACGCTGGGGTGAATTTTGTTCAACCCTCTCCCGTTCAACAATATCAAAATTTCGAACAGTTGAATACGGAAAATCCGACCCACCCGTTGAATAATGCCAAAAAGAAAGGAAGAAACAGGAACAATAACAACCCAGGTCAAGGCGGGAATCAACCCCAACAAAACCAACCTACTGGGAGCAACCAGAACCAAGGGAATCATAACCCCCAGGGGGGAAATAACAACAAGTGTCAAGAGAGAAATAACAATACTATCAAAACCACCTTCCCTTGTGCCCTTTGCGATGAGTTCGGTCATTATACTCATCATTTTCCCCAAATCGCTGATTTTAAACGGATGAAAGACTCAGGTAGTCTACCACATCCTCAAGCACCACCTGCCCCTCAGCAGGCCCCACAACAATACGTGCAACAACCCCTCCCAGTTATGCTACAAAATCTCATTCCGCACCAGGGTGTGATAAACACCCAACAAGATACACAACATACCTCACCACAGTCGGGACTGTATCTCAATCCAAACAATCCCGTAGATTGTACTATCCTTCTCACCAATGAGGAAGAAATCCTTCTGCAAACACGTAGTCGTCAATACCGTGCACCCACTGAGTCTCCTCCCATTCCCCCAGAAACAATCCCAACACCGACGAGACCCCCATTGGTAATTCCTCACCCTAACGCTGAAACACCTCTTCACATCCCTCGCATCCCATTACACAGGAATGTCCACAACCCTCAGGCTAGGGCGGCTCATAATTACAGTTTGGTCAATGACTTATCACAATCCCTGGCTGCCATGTCAGTCTTAGAGGTCCTTCAAACTTGTCCTACTCAACGAAAATCATTACTTTCCGCCTTGGGGGAAGTCGACCCCGCGGATACCCAACTCATCACATTTGATCTCGACAGCGGAGAACCTCGCCTTCCCACTCTAATCGCTTTTCAAATCCCAGTGAAAATTTGGAACATTACAGTTCATCGGTGCATCATCGATGAAGGTGCATCCACATGCATTATGTCCAAATCTGTATGGTAGAAACTTGGTTCCCTCGAACTCATTCCATCTGCCATTACCTTAAGAGCTTATGACGGATGACCATCATCTCCTGAAGGGCTCTTCCAAAATGTCCCCGTAGAACTCGAGGGAAAGACCATTCTCATCGACATTGAAGTTATCGATGCCCCACTGGATTACAATATCTTGTTTGGTCGTAGCTACATGTACGCTATGAAGGCAGTTGCCTCTTCCATCTTTCGAACAATGATGTTCCCCCATAACGGGAAGATCATTACCATTGACCAAGTCTCACATTACAAGACTAACCCTTCTTCCAACATCAATAACGTTCTCCCTCTCATACACACGAGTCATGATGCATACCCACTCATCGAAATGGGTCCCAAAATTTTCAAAGACCCATCATTGTTAGGAACTTACCATGGTGCACCACCACTCCTTCATCCTTCCAATCAAGTATGCGTCATATCATCCAAGATAACTGACATAGAGGATACCCTTCCTCCTAGGGAGGATTCTATCATATCTAATGTCCCACTAGTCATAGATCTCTCCCCTCATGAGGCTCCTGCGAACTCGTCGACTCCACGAGTCCACTATTTCACCTCTCCCCAAGGCCATATCCCAGTATGGGAGACAGTTCCCCAAGCCATTACTCAAATCCCCTTCTTTTACCCTCCACCAGGTGTACAAGCTTTCCAAGTGGCCGCAACGTTTACCCTCCCTAATATGGTGTTAGCAATTCCATTTTGGTATTTACATCCACTAGAGATGGTCCCTCAACCATCCCTTCTCCCCCAAATGGAAGGAATCCCAATGACGATTCCCATACTCACTCCCACCATACCCTCCACACCCCCACTCACTACCCTCCCTGCCACAGCTGGGGGCAGGCGAAAGAAGACGGAGCCCACAGCTCCACTTCCCCCATGTGTCCAACCTCCTTGCACGCTATGTGAGAAATATGGACACCAAACCAACAACTTCCCATCGCTACCAGAGTTATGGAACTTGACTCCACTCAATCAAACACCATCAACGCTCGCCACTATAGCAAGTACTGCCGCTACCACCCCTCACTCAAGTAGTAAAGGGATATGAACCAAATTCTCTTGCGCCATATGTTTAGAATATGGCCATTATACACACCATTTCCCAACACTATCGCGCTTCCAGCAGACATTAGCCGCAGTACGCCAAAGCTTCTAGAACGAACCCAATCTAGCTACATCATCCCTACCAAAAATCACTGACATCTATTATGTCACAACTTCAGTCAATGAACATATGAGATTCCCTTGCTCTCTATGTGAATCCTTAGATCATTTTACATACCAATGTCCTATGATCATTGAATACAGGCAACGCCAGTTGATCCTGATTCAAACCCTTGCACCCCCTACAGAATCTATGGTTGACCTTACCTTGTCACTAGAGATTATTCATATCATTTCTCTTAAACCCAAGGCACTCCTAACTCCTCCATGGTTCTTGGATGACCTATCCGAGGATTTAATCCCAAATCCCCCCAAATTATTGCCCGATTGTCCATAGTGCCAGTAAAACTGGGATGGCATTATGGACCCACCGTCCATATCTAAGCCCTTTTTCCCACTTTCATTTTTTGGTACAGGAGCCCACAACCTCCGTTTTCCAAACCATCTTCGGCCTCTTACATAGACATTTCCATCCGGTTATCATTTTCCCTTTTCCCTAGTGGAGCATCTTCCCATAACACACTTAGGTACGCCTGCTCATGTTCAAAATTATCAAATAAATGCTTGTATGTTCGATTCTCTTCAGATATTGTTCACGTCAAGCATTTGGTTTTCATGTGTGCATGTACTTCGTCATCATACATCAACGCAACCCCTTCATGTATATACTCAGCACTGGCATGTAATCATTCCCTCTGAATCTCAATTGCATCTCCAGTCACACCGACATTTTCCTCTAGGATCTCAATCTCTGGCTCTACAATACCAACACCTCCATTACATCTTAGGTACTGTCATTTGATAGCACTCTCCCCCACATGAGTTGTCCCATTCATAGCACCCTTTTTCACTTTGACACTCATGTTGTTTTTCAACCCTTTAGGGATGGCAGTCCCAATAGTCTTGCATCATGTCACGAATCAGCCACATAATCCTTCTCCTCATTTTGCTAGCTTTCCCACTGGACTCCCAGATTATTTCTTCAAGGTTCTATTTTGACTGCACCTCCACAGTATCATGAACCCTCCATTTCATCCACAATCAGTTTGTCCCTCTGCAAATTTCCTTTCATTTCACCTACCTCATACAGAAACCCATCCATGGGGCCCCCATCCTCCACCATTTCTCACAGCAAATTGCGCCCTAACTAGCCCAACCATATTACATTGGGGCACCCGTTTCTGTATTTGTACACTCATCCCAAATTATTCTTTATTTATTTTGTAAAAAGCCTTTGTTTCCAGCATTTACATATCCTTTTGTCGTCACCTTCGACGACCTTCTTCCCTTTTTTGGAAAACACAACCCATGTCGCCCTTGGTTGGGGCACTCCTTATCACTACCCTGGTTGACATCGTCCATATTCTCTGAGTATACCACATGCCACTTATCTCTGCCCTCTGAGTTTGTTCACTTTGTCCCACCTCTGGCACAACTTATCCCTTGTCTTGTTGTCCCCTTAACACTCGACCTAGTTGAACAGTTGTGGCCACTTATACCTCACACATACCCCCAACCAAGGGCAGTATTGAGTCTCCATACATTTTGATTTCGTCCATGTACCTCCTCAGTTCCTAACCTCACCTAGTAGATTTCACAAATCTCTTTGTTTCTCGGATTCGCGTCCACCTTTTTGTCGACATCTGCACAGTTTCCATAAGGGTGATAGTATCTTGACTCTCATTACCTTTCCAATGAGAGGTCTTGGATGACACAAGGAGAACCACAAATTGCTCCATGTTTTCGTTGACCCCCGTAACATTCGAATTCAACACTTTCTCATGTTACGGTGGGTCTTACTTTGCGACTATTGCAGTTATTTCTTATATTTACCGAAGACCTCTAAACTTGGTTGGGCTATCAATGCCTACAGAATCCATGATATTTCTTACAAATGTCACTGCCTACTATTCAGAGTATGTTCCTTCGTAGAATTGTCTTCTGCCTTTATCACGACTGCCCCCGAGGGTGTTGCAGTTGTCTACATCAACACACCATTCCTTTTTGAGTTATGATGCAGGAGCATCGCCCACGTCAAGCGAGCCAACACAAAAGCAGGAAACAACTAGGACAAGCCAACACAAATCTCTTTTTGAAAGCTCCTTGATATTGTTGCGCGATCTTAAATGATTCATTTAAAAGACAGCGCACTTGTATATTGTAATGGACCTTGAGCGGATAGCTCACGTCCTTAGGTAGATGAGGCATTTAATAGAATTAATGTAAAGATAGGTAGGAATTTAATTCTAGATTTGATAGCCTTAGAGCTCGAGAGGGAAACAAGATATAGACACCCTCCTTTGTACATTGTAACATTAGCTACAACATTCAGAAGAGAAGAGCATGCAAAGAAGTATATGAAGAAATTCCATGTACAAACATTGAATTAATAGAAAAGCTTTGATTCAATTCCATGGTTGTGTTATTCTCTGTGTATTGTTGATATTATGCTCATGAATGTTTTCTTCTTGTCATACATTTTCTTTTATATGCTGTGTATGTGATTTCATGGTTGAATTGAAGTCTGTGAAAACAAGAAGTTAGTTTCAATCATTTCTCTATCCTGAACCAGAGAATTCCTGCAAGGAGTGCAGTTGAATCGTCCGCAAGGAGTGCGTTGACGGCAGGGTTCAAGTAGAGAGAAATTTTGTTCTAAGTTCCAGAAGTGCAGAATTGGCACCAGAGTCGTGCAAGGCGTGCGCAGGCTAGACGAAGATTCAGAATTGCGATTCTGAGCAAAGGGATTAAAGATTTATGCTGCAGGAGTGCGTAGGGTCGAAGACTTCAACACTTAGTTGTGTTTGAAGATTTTGCTGCAAGGAGTGCGTGCAAGGGGTTTCCTGAAGGAACTCGAAAACCATGAGAAAAGTTCAGAAGGATAGGCCTTCAAAGTTTATTGAAGGACAGCGGAGAGAAGTTGCATGAGCAAGGTGAATGGAAGAGTCACCGGTTGGAGAAGTCGTCTCGTGGAGAGACACTTCTCATTGCATGGAGTGAGTGTGGGAGAAACGGATGGACGAAATCCTCCGAGGAGATTTCGTGAAGTGTCGTGGATCGTTGGATCTTGTGGGCGCAAGGAGACTACAGTGCAGGAGCGGAAGAAGGTTCGAGGTTCGGGGAAAATAGGAGCCGTCGATCGGGATCACGAGGAGCATGGGTTCTACTCGTAGATCGGCGTATCGGGAGTTCATGAGGTAAGACTCCAAATTTTATGCAACGGAATTCGCGAGAGTGTGAGGTGCGACATCCCGACAGCCACGTAAGCAGTATGGGCCACAAGTGATAGTGGAAGAAAGGTGGCGTAGGATATCGGAGGTTCGACGTTTCAGGTATCGGGAGTCGACGGGGAGGATAGTTGATCTCGCGAGTAGCGAAGTCGCGAGGAATCGCGATCGCGATTTCGGCATCTCGGCGCATCGTGTATCGGAGTTTGAAAACTTGAGAGTTGGTTGCGGTGAGTGGTGAGACTGCAATAAGGGCAGAAGTCCCGACAAGTGGGAAAAGGTCAGCGCTGACTGACACATTGGGTCTCAGGGATTCGAGAGCCCAGTTGATCAATAGAGAACTCGCGAAGCACGAAGTTCCAATTCTCCGATAAGGAAGTAAAGAGAATCGCGAGACGAGAACTGTGGGTGCAGATCTTCCGATTGGAAGATAGAAGAACCTAGAAGTTCTTCGGGCCGAGAGGGAAGAAGGTCCTGGTGAGAGCAGGCGTGCGGGCTTGGCGCATTTGCATTAAGTGGTATTAGAGAAGGAATTCTTTGTTTTCTGTAGCCAAGAAAGAGAATTCATCATGCCAGCGAGAAGAGAGAGACAGTCACCAGACCCAGAAGATAGGGAGGTGCGAAGAAGAGGTAGGCCGACAGGAAATCCAGAAATGGAGCGGTAGATGAGAGATCTCCAAGCAAGACTCGAGGAGATGGAAACAGCACAAAGATGTGGAGTTGGTGCTGGGGATCTTAGTGATTCCGAAGTTGAAGAGGAGGCTGGACATGAAGAAGAGGTCACAGCAGAAGATGCATCAACCGAGCGGTTGATCAAAGCCATTGCCAGGATGGGTGCGAAGACAAAAATGGATATTCCAGTCTATGAGGGGAATCTGGATGCAGAGGAGCTACTAGATTGGATTAGAGCTCTCGACACATACTTCGATTATGAAGATGTCGAAGATGATAAGAAAGTCAAGCATGCAGTTATGCACTTGAAAGGACATGCAACATTGTGGTGGGACGAGCTACAAGCTGACAGACGCTGCAAAGGCAAGCAGAAGATTAAAAGTTGGGATCGGATGATCGCGAAGATGAAGGCGAAGTTCATCCCAAGGGATTATCAAATTACACTGTTCAGGCGAATGCAGAACCTGAGATAGAAACTGATGACAATGAAAGAATACACCAAAGAATTCTATCGACTGAACATCAGAGCAGATCATCGGGAGAGCGATGATGAAAAAGTGGCTAGATATCTGAATGGTCTGAGATATGACATTCAGGATGAATTAAGCATGATAACCATCCGAACGGTGGATGATGCTTACCAATTGGCTCTGAAAGCTGAAGAGAAGCTGAGCCAAAAGCAAGGACAGCGAGGGCGAGGCAGAAGCCAGCCAAGAGGCAAAGAAGTTGCCCAGGAGAAATTCCAGAAGCCCAAAGAGGAATGGAAGAAACCTCAGGGTAAGGTTGAAATGGGTGGAACCACAGGAGAGGCAACCATATGTTGAGCAGAGAGGACAACAGAACGATCAGCGAGGAGATTATGCTGATGCAAACACTCTTCCTCGTACTAGAGGTCGAGGTAGAGGAAGAGGTGGAGTAATCACATGTTTTACATGTGGGAAGAATGGGCACAAGTCATACGAGTGTCCAGAGAAAAAGAAGGATGCAGGAGAAGCTCACATCGCAGAAGCACAGAGGCGTGATGCTGAGTCAGAAGATGCAGAAAGCAGAAGATCGCTTGGGATGCATAAAGTCCTTTTGACACCTGAGAAGGAGGTGGAAAGCTCAGTGCAAAGGACCAAACTGTTCAGAACCGCTTGCAAGACCAAGGACAGGAAATGCAAGGTTATTGTGGACAGTGGAAGTACGGATAATCTCGTTTCAACCGAGATGGTAGAAAAATTGGAGCTGGAAATGACTGATCATCCCAGACCATACAAAGTCTCGTGGTTACAGAAGGGACACCAGATAACAGTCACCAAACAGTGTTTGGTCGACATCAAAATAGGGGGATATAATGATAAAATCTTGTGTGATGTTATTCCCATGGATGTATGTCATTTATTGCTGGGTAGACCATGGCAATATGATAGAAATGTGATTCATGATGGGAGAATGAACACATATACTCTGGAGAAGAATGGGAGAACCCATAGGTTGATTCCGATAAAGGATAAAGAGGTGAAGCCAGAAGTAGACAACACAATACTTCTCATAAGTGGGAAGGAACTTCTTTCAGAAATGGAGAAGAAAGAAGATCCACAATTCTTCGTTGTCAGAAAATCGAGAATTGTTCTGACCAGCACAAGAGTGGATGATTTACCAGGTGAAATTCAGGAAATGCTGGAAGAGTTCGTTGATATCATAGTGGACGAATTACCTCATTCGTTGCCACTAGTGAGAAGTGTGAGTCATCACATAGACCTTATACCAGGAGCAAGTTTGCCAAACAAATCCGCGTACAGGTTGACGCCGCAGGAGAATGAGGAGGTCAATAAGCAAGTCCAAGATTTGATGGACAAAGGATTGGTCAGAGAAAGCTTGAGTCCATGTGTTGTACCGACAGTACTCAGTCCGAAGAAAGACAGAGGCTGGAGGATGTGTACCGACTCAAGGGCGATCAACAAGATAACCATCAAGTACAAGTTTCCACTGCCGAGAATGGATGATCTGATGGATTGTCTGAGTGGGGCAAATTATTTTTCAAAGATAGATTTGAAAAGTGGATATCACCAGATTCGCATGAGGGAAGGCGATGAGTGGAAAACAGCGTTCAAGACAAACAAGGGTTTGTATGAATGGCTAGTCATGCCGTTTGGCTTGACAAATGCACCGAGTACCTTTATGAGATTGATGAATGAAGTCCTGCGGAGTTTCATCGGGAAGTTCGTCATTGTTTATTTGGACGATATACTGATTTACAGTAAATCAGAGGCTGAACATTTGAAGCATTTGGCCATAGTGATGAGAAAGCTACATCAGGAAAAGTTGTTGATCAACATGAAGAAATGTTCGTTCATGAAGAGAGAGCTCATTTATTTGGGTTTTGTTATTTCGGCTAATGAGTTGAGGATGGATCCAGAGAAGGTGGACGTGATCAAAAGTTGGCCATCACCGAGAAACTTGTTCGAGGTGAGAAGTTTCCATGGTTTGGCTAGTTTCTACAGAAAGTTCATGAGGAATTTCAGTGAAATTAGCGCAGGGATGATGGACACAGTGAAAAAGCGGCATAAGACTTTTCATTGGACAACAGAGGCTGAGAAGAGCTTCAATCTGTTGAAGAGAAAGATCATAGAGCAACCAGTGTTGGTGTTGCCTGATTTTCAGAAGACCTTTCAAGTGAAATGTGATGCCAGTGGGTATGCCATAGGAGCGGTCTTGAGTCAGGATGACAGACCAGTTGCATATTTCAACGAGAAGCTGGATGACGCGAAGCTGAAATACTCCACATATGATAAGGAATTTTACGCTATCATACAGGCGTTAAAGAAGTGGAGGCATTACTTGATCCCAAAAGAATTTGTATTGTATAGTGATAATCATGCATTACAGTTTGTGACTCAACAGGATAAGTTGAATCAGAAACATGCTAAATGGGTAGAGTATATGCAGAATTTCACATTTGTGATTAAGCATATTTCAGGTACTGCTAACAAAGTGGCTAATGCTTTGAGCAGGAAATGTTTGCTGCTGCAGGAGTTTCGAGTCAAAACTTTGGGTTTTGAAAATCTCAAGGACATGTACGCAGGAGATGCAAATTTTGGCGAGGCGTATGAAGCAGATGAGAATCCAGTTCTCAGAGATAGGAGCCCTTGGATAGACTATATGATCCAGGAAGGATTGTTGTTCAGAGGCAATCAGCTGTGTATTCCAAATTTCTCCATGAGGGAGAACTCGTTGAAGGAGAAGCACAGCGGTGGATTAGCAGGGCACTTCGGTCATGATAAGACATTCGCGAAGCTGAGAAAATCATATTTTTGGCCAGGGATGCGTGCGAATGTCAAACGGTTTGTTGACAGATGCAGAATTTGTCAGCATTCAAAAGGAAGGAAGCAAAATGCAGGGTTTTATCAGCCATTTCCCATACTAGAGAGGCCATGGGAGGTGATTAGCATGGATTTTGTATTGGGATTTCCGAGGACGTAAAGAGGATTTGATTCTATCTTTGTAGTCGTGGACAGGTTTTCAAAGATGGCACATTTCATACCATGCCAGAAGACCAGCGATGAGACTCACATCGCGAATTTGTTTTTCAAAGAGATCGTTAGACTTCATGGATTGCCGAAAAGTATTGTTTCGGAAAAAGACACCAAATTCATAGGGAATTTTTGGAGAACCCTATGGAAGAAGCTAGGAGCTAACTTGGCGTTTAGTTCAGCGTATCATCCTCAAATGGATGGACAGACAGAAGTGGTCAACAAGAGTCTGAGAGACTTACTGAGAAGCTTGGTGACAGAGCACCATAGCAGCTGGGACAATGTATTGTCACAGGCAGAGTTCGCATACAATGATTCGGTGAACCGGAGTTCAGGAAAGAGTCCATTTCAGGTTGTGTATGGCACATAGCCAAGGGGAGTTTCTGAATTGCGGTATTCAGGACAGACTGCAACTAGTAGCGCTAGTGCAGAAGAATTTGTTGAAGCAATGCGAGAACTTCACAGTCAGGTGAAGCATCGACTGCAAGATTCAAGTCAGGAGTATAAATACAGAGCAGATCAGCATCGGAGACAACTTCAATTTGAAGTTGGTGATCTAGTTCTGGCGCACTTGAGGAAAGAAAGGTTCCCAAGGGGAACATACAATAAACTCAAGATGAAGAAAATCAGGCCATGCAGAGTCCTGAAGAAATTCGGAGAGAATGCATATGAAATAGACTTGCCGGATGGCATCGGGATATCTCTGATATTCAATATCGTAGACTTATATCCATACAAGGCTGGAGAAATAGAGACGGGAACTGAGGAACCAATGATCCAGTGGATGAAGCAGATGCCAGTAGCAGAAAAGTCGCAGATGGAATGCATACTGGACAAGCGAGTGGGTAAGAAGACCAGAAGAAAAGAATACTTCGAGTATCTGGTCAAGTGGAAGAATCACCCAGTGGAAGATGCCAGCTAGGAGAGTGAAGTAGTGATACAGAAGCATGGACAGACCATGCAGGAGCTCATGGATAGGAGCCCATGAAAATTTTCAAGCGAGGGAGTATGATGCAGGAGCATCGCCCACGTCAAGCGAGCCAGCGCGAAAGCACGAAACAACTAGGACAAGCCAACACAAATCTCTTTTTGAAAGCGCCTTGATATTGTTGCGTGATCTTAAATGATTCATTTAAAAGATGGTGCACTTGTATATTGTAATGGACCTTGAGCGGATAGCTCATGTCCTTAGGTAGATGAGGCATTTAATAGAATTAATGTAAAGATAGGTAGGAATTTAATTCTAGATTTGATAGCCTTAGAGCTCGAGAGGGAAACAGGATATAGACACCCTCCTTTGTACATTGTAACATTAGCTAAAACATTCAGAAGAGAAGAGCATGCAGAGAAGTATATGAAGAACTTCCATGTACATACATTGAATTAATAGAAAAGCTTTGATTCAATTCCATGGTTGTGTTATTCTCTGTGTATTGTTGATATTATGCTCATGAATGTTTTCTTCTTGTCATACATTTGCTTTTATATGCTGTGTATGTGATTTCATGGTTGAATTGAAGTCTGTGAAAACAAGAAGTTAGTTTCAATCATTTCTCTATCCTGAACCAGAGAATTCCTGCAAGGAGTGCAGTTGAATCGTCCGCAAGGAGTGCGTTGACGGTAGGGTTCAAGTAGAGAGAAATTTTGTTCTAAGTTCCAGAAGTGCAGAATTGGCACCAGAGCTGTGCAAGGTGTGCGCAAGCTAGATGAAGATTCAGAATTGGGATTCTGAGCAAAGGGATTAAAGATTTCTGTTGCAGGAGTGCGCAGGGTCGAAGACTTCAACACTTAGTCGTGTTTGAAGATTTTGCCGCAAGGAGTGCGAGCAAGGGGTTTCCTGAAGGAACTCGAAAACCATGAGAAAAGTTCAGAAGGATAGGCCTTCAAAGTTTATTGAAGGACAACGGAGAGAAGTTGCGTGAGTAGGGTGAACGAAAGAGTCGCCGGTTGGAGAAGTCGTCTCGTGGAGAGACACTTCTCATTGCGTGGAGTGAGCGTGGGAGAAACGGACGGACGAAATCCTCCGAGGAGATTTTGTGAAGTCTCGTGGATCATTGGATCTTGTGGGTGCAAGGAGACTATAGTGCAGGAGCGGAAGAAGGTTCGAGGTTCAGGGAAAACAGGAGCCGTCGATCGAGATCACGAGGAGCGTGGGTTCTACTCGTAGATCGGTGTATCGGGAGTTCGTGAGGTAAGACTCCAAATTTTATGCAACGGAAGTCGCGAGAGTGTGAGGTGCAACATCCCGACAGCCACGTGAGCAGTACGGGCCACAGGTGATAGTGGAAGACAGGTGGCGTAGGATATCGGAGGTTCGACATTTTGGGTATCGGGAGTCGACGGGGAGGATAGTTGATCTCGCGAGTAGTGAAGTCACGAGGAATCATGATCGCGATTTCGGCATCTCGGCGCATCGCGTATCGGAGGTTGAAAACTTGAGAGTTGGTTGCTGCGAGTGGCGAGACTGCGATAAGGGCAGAAGTCCCGACAAGCGGGAAAAGGTCAGCGCTGACTGACACATCGAGTCTCGGGGATTCGAGAGCCCAGTTGATCAATAGAGAACTCGCGAAGTGCGAAGTTCCGGTTCTCCGATAAGGAAGTAAAGAGAATCGTGAGACGAGAACTATGGGTGCAGATCTTCTGATTGGAAGATAGAAGAACCTAGAAGTTCTTCGGGCCAAGAGGGAAGAAGGTCCTGGTGAGAGAAGGCATGCAGGCTTGGCGCGTTTGCATTAAGTTACATGACATGAGCATGGGGCATGCCCACCTCGTTTGTAGATAGTTTATTTCTACACAGCTTATGGAAGGTTGGGTTCTACAGGTTCCCTTCTCCCTCCAACAGGTAACTCTTGACAATCCCACTATCGCTCTCTCTTACAATGGCACTCTCAGTAGAATAAACATTGATGAATTTCACCTATACGTATGCTCCTAACCTCATCCATCAGGGGGCATCTGTTATCACTGAAATTCCATCCGCAAATGGTTACAAGAATCTAGCATCGTCAAATAGTTACGAGGTCACCCATGGACCAAAATTACCACAAAATCATTTCCAAAGGGTCAAAAACTATACAACCAGTGACAAAATTAAAGTGCGCTATGACTACACAGGGCACATGCGCAAAATAGAAATGCAGGAAAAGCGTACATGCACTCGATGCACGACTGTGGTCACTAAAAGCCACACACATCTGAGAATGACGCATTTATGAGAGTGGTTGGCCTCCCACCCACTTCTGGTTCAGCTTCCAAGTTGATTTGACACTCAAATCTGGACTGGATCCGATTGGGTGGTTGGTCAAAGACCTAAAAATGCCCTAATTAGCCTCTTTTCACACTACAAGCTAGTTGCAAAATACCTCAAAGAGGTGTTATAAAACAAGGCCATGGGTGCACTTCATTCTTAAGGAATTTCAATAGCAAAGTTATGCTGCTACTATTCTCTCGAGGAATCCTCTATTCTCATCAAGAGTATACTAGCACCATTACATTGGGCAATCCATCTCACCCCTTGAGTGGATTAGCAAGGAATTCTTTCACCATTTTCATTCGAAGTTGTAAGAAGAGCTTATTTATGGGGGTCCAATAGCCCTCGCTTGGAGGAAGAAGGGACTCATAGTCCTCTTTCTTCTTGGTGTTTTCTTTCACTAATATAAACCTTACCATTGGTGACATGGGTCTTATTGTTTCTTTTGTTCTTATGTCCCTATGCTCACTAGTTTAGTTGTTCTTTTATATTTCTTTCTCTAACCCTTTTCCTTACAGCTGTCCTGTTTAGCAAACCCAACTAAGCTTGCAAGCACCTCTGTTTTGCTCATCTAGGTGGTAAAAGAGGCGCAACACATATAAGGTTGTTGATACATTTTACTGGTAAGGTTGAGATGAATGTTCCTTATTACTTGTTGAGAAGTATAGGTAAAATGTCAGACAGGATACAAGCCAAATCTAAAGATGTGGATTCTATCCTTTTCCACTCTGGATTAATTAGAATATTAGTCTCTGAGGAATTGGGTAAGAAAGATATTTCATGGGAACATTTTGTGGTTACCTCTCATTTCAAGTTGGATCTAGCACCAACTCCTCAATCACAGAAGGAAAGTCCTTTGTCACCCACCAGTACTTCTAAAGAAGGGACCAGTAGGAAGAGAAATGAAAGAACCCCTATTCAAGTTCCAGATATCAGAAAACAAGTCATAGAGGCTGAGGAGGAAGTTTTTCCGTCTCCACATATAGATTTTTCACCACCTCCTCCACCAAGGTTAGAAGAGGTGCCTTATTATACCAAAGATGCATCCAAGAAAGGGAAGAAGCTCCTCTTTCCCTCTCCTCCTCCAGCAATTGAAATTAAAGGTAAAAGACCTTTCACAAGGTCATCAATTCCTAAGGAGGTTTTCAAAGAGTAGTCCTTACCTGAGCCCCCTATTCAAAAGGAGAAGGGTAAGAGAATTGAAAAGCTTGTGGAGGAAAAATCAGAAACCCTTGTTCAAAGGAAGAAGGGTAAAGGTAGTTCTCATCCTACAGAAGGGAAACAAGAAACCCTTGTAAAGAAGGGTATAGATAAAGGTACTAAAAGACCTTTGGAGAGTAAAGATGAAACCTCTGAGAAAGGCATTGAGAAGCCTATTGAAAGAAAATATGAAACCCCTATGCTGAGAAAGAAGAATAAAAGTAAAGTCATCAAGGAACTAGATGAGGTAGACAAGACACTTCCCATGCAGGAGGAAGAGGAGTTTGAGAAAAATCCTAGTGAGATTGTACATGCCACTGTTCCTCTTGACAATCAGACCTACAAAAGACTTATCAAGCAGCTTAGAGATGAAAGAAAAGAAATAGCTCATCTTAAAGCAGAAGATAAGGTCAACTTGGCTCAGATGAAAGAGCTCATGGATGGTTACAGTCACACCCTTGACTTGGCAAGATTTGCAGCGAGGAGGGCCCATCCCCTTCATAGACAGCTAAGGAATCTCTACAGGAAAAACAGAGGCTTCCAATCTCATAACAGGAAGTTAAAGGCATAGTTGAAGCATTTTTAAGATGAGGTAGCCCAAAGAAATCTACTGGTGTTGGTTGAAGCTGCCATTGAAGATGACAAACCAGCAACTAAGGAGAGCACAACTACACCAAAGAATCCTGTCAATGCTAAGAAGAAGAAGTCTGTTGTGTCAATTGAAGATCCTCTTTCTACCAGAAAGAGTATGAGGTTAAGTGTCAAAATGACAAAATAGATGGTAAGGGTAAGCTCAATTTTTGAGGATGCATCTTTTTGGGAGGGTTAACCAATATGAAAATATTATCTCTGCCATCTATACATGCTTCTAAGAGATTAACTATTTGGGTTTTGGGTTTTTGCTAAACGCTATCTTCCTCATTGGTAGAAGTCACTACCTATTGTGCAGTCAAGGCTCTTGATTAAAACGATTTTGTCATCATGAAAAACCATAAATTACTCTACACATGTTCAAGGATTGAAGGCGCTGCATTTTTGTAATGCTACCCAAACCTACACATAGACGCAGCGTAAGAGGTGCTACCCAATGGCGCTACCTAATATTTCACAGAGGGAAATTAATTGGCACACATGCGCAACACAGAGGGGCTACCTAATGGCATTACCGAATATTTCGCAGAGGGTAAAGGTTGGCACAGAGGCGCTACGTACAGGTGATACCTAATATTGCATAGAGAGAAGAGTTTGTACACATATGCAACACAATGATGCTACCTACAGGTGCTACCTTTTCTCCTTGTAGTGAGCTACCCAGTTTTTCTACCCAAGGAAGTTGTCAATAAAGACCAGGGATCTAAGAGGACCAAGCTAACAACTTTTGGATAAATTGATGATGAAGAAGGATGGAGAAGCAACAACTAGAATTATAAAGACAACCACATGCCTTGAAGGAAACATGGCAAACAAGGAGCTGCGCAACAAAAGGGAATCAATTTAGTTTGAATTTCAGTATGATTAGTCACCAACATTTTCCTGTTTTATAGCATAGATGGTTAGATAAGTTGTTAGAGAAAATAAATGTTTAGAGTTTTTCAAGGGAAGGGGGCCAGCTCGTACCTCCAGCTATTGCCTCCCTTTTGTTATAAATAGTTGTATCATTTCATTTGGTAGGTTCGTATGGTTGAGAAAGGCTCCCTTATACTATAATATTTTGATGAAGTAATTGTGATCTAGTGATGTACTAGACTTAAGACTTTTTTACTAATAGAAATCAACTTCTCTTTCAGTCTATTTGCTTCTGATGCTAAATGTTCATACTTTGAATGATTCACATGAATGATTGTGGTGATGTTATGATGGATGTTTGATCATTATGTTATCAAGATGTTTATTTAGCTTCCTTAGTTTCTCAGTTCAAGAAGATCTTGTGTTAAGAAGCTTTCCTCCTTAGGCTCTTGTTGACCTGATGTTTACAACAACCCCTACACTTCTCTCATTTAATTCTTCCCTCTATTCATACTTATTCCCAAACTACTGATTGAAATTAGCCAATACCTTAATTGTTGGTGTATGCTAGCCCTGTTATCTGAGTTAGAACATTATCACTTGAGTCCTTTTCCATTTTACCCTTTAAACACCCTCGCATTCACTTATAACTTGATGGGTACTGGGATTTCCTTCCATGCAATCTGAAGGTGACTCCTAGTGCTAACAGGTTCCATCCCATATCCCTTTATGAAGATGTTTTTTTTCAAATAATTTACCTCTTAAACCTCCTAGAAATATTTTACATTTCTTATCGCAAATTAAATTTGATGGAGAGGGAGAGACAACTGCATCTGAACATGCTTTCAAATTCTATAAATTTTGTTGTTCTCAAAATATTACTAATGGAAGTGTCATTTTCAAGTTGTTCACTCTCACTCTCATGGGACGGGTCAAGATCTAGTGTGATACTTTTTCAGCTTCCTCTATTCATACTTGGGAGAAATTTATGCGTCAATTTTAGCTTGCTTTTGAGAATTATGATTATGATGACTTATCTGCGAAGATATAAGATCTTAGGAAGAACAAAGATGAATCTCTCAAATATTTTCATATTAGATTTATGCATCTTTTCTATATATTTCTTTTGGATGATAGGCCCTCTACCAATGGTTTGATTTCCTTTTTAGTTTCTCTTACGAATGAAACATATGAGCCAATGGATGAAGAATCTAAACCATGCCTTGAAATTCCTTTACACGTTGATTTGGATTTAAATCAAAATGTTGAAAATGTTAATGGTTTAGTTGGACTCCATATTTCTAGATATTTCTTTACTATAGGGGTGTTGGCACAGGGGTAGACCTGGGGCTCAGCTCCAAGAGTGCACCAACAAGCCCTAACTATTGTCCCTTTCGGCAACACTTGCGAAGTAGATGCAGTCTCACCTGAAATAGCTATGGGGGGGTTGTAGGAAAAAGATGTCTACAACCAAAGGGATATCAAGTGGATCCAATACAAGAACAATATAGAAATTCTATATCATTTACCAGTTCAGATCTACTCCGCAGAACTATCTATCAGATCTAATCACAGTAATGAAAATAACAGTATATCAAATGGCAAAGGACAGAGCATCAATCACACACAACAAAAAATATACGTGGTTCACCCTCTCTCTAGGGCTACATCCATAGAACTGTGCTTTATGATATATTAATATGAAGCATACAGTTCTTGTCTTCGCTCTCAGCTAGCAGATCTTCTTTCTTCTTCTCTCTATTTCCCCCCTCCCTATGTACCCAACTGCAAGGACGATCTTCACACCCAACTGAAGATATTACAATATAAAAGGCTCTCGTACTCAACACTTCTTCCTCACAAAATATTACTCACTCGATCACTCAATAACAAAGATAACAACAACAATCATAACACCAACCCATCCCAGGTCATTTAGACCTCTATTTATACATTACAATAGCTCTCGAACACCTATAGGTTAAAAACTAAGTGTAAAAAACCCTAGATACCAATACCCTAGGTGTCTAAATCCTAGGTCAAATTGACCCGCATTTTCAGGGCTTCGCCAGCCTGTCTTTCCTTCCTTCTCGCGTGGTGCTCCAAAGAATCCAACAATGGATTTTTTCGCTTGTTCAGTTTTCCACAATATGTCTTCCTTGTTGATCTGTCATTCTTGATTTCCGTATCCAATGACTTGCTTCCTTTTACTTCTCTCCATATTTTCTTCTCTTCTGCTCACTTCAACCCAGTAACAGTCACTGTGTTTTCCGCGCAGTTCATGTTTTTCCTTTTCCTTCTTAATCTTCGCTTGCTTCCATAACCAAGGGTCAAAAGGCCCCCAACACTCACCTGTGACTCATCCCGAGGCACTGCACATCTCAGCTTCCCATTTTACTTGGACTTTAGATTTCACAAGGTAGCCTTTGCTTTCATCTCTAGTCATCCCTTCCTTCCTTGTGAAAACTTTCTTTCCTGTGTCTGGTACCCAGTTTTAACTGCACCTGGTACCTTGACCCTTTTTCTGATGCTTTTATTGAGAGTTCTGAGGCAGCTGGTTGTCATAATACAATTTCAATTGGATCTCATTCACCAAACCTTCATTCCATTCTCCATTTAAAGTCTTCAACTGTGTAGCTCCTCCTTATGTAACATAGGCAACCTCATATGTCCCAAGTCAATGCATTCTAAACTTCATAGGATGCTTTATGAACTTAATGTCATATACCAGTACCAAATCACCTTGCTTAAATACCTTCTTTTTGATGTGTTTGTTGTGGTAGGCCTTCTCTCGTTCCTTCTGAACCTGTTGATGAAATCCTGCAATAATTATGTCTTCTTCTAGTTCAACCAACTGTGCAAGCCTTTTATTGAACATCGCCAGTGTCATCCATATCTGTAAAGGAAGCAATTCTTAAGCTTGGTACAAAATATTCCATTGGGACAACGACTTCGAGACCATACACCAACTTGAAAGGGGTCTGCATTATGAGTTTCTTGTAAGTGGTTCTATAGGCCCATAATATTGTTGGTACTCTTAAATCCCAGTCATCTCTATTGTCACTGCAAATATTCGTTAGCGTTGTCTCCAAGATCTTGTTGAATGCTTCCATTGTCCCATTTTCTTGTGGATGGTAAGGAGTGCTCTTCTGATGGTGGACTGCAAATTCCTCAGTCAAGGCTTCAATGGTATTATTGATGAAATGCATGCCTTGATCACTCATAAGGATCTTCGGGCATCCAAACCTGGTTATGATGTCATCAAATATGAAGCATGCAACTGTATTGGAACTACAGTCCTTAACTTCTCTTGCTTTGGCCCATCTGGTCAAGTACTATGTCGCAGTGATTATGTACCTTGCTCCTGTGTGCTTTCCTCGTGGGTTTATAGGTCCCATGAAGTCAATGGCCCATTTCTCAAATGATTGTAGGGTCAGTCGTGGTGCTAAAAAAATTTCATCTCTTCTGGATAGTTTCCCAACTCTTTGGCATACATCATAGGCTCTATAATAGTCCTTAGTGTCTCTGTGTAGAGTAGGCCACCAAAGGCCAACCCTAATAATATTTTGTGCAATTTCTTTCCCTGCGTAGTGTCCTCCTGTGATGCCTTCATGAGCTTCGACGAGGATCAACGGTCTTTCTACCTCCATAACACACCTCCTCAGTATCTCATTAGGTCCCATATTGTATAGTTGTCCCGCTATAAGTGAAAAGTTTGCAACACACACTACTAGTTGCTTCTTCTGGGTGATGGTATATTCACTAGGTGTCATTCCTGTTGACAAGAACTGGACTATTTCTGCGAAGTGGTCATCAATATTTCTAATGGCTAGTAGTTGTGCATCCGACAATGTATCCTCCAAACTAGTAGGCTCTTCTCCATGTTCCAACCTCAACAAGTGGTCAGGACCTTTGTTCATTCTTCCTGGCTTAGCTACGATCTCAAAGTCATATTCCTGAAATAGCAGAAGCCATCAGCATATTTTCCCCCCCAACAATGACTTGTTGACTAGGTATTTCAATGCAGAGTGATCAATAAACATTTTAAAGTGTCCTCCCAACAAGTAGTGGCAGAAATTCTGCAGTGCGTACACCATGGCTAACCCTTCTCTTTCATTAGTGGTGTAAGTAATATCTGTTTTTGATAGCTTCTTGCTAGCAAAGGCTAACGGGTGGTCGATGTCTCATGTTCTTGGTTGTGCTAACACAACTCCTAATGCAATAGAAGATGCATCGACATGGACATGAAACTCCTTACTCCAATCTGGGAAAAATAGAATAGGCACAATAACCATTTTCTGTTTCGATGTGTCGAAGCTCTGTTGGCATTCTTCTGTCCAGTGAAATTGACAGTATTTCTTCAAAATCTTCTCCATGGGTGTTGTAATCTAGGCATAGCCTTTAATGAACTTCATGTAATATCCAGTGTGTCCCATCACAATGTGTAGCTGTTTGACTGAAGTAGGAGGGGGTAGATCAACTATGATGGCAATTTTAGATGGATCTACTAGAAATTCTTGCTTGCATACAATATGACCTAACAACACTCCAAATGGAGAAAATAAAATGCACTTCTTCAGGTTTAAGGAAATATGACATTGTCTGCATTTGTCCAACATTAGCCTTAAACACTTAATATGATTTTTCAGTAAACTAAAAATAGTCCAATCATCAAAGTATGCTTCTAGAAACTTATGTAGGAATTCCTTGAAAGCTTCGACCACCACCCTGGAAAAGATGGTTGGGGCATTCTTCAATCCAAACAACATTATTGTATATTGGTAGGATCCCCATTCTGTGGCAAAGGTGGTCTTATGGCGATCTTCCTGGGCAATCTGGATCTGATGGTATCCTGAAAATCCATCTGTAAAATAATATACCTCATGGCCTCCTACATTATCTAACACTTCATTAGTGAATGGCGTGGGGAAGGGGTCATGCAAACAAGCATCGTTCAGCTTCTTGAGATCTACACAGATCCTGATCTCTCCTATCTTCTTGTCTTGTACCACCATAGGGTTAATCCATTCAGATTCTTTGATAGGTTCTATAATCCTTGCTTCCAGCATTCTGTCGAGCTCAATCTTCACTTTCTCCTTATATTTAGGGTTCAATCTGTCAGGTCTCTGTTTGACTAGTCTTACATCTAGTTTCAAAGGGATCCCCATTTCTCCCATAGTCCCTTTAATTCCCTTCATACCAGTGAACTTGGTTGGAAACAAGTCCTGATACTCATGCAGTAACTCAGTGATCTTGTTTATAGTAGCAGCATCCCAATAATCTCCAACATTTGCAAGATTCAGTGTTTGATATGTCCCAATATTGACTTTCTTGATCTTGATCGGTTGTCCAATAAATGGTAGTTCAACTCCTCGTCCTTCCACATCTCTCTGGCCTTCTGTTTCTACAATGTTCACCTTACTAGAATCATCTTCTTCATCAACATTGATGTTGTAATAGCCTTGCAGTTTCTGGAGAGGCGTAGTCCATTCATCCTCTTCTTTCTCCAAGGGGAGGCTAGGTGCCTCCTCAAACACTTTCTGTCTTACAATCTGTAATGCTTGATCTACTGTAGGATATTGGCTTTCGAATAAAAATGTAGTGACAAAGTTCTGAGTCATACCTTCCCAATCTATAGTGATGAGGCATAGCTCTACTTGTAGGTACCAGTTGATAGGAGTTGTATCTAGTGTGTTTATGAATTTGTGCACCCACTACTCTTGAGGAATATTGATCTAGGCTTCCTTGCAACTTCGCACATGGTATTTCGGGAAGCTTCGACCTGTGTACTGAACTTCACAGCCTTCTACTTGTGCTAAGAATCTTGTTGTCATCAGAGTACGACATTGTACCCATTATGTAATGTTGCTTTTGTGTGTCCCCCACCATCTTGCTGGTGTGGCTTTTAAGGCCTCGTCCATTGCCAACAAACATTGTTGTGTCGGTACACTTTCTTCGAAGTATGACAAGAAGGTTTCTAAAGGATTCAGACCATCAAATGTTTGTAATTTACTTACTGTGGTGCTGATCCAATGAACTTCTCTAGTTAATCTAGCACATATCCTTGTAGATACTTTGTACATTTTTTTCTGCCAGTTCTCCGGTGCTTCTTTTGAATTTGATGAACATGCATTGTCACTTCTCCAACTCAAATTCCCATCTGCTGTAGGATTAATTTAGTCCTACTGTCTGGCTATTAATTTGTATATTTCTTCCAGTTCATATGCACGGTCTTCTTCTTTGATGAGCTCAGTGTATCGCTGACCTTCATCAAGATTTAAAGGTGCGATGACCCTAAGGCCATATCCTTCAAACGCCATTCGTCTTTTCTTTAAATCAACCACAATGGAATTATTTAAATCCCAATCAATTCCTAACGGCATAGGGTAAGGACATCTATCATCAACTATCTCAATTACCTCAAAGTCTACAAACATCCTCACTCCATCGATGTCCACGGGGACATGTTCCAATCTTCCAAAGGGGCTTACTACCTGTTGGTTAGCCATCCTAAGACTGATAGGGGAATATATCAACTTAGGTTTTCCCATCAGTGCTTAGGTTTGCTTCATCATGACATTGACCTCCGACCCTAAGTCGAGGACCACATAGTCTACATCATATTCTCCAATCTGAGCATTCAGGTGTAGTTCCTTATTTTTCCTTCTCTTCTTGGATAGTTTATGTACTGCTTTATTTAGTAAAGGATCTATCCTTCCTATCTCATATTTTCTGACCAAATTTTGTAATTCTTGTATATCTTTCTCATCCTTAATCGATTCTATAAATGTATACAGGAAAATGACAAGTTTACTTGCCTCTTTTCCATCTTTGGGTGAAGCAGACTGATCAAATGCCAGAGGCATTCCACATTATCTTACTTCTAGTTGTGTATTTGATGCAGAGCCTTGGTCTCCCCTGAATTCTCTTCTTTCCTCCTCGAACATTTGTTTTTCTTTCTTTGCATCAAACGTTTATGTCTTATCTATAGCTTTCCTAACTCCTGATTCATCTATATTCTTTCCTTGGGTCATTCTATCCTCTCCTGTAACAATGCCTCCTCTAGTGATAACAATGACTCTAGGGTTTGTTTCGCGAGGTTCTACTTTGATCAATTGTATTTGTGGGTTCTGCTAAGGTCCCCGTTTCTCTTGAATTTCAGCCAGCAATGTTGGACATTCCTCGATAACATGCTCGAAAGAGTTGCAATAGCTGCAAGTGGTACAAGGGTTCTGAAAGTCCCTTTCCAAGTGTCCTGGTTGTGCGCATTTATAATAGATTATATTTCCTCAACCTCGACCCATACCTCCTCCTCTTCCTCTGCCTCGGAATCCACCCCGAGGGTTGAATTTTCCTCTCCCAGGGGAGTTATACTGCGTAGTGTTTCCTTCTTGCTGTACTTCACCTTGAATCTTGTATATATCCCTTGACCTTTCATGCATGAGATCGTAACCCCTACAATCCCTATCATCATGTCCCACAGACTTATAGAACATGAAATACAAATTTGTGGATGTTTGAACATATTTTTTCATGTAGTATCACTCACGAAAGCGATGCTTATTTCTACATACTTCACACCAGGGTAGGGTGACTTACTTCAGAGGGATTGGGGCTCTAGAGGCCAAGTATTCATGGAATAGGGGACAATGCTCCTTGTCATGGCCTTCTGATCTACATTTGACACACCATATGTATTCTCTTTTATCTTTTCCCTTGTCTTTCTTCATATCTTCAACCTGCAGAGACAAACTAGTTAACTGGCTCAAGATTTGACTCATACCTGAGATGGATTCTCCCATAGGTGTTGATTCTAACTTCATGGAGATATCCAATGCCTCAGCCTGCGAAGAAATCTTTTGTTGCATTAGAGGAACTCTGATGTGTGGTAAGAGGGCAACATTTAACCATCCCTTGTTTTGCTCATATGGGATTTGGAAACTCAGATGGCCTGTCAAGGTCTTAAATCTCTGATCGAACTCCCACATGGGTTCAACTATTTTCTGCTTGATTTCTTTCAGTTCTATAATGAACTGTGATTTTGACTTAGGTTTATTGAATTCATCAATTAACGAAGTCTTAATAGCATTCAATGGTTTAGGTGTAGCTCCTTGGACAAATTTCATATGCCATCTTAGTGCGCGATCTCTTAGGGTAGTATTGAACTGAGCTCATTTGACAACTTCGTCAGTAATATTCTTAATACTCCACACAGCTTCGCAAAGAAACCAGTGTTGTTCAGGGTCTTCAGATCCATCTCCTCTAAAGGTGGGTAACCTCATCTCGTCTGCCATAGATCTTCCTATTTTTCCTGACTGAGTATATGGTGGACTACTAGTGATAGTGCTCTGATGACTTAGATTACTCTGGTTACTTAAGGCTACTGAAACAATAGGAAGAGTATTGGTACTTAGTTCAACAGTCTGCGTAGTTCTCAAATGTTTTGGCTCTTCTTTGTGAGGTTCCTCTATCCTAGCGGATTCTGAATGCTCCTCATCTGTTAGATCTACCTCTTCTCCACTGTAGAAACCCTCGTCCCCATAGTTCTACTTGAACAGGTTCACGAGAGGAGCTTCTCTGAACCCTCTCCCACTACACGTATGTCTAGCCTCTGTGTTGTTGTCACTGTCTGAGTTTTTGAACATTAGCCTTTCCAGATCCGTCCAACTATTGTATCTTCAAGATGTTCTTCTCATGCAATAGCATCTTGATCCTCAACTTCAAAAAGTGTAAAAATTTTCCTCTGGGTCCCTTAAAGAAATATCTCTCTGCTTGGCTATACGATTCTACTCTATCAACAACAAACTCAGTGATATACCCTCCAATGGTACTATCAAAACAACGGTCTACTACTCTTGACACGACATTATCAACTCTCTTGACCTTCTTGATCAATGTTGACGTCCAAACTACATGTGGCCTATATATGATCTCAAATTGGGTATCTTCTAACCTATCTATCCACTCATATAGCTCCTGATGGATTCCTCCAAAGAAAATTTTGTGTATATCAGTAAAGATATATCTCTCCAACCAATCATCTGTACTAAGATTCAGGTTCTTGTTATGGGCTTTAGCGAAGTCATTTTCTTGATCTTCTATCCACTTTTGAATCTCTGTCTTCGATGGAAACCACCTTGACATTCCCTCAAGAAGATTCTGGTCCTGGCAACATAACCATTTGTTGGCACAGGGGTAGACCCAGGGTTCAGCTCCAAGAGTGCACCAACAAGCCCTAACTACTGGCCCTTTCGGAAACACCTGCAAAGCAGATGCAGTCTCACCCGAAGTAGATATGGGGGGGTTGCAGGACAGAGATGTCTACAACCAAAGGGATATCAAGTGGATCCAATACAAGAACAATATAGCAATTATATATCATTTACCAGTTTAGATCTACTCCGCAAATCTATCTATCAGATCTAATCACAGTAATGCAAATAGAAGTATATCAAATGGCAAAGGACAGAGCATCAATCACACACAACACAGAATATACGTGGTTCACCCTCTTTCTAGGGATACGTCCACAGAACTGTGCTTTATGATATATTAAGATAAAGAATATCATTCTTGTCTTCGCTCTCAGCTAGTAGATCTTCTTTCTTATTCTCTCTATTTCTCCACTACCTGTGCACCCAGCTGCAGGGCTGATCTTTGCACCTAGTTGAATATCTTACAATACAGAAGGCTCTCGTACTCAACACTTCTTCCTCACACAATATTACTCACTCGATCACTCAATAACAAATATAACAACAACAATCATAACACCAACCCATCCCAGGTCCTTTAGACCTCTATTTATTCATTACAATATCTCTTAGACACCTTTAGGTTAAAGACTAAGTGTAAAAAACCCTATATACCAATACCCTAGGTGTCTAAATCCTAGGTCATCTTGACCCGCATTTCCAAGGCTTCGCCAACCTGTCTTTCCTTCCTTCTCGTGCGGTGCTCCAAAGCATCCAATAGTGGCTTTTTTCACTTGTTGAGTTGTCCATGATCCGTCTTCCTTGTTGATCTGTCATTCTTAATTTTCTTGTCCAATGGATTGCTTCTTTTTACTTCGCTCCTTCTTTTTTGCTCTTCTTCTCACTTCTACCCAGTAACAATCACTGTGTTTTCTGTGTAATTTGCGTTTTGCCTTTTCCTTCTTAATCTTCTCTTGCTTCCATAACCAAGGGCCAACAGGGGGATATAGATTAGAGAACAAATTCTTCTTCGGGAGAAATATATGTGTCCTCCCACCACTCCATTCCCCCTTCCCTTCTTTGCGACAAAAAAGATACCTCTTGTCTAGTAAAGTCAAGTTTAGATTTTTCTGTAGTTGACTAAGAGGAGGGTTTTTTTGCTGATAATGGGAAACTTTGGGTCACACCAATGGTTATTTCAAGCTATCATTATCCTACCTAATATTTTCCATGACAAGACATGGAGGAGACAGTTATGGATCAAAACTTGAATTATGATCATTTTGTGACCTCTTGTGACCTCTGGGAGATGAAGAAAATAGGTGGGACCCCTTGTGACTCCCATTTAAAAGAAATAAATGGGAGTCAAAAGGGGTCCCACCTATTTAGTTATTATTTAATTAGACTCTTATTTAATATATATTATTATTATTTGTCTCAACCAATTAGTTAAGATAACTAGGCTTAACTAAAGAAAGGTAGTTGAACTACCATAAATTATTGAGAAGGAATAAAAACTCAATCAAATGAAGAGACAAGGGAGAGAAAATAGGAGAAATTCAGCCATAAGGTTTTATCTATACTAGTGAGATACTTTCATATTTTATTCATTATGAGTTTAATAGACGGCTTAACCATCTTGATGATAGCAAGGTATTATTGAAGGTAGCAAGATTCAAAACTGAATCATATATTTCAGCAGCTTGTTTTAAAGGTGTATGATTTATCTTTGGCAATATGTGTGTTCTTGTCTGTTTATAAATTAAATTTTATCACTGATAAATAATATTTTGTAGAGTCAAGTGACTACATTTTATGGCAAGGTGATCTAGATATTTAGCTTCAATTTTATTTTTTTGTCAAAATATTTTTGTATGGTTCCCATTGGAGGCTTCTAAATCTGACTTTGGTCCCTACCCTTGTGGGGGTTTGTAAAAAGAATTCATCCTTGTATCTTAGAATGAAATCAATACAAAAATCAATTTTATGATTTCAGTCTCACATATGTATTTTTATGTTCTAGTTCATTTTTTTCTTTAATCTCTATGTACACACTCATGTAATTTATGTTTAAGTTTGCTTTTTTTTGCACATATACATATAATATATAAAACAAACCAGCCTTGATCCCTTGTACTTAATACTATTGAATCATGTTGTCATTGATTCCAATGGTTTGATTGATTGATGTCAAGTGATTGAATGATGTCAAAGGATTGATTGATTGATGATTGATGAACAATGTATATGTATTATCCTTGATGAGAATGATAGATGTGAAAGTGGAAACCAATTGATAAAAATGGATCATTGATATGATGCATAGATGAAGATGGATCAATGAGTTGTCATTGATACATAAAGATGGATCATTGATATGATGCATAATCCTCGATGAGAATGATAGATGTCAAAGTGGAAACCAATTGATAAAGATGGATCATTGATATGATGCATAGATGAAGATGGATCAATGAGTTGTCATTGATACATGA
>SNQJ01S0005136.1:160116-184290 GCA_010110895.2 Picea sitchensis | reverse complement strand
CAATGATAGGTTCAACCTTCTCCTCAAGAAGATCAGACCTAGTTTCTCAGAAGAAGTTGTCCTCCAACACTACTTGAACTCGTTGGAAGGAGTTTTGCAGTTCACTCTCAAATATCGGTCACCCTCGAATCTAGAAGAAACATACGATTTCGCTTGTCAGATTGAGAAGAACCTGGAATTCAAAGACTACATCCATCAAGTCAATCTCTCATACAATAATGACCCTTGGGAATCTAGTCACGAGGATATCACCGAAGATAAACCCAATTTCCCATAAATTCTAGAGGTAAAACTCATGCCTCCCAAAAGGAAATGGAGCACAACTTTCTCAAATATCAACAATGTCTCAAACATCTCAAGACAGTGTGAACCATTCGAGGATTTGGGTGTGGCCACTCATAAAAACCTAACTTTGAAGATTCCTTGTTTGTCTTGAACACACCAATAAGGGAAAATCAATACATGAGTGAAACCAATAGGTCTGAAGAGCCCCGGGTACATAATGGAAACAACTTAGACACTAGTATGCCCTGTATCTTGCAAAGGGTTGAAAGAATTTGCAAAATCGTTCATTTTTTGACAAAGCAAGACCCAGATGACCAATTATATTTTGAGGGAACTCCCACACTATTACAAACCGGTCAGTTTGAGCAAGATAAGAAAACACCCTCTTTGTCATTAATAGATGATATTGGGCCTAGTGATTACAAATCAATGGATCCATACTTGTTTCAAGATGGCCCTGTTATCCTCGATTTCTAGGGATAACTAGGAGATCATGTCTTGAGGCCCACAGGTCCTAGACATGGAGTACCGAGAGCAATATTGACCTGAGCATGGCCCTGGAGGGCCCATCTTTATTCTTCTTCATCAGACTTGTCCTATCAGCAGCAACAACATCCATCACCTTCGGCTTCGACTTGTATCGGAGAAGACTCTTGCTCCATGATGTAATTGGTCCAGGTATCATGGTATGTGTCATGTTTGATCATTATAACTTTCAGATATATGTATCAGACTCCTTTCATTTCTGACGATGTAATTGGTCCGTGTATCATGGTATGTGTCATGTTTGATCATTATAACTTCGACATATGTATCAATTTTCTACTACCCACTACTTGGATCTTACACTAATCCACTTGACCATGGTTTGGGTAATTGATGGGCATCTTAGCAAGCTTGTACCCATAGGTTTCTGTTAGCCACCAAGGGGGATTTAAACAGCCATCGTCCGCTCCCAACATATATTATCATTTTTACATTATTCTATTCATCTATCCCATCTCTCACCAACATTATGATGACCTATTTGAGGGGTTACTTTTTGTCCTGTGGGAAGAAGGGCTAAAGGTCTGTGGGTAAAGTAACAGTAAGAGATAAAAGCTATAAAAATAAAACCTAGAGATGCTCACTTGGGGATCCCCGAAGGCAATAAAAGGCCTCATGAGAAACAAGAGGGACCCAAGAAAGATAATAAAACAAGACCTAAACTAAGAGGATGGGGGTCTCATCACAAGCCAACCCATTGTGTCTGTGGTACCTAGTGCATGACATTACATTATCTAGTTACCACGTATGCTGGACCTTTGGTTGCATGGCCAAGGAAATGGGGTCTCATCACGAAACAACCTATCATCCTCAGGAGTACCTGCAGTAATATCATTTACCTCGTCACCACGCCAAGGCGTCCTCTAGTTAGACCTTGAAATAAAAAAGAAAGAATAAAGGTAACAAAGGGCTTGGAAAAAATTTGCATCCATGATGTATAGCTTGCCTCCTCAAAGGCAATCCATGGATAATATCACCCCTATCTTCCACTATGTCCAGACATCCTTGACCACACCACCATGTTACATACTGATGATATCCTATGGGAACTTTCTTTTCTTATGGATGCTAGCCCAATAGCGCATTTTGTCTTTTCTTCAAATTTCTTGTATGAGTTTGTAATGTATTTGAGATATTGGATGATATGCTAGGGTTTTATACATGCATTTGATAAAATTAATGATGAAATATGATTGAAATTGCTATGATCCCAAGGACCAATGAGCCCATGGAGGGTGAAGTTTTGATGTGCGTGACCATGCCCGACGGACAAGTACCAAGTGGATTGGTACATGGGGAGATGATTAGTCTTGGACCTACAGGTCTGAAAATCCCATAAGATGGTTGTTGGGACATCATCAGGGGCAGAGACAGGATATTGATTGATCGAGCATTTGCACGCGAGAAGAAGAAGGACATTTTCATCCAGACGCCATGGAGCTCAACTCCTAGGGGTTGACCCATCAGATATGGGAACGTGGTCCCTCTCTGACCTAGGGATGTCCCCAGAGGCCTCAAGATTACTCTCAAAGACATGGCAGCTTGATAGGGCGGCCAATGCAGGAAGAGTTTTGGAGGCCCAGAGAGGGCCAACGCTTGTCATCTTGTGCTGCCTTTTCCCCTAAAAAGGGCCAACATCTCCCACAAGGGGCTACGCCCTCACATTGATCATTTAGGTTTTTCTTTTAGCAGCTTAATGTAAAACAAGATGATTTTTTATTAGCCTTGTCTATTGTTTTAATGACCTAATTTTAATTAAAGGTCATTCACACTGTATAAATGGAGAGATACTTTCCCCTACTGACATAACACAATTCACTCACACTTGTGGAGAATTTTGATTTTTGCACCGTTCTTGGGTATATTTGTTGCATAACTTAGGCGCACTTGCCATTGGAAGGATATTTTGTAATTTTCATGGCATTTCTCTCAAGGAAGGTTTACAACTAGGGTTTGCTTATGCTTCTCTTCATGATGTAAGTGAATTTTCTTACAAAACTTTAATTGAATGGTTGTAGGTATAATTTCTGCATTTTCTTATTATATTGTTGATTTAAAACCCTAGGTAACAAGCACACAAGTAGTGGTCATTGTTACATGTCCCCTGGGAGAGATTTTTTCATCCATTGAAGAAAAGAGATTGCTTCCCAGCTCTCATACACTTGGGTCTTGCTTCTCCCCTGTGCCAGTGCTGGCTTATAGGTTGAAAGAGGTGACATCCCATGCCCAGCTATATACACCTAGGGCCTTCATATTCTAGGGTTTGAAAGCCTTGTCCTTACAATACTTTCTCCCTTAGACTTATTCTTTATGTTAGCCCTTTTGCCAAGTTGACCTAAAGAAGGAGGAAAGAGCACCAGGTCTTCTTAAGCAACACCTGAGTGAGCCTCCTTCCCCTAGGGAGATTCTAGGGTCTCGCCTTTGTAGCACCATAGAACCCTACCTCTAGTCTCTTTAAGTCATCATCCTTTCAAAATCTCATGGGTCTTTTCCTTATTTGACTCCATACCCTAAGGCACTATTATCTAACCTCCAACATTGAAGTTTTAGGTACAAAACTACTTTCAAAACCATAATTTTGAAACCCCTAACCAACCAAACTAACCTAATTAAGGGTTGACGTCACAATTGGATATCTCATCTCGATGTTAAAAAGCTGATTATAAGAAATTAAATGATGATTTCAAGAATTTATTGAGTAAATTGTTGATTGGACATATTGTTGGTTTAGTCATCTCCATAGATATTGATGAATTGATGGTCTTCAATAGCTAATTGACAATACGTTGACTTCATTTTATATCTATTGGATTACATTGCTTATTGAATAACATCGATGGTTATTGTAAAATAACCCTTGAGTTATAGTTTCAGATATATAGTATATATATATATATATATATATATATATATATATATATATATATATATATATATATATATATATATATATATATATATATGTATGGTATATATATATTGTGTTGTTGTTCCTAGTGCCAATAGGGCATACACTTCATTTATTGGTCGATTAGTCGGACTATCCCACATTGGTAGGAACCTCCAGGAGGATGGAACTCTAAAACTTGACTTTATGCCTTTTGCCTCTTCAAACCCCTGCAAGCCTGTGGATGTCTCCCTCGGGTTAACCTCCTAAATAGAAAGAACCTCCACATCGAGGTTACATTGGGTGGGTAAGGTTCATGTTTTGCCAGTTTGTCCTCTATCCTTCAACCTATGACTCAAACTACAAATTGAGGCCCATAACTGTGCCCTACTTTTCCCTCACATGTATGAAGATAAGGATTAGCATCATCCCCGATGATGCCTCTAATATCTTTGAATATTTGAAGGAGGATGGTTGTCCAAAGCATAAAGAGGTAATTTCGCTGAGTGGGAACGAAGATGTTTCAAAGACATAGAAGTTCCAAGTACTATCATTGTGGATGAAAACCCTTGGTGTCTGGAGTGTAGTGAAGAACATTGGGAACATGAGTGTCCCTACGTAGTGGTGGCCATCAACAAGTAAACAATATAGGACATTTCATGGAAGGACCCCTCAAATAAATATCACCACTGAAGAGCATCAAGAGGCCATGAAAGAAGCAGCCAGGTCAGCCAGGATGGCGGTAATAAACAAACTAGACCAGGAATCAAAAGAAAAGCTAAAGAAACAAGAGTTCCAGGTGTATAGAAGAAAGAGGTTGGATCAACCTTCCACTGACCAAACAAAAAACCCACCTGTGGATGTAATCTTTCCTAAAACATCCAATACTGAAAGGGTTAACCTGAATTTTGACCTTGAAGGGGCATTATCCAAGATGTTTGTAACCATCCCTTTGAGAGAATTCATCAAGGTACCATCTATCAAAGAGGGATTTGACAACTTTTTCCAAGGATCAGATGGACCATTGAGAGATGGAACTATTAGTCGTATCCAGAATGTACCTATAACTACAACTTATGTGCAAAAGCCCAGTGATTCCATCAAAGATGACAAAGCACATGACAAAACTGGGCCGATTCCTCATAAATATTCTCCAGAAGATACGCCTTTTCCAAAGGAGGAAAATATGAATCAGATTAAATGGCCCAAGAGAGAATAATACCAACAACTCATGGACAATCTCAAATCTCAGGAATCAGAGACTGCGAAAATACTAAAGAAGGTGGAAGATGATGTACGGATCCATCCTTCGCGGCAGGAAATCTTTATAGAATAATCCCACCCACCTCCCTCTACACAATACACCAGGGTTATTCAAGGAACAAACAATTTCAGAGTCAAAGAGTACAAGGAGGGAGACGTGGTTTGGATGTGGGATGCCAATAAAGGGAAGCCTACTAATACCAAATGAAACAATCATTTTTGGCTTGGCCCTTTTAAGGTTAGAAGATAGTCATTTAATGACTCTTATTACCTATCTACACTGGAGGGACAAAGGTGCACAATGCCTGTCAGTGGGCACCTCCTCAAACGCCACCAAGGTGGTGGGACCTGACTCCACAGGTAAGTATAATTAGGTAGGCATTCTTCCGTGTATTATAACATTTACATTTCATGTTAGTTTGCTTCCTCACTTCCATATTGATTGTTTTATTTCAGTCATATACATATATTATATTTGTGGGGTGGCAATACCACCCCACCTTTGTTGCTAATGTCGTTTTCGAGTATGAGCAGGTATGCAGGCCTATGCCAGAGATGTTGAGGTTCTCGTGCGCTCTACAGTGAGCACATGTCCCCAAGTTGGAGCCAGATGTTATCCCCGTTTTCTAGGGATAACTAGGAGATCATGTATCGAGGCCCACAGGTCCTAGACATGGAGTACCGAGAGCAGGATTGACCTGATCATGGCCCTGGAGGGCCCATATTTCTTCTTCTTCATCAGACTTGTCCTGTCAACAGCAGCAGCATCCATCACCTTCATCTTGGACTTGTATCAGAGAAGACTCTTGCTCCATGAGGTAGTTGGTCTAGGTATCAAGGTATGTATCATATTTGATCATTATAACCTTCAGATATATGCATCAAATTCCTTTTATTTCTAACAACTGCTTGGATCTTACACTGAACCACTTGACCATGGTTGGGGGGATTGATAGGGTGCCCTATCAAGCTTGTACCCATAGGTTTTGGTTAGCCACTAGGGGGGATTTTGAAGGGCCGCCGTCTGCTTCCATCATATCATCACTCTTACATCTTATCTCCCACTCATCTATCCCATTCCCCTAGTTCGGACATTAGGATGATCTATTTGTGGGGTTACACCTTATCTCGTGGGAAGAAGGGGCTAAAGGCCCAGAAGGTAAAGGCAGCCGGTAAAAGATAAAAGCCATAAAAATAAAACCTAGAGATGCCTCGCCCAGGGATCCCCGAGAAGGAAATAAAAATCCTCTCAACAAGAAACAAGAGGGACCCGAAGAAAAATGACAAAACAAGACCTAGCCAAGAGGATGGGGGGTCTCATTACGAGCCAACCCATTATGTTCATGGGCACCTAGCAGTATGACATTGCCATTATCTGGTTACCACGCCAGGGCAGTGACTTTTGGTTGCATGGCCAAGGGAAAGGGGGTCTCATCACGAGCCAACCTTATCATCTCTGTGAAAGTACTTGTGGGTAACACTATCAACTCTGGTCACCATGCCAAGGCAGTGTCCTCTAGTTAGACCTTGAAATAAAATAAAAAGGGAAAAGCAATAAAGAAAAGAAAGAATAAAGGCAATAAAGGGCTTGGAAAGAATTGCATCCATGACAGGTACAACTCACCTTCTACAAAGGAACCCATAGGTAATATCACCCCTGTCTTTCACTCTACCTGTATGTCTGGACATCCTTTGACCACATCACCTCATGTTACATGGCTTAGATGACATCCTCTGGAAACTTTCCTTCTCTTATGTATGCTGGCCCAATAGGGCATTTTGTCTTTTTCTTCAGCTTTGTATAGTAGGTCATTGTAATGTCTTTGAGCTATTGAATGATATATTAGGGGTTTTATGCATGCATTTCATAAAATTAATGATGAAATGTGATTGACATTGCTATGATCCCTGTGACTAATGAGCCCATGGAGGGCGAAGTTTTTGATGTGTAGGATCATTCCCTATGGACATGTACTAGTTGGACTGGTACACATGGGGAGATGATTAGTTCAGACCTCCATGGGGCTGAAGAGCCCATCAGGTGGTTGTTGGGACCCCATCAGGGGCAGAGATAGGACAGTGATTGGGCAAGCCTTTGCACAAGAGAAGAAGGAGAACGTTTTCATCCAGGATGTCTTGGTTGAGCCCAACCCAAGTGGGTTGACCCACTACAGGTGGAACATGCCCCTTTTGATGCCCCAGGACGTCATCTAGGAGCCATGATGTCACCTCCAATGTATGGCATCTTGACAGAGAAGTTTGGCACATGTGGTAGAGTTTGGAGGCCCAAGGAGGGCCAACGTTTGTCATCTTGTGTTGCACTTTGCCCTAAAATGGGCCAACGTCTCCCTTAGAGGGGCTTGACGTCCTGTTTATTGCTCATTTAGGTTTTCATTTAACAGTTTAATGTAAAACGGTATGATTTTTGGTTTGTAGCCTTGTAGGCTATTTTTAATGACCTAAAATTAATTAAAAGGTCATGATACACTATATATTGAGGATGTTTCCCCCTCATTTGAACATAAAACAATAACTCACACTTGTGAGGTCTGATATTTGTGCCCTACTAGGGTGATTTTGTCTTCTAAGTGAGGCGCACTTGTTGAAGGAAGGATTTTTTGGCATCTTTTGGCATTTCTCTTCAAGGAAGGTTTACAACTAGGGTTTTCACATGCTTTTCTTCATGATATGTAAGTGTTTTTCTTGCAAAACTTCTTAATTGAATGGTTGTAGGTTTAAATTCTTGCATTTATTTATAAAATTGTTGATTTTGAAACCCTAGGTGACAAGCACACAAGTAGGTCCTTGTCTCATGTCCCCTTGAGAGAATTTTTTCAGCCATTGAAAAAGAAAGATTGAGCCTAGCCTTTGCTACACTCCTCTTGCTTTTTCCCTTAAGCTAGCTTGATTTTTGAAGGTTGAAAAGGGGGTGACATCCTAGGCCTAGGTTATCTACACCTAGGGCCGCCATCTTATAGGGTTTGAAAGCCTTGCCATTGCAACACTTTCTTTCACCTCATCCTCTAGTTAAATTCATCGTTTATGCTAGCCGTTTTTCCAAGTTGACCTAAAGAAGGAGGAAAGAGAACGAGGCCTTGCTTAAGCAACACCGGAGTGAGCCTCTTTCCCCTAGGGTTTTGATTCTAGGGCCCTGCCATTGCATCACTCTAGAACCCTTCCCTCTTGTCTTTAGTCTTCATCCTTTCAAAACTTTGTGCCCTCTTCTTGTTTGACTCCATCTACCCTTAGGCACTGATCTTAGACACACAACGTTGAGGTCATAGTGTCCAAAACAAACTCTTAAAACCATACACCCTGTGGGCACCGATCTTGACACACAACGCTTGGAGGTCATAAAACGAAACAAACCTAAAACTTTAATTCTGAAACCCTAACTAACAAACTAACCCTAATTAAGGCCGACATCAATTATCACAATTGGTTATCTCATCTTGATGCAGCATGTGTCTTCTATAAGAAATTGGATGATGATCTAAAGCATTTATTGAGTAAAGTATTGGTTGGATACATTGTTGGCTTAATCATCTTGATAGTTATTGATGAATTGATTCTTTTTCATAGCTATATTGACAAAACGTTGATCTCATTAATATATGGTGTTTCATTGCTTATATATAATTGTCAGATAGTCACATGAAGTACTAACCTACTGAGTTATAGATTACATATATATATATATCATATTGTTGTTGTCTTGTTTCGGGCAGGTGTTTTCATTTGGGCATACACTTCATTTATTAGCTGATTAGCTGAACTTTCTGATCTTGGTGGTAACCTGTGAGGAGGAACTTTTCCCTTGACTTTTATACTTTAACCTCTTCAAAACCCCAGGTTGTCGGGGACGTCTCCCCTGGGTTAGCCTCCCTAAATAGAAAGAACCTCCCCACCATGGTGACATTGGGTGGGGAAGGTTCCTGTTACGCCAGTTTGGCCTCTATCCTTTAGCCTTCAGCGTAAACTACAAACTGTGTGATAACAGAGCTTCTTGTGAGAGCATATTTGGTATGGATCTCTTGAGCATGATTGAAGATCTATTCTGAGGAAGAAAGTGAGAGGAGGATCTCATGGACGCATCAAAGTTTTGGCAATGTCAGAGATCTTGATGGTAAAAGTCTCAGAGCTTCAGAAACCCTATATTTTGAGGTGTACACGGGCTATAATGGGCCAGGGCGTGTACACACGCAGGCTGTATGAGGACAGGGCACGTACAGTGGATAGAATGGTGAATATTTGTGTTTGAGCTGGAGCCAAGCTCTTGGATGATGAGGCAGGTTCCAGATCTGCATTCTATGGCCTCAGATCTATCACTGAGACATTGGTATGGTTACATTATTGTCTTGATGGATACTATTGTTTTATGTGTTGTGAATGCTTAGGGAATTCTTGGTATGGATTCTATGATGTAGTTCAGTTTGGTTGATAAAGTGAGTAGTACTCTTGTGATTCAGTGGTGACATGATTTCTATGGTATACTAATTGTTTATACATGTTTGAGATAGAATTCATATTGATTTATTGTGGATCATGAGCAAGCTATTGGAGATGTTGTGACTGGCTGGTGGTCATATTGGACAGTCAAAGACATTAGAGAATGATATATTGATTAGAGATAATCTGAGTTGATATTGAAGGACAAACCCTAACATCTCAGAAGGTATACGCAGGTTGTTGTATACACTGGTTGCATGCATACACTGGTTGTAGTGATCCAAGGCACATACATATGCTGGTTGCACTACTGACAGGTCACATACCTGTTGACAGATTGATATCGTTTGAGGATTGTTGCCTCATCTTAGTTGGTGCTGAGAGTGTAAGCTAAGTCTTGCATTATAGAGATGGTGCTCTTGTAGATTTTTACTCTATTCAGTTGTTGTTGTAAAACCCCTGGATTGTTGTCCATAATAAAAAGAAAAATTGTACATATATCTTGTATTCCTTGTGTTCCTTATGGCGATGACTTGTTGATGATACATTGTTGATATATGTTCACATCTAACTGGTTATAAATGAAAACAATGAGTAATGAGTAAAATTTTAATGCTAACTAATGAGTTTTGTGTAAGAGGGAAATTTTGGGGGAAAAATCCCCACACTCATTCACCCCCCCTCTAAGTGTGGTAGGTGTATCCAACAAATACTTGGGGATTAAGTGATTTTATTTTTTTGGTTGTTTTTAAGGCTATAAACCTCGGGTGACATTCCCAACTATATTTCCTTAGCCTGGAAATATCTGAAAATGCTTGAGTAAGGTTCTCCATTCCTTTTCCTCAACAACCAATACTATCCCTATAAATAATACCATGCTTTGGCATCAAAGACTTGGGCATATTGGAGAAAAGGGCCTTCGAACACTACACGTTAAAGGTATGGTTTAAGGTATGTCTAATTTCACTCTAGATTTTGATTTATGTGAACATTGCATATATGGTAAACAAAATCGAGTAAGATTCCCATCTGGTTCTACAAGAGAAAAGTGGATCTTAGATTTGATACACAGTGATGTGTTTGGACCTATGCATGTTCCATCACTACATAAATCTGTGTATTATGTTTCACTCATAGATGATTTCTCAAGGAACACATGGATTTATTTTCTTAGAAAGAAATATGAGGTATTTGATAAATTTAAAGAGTTTAAGGCTCTAGTAGAAAATCAGACATAGAAGAAAATAAAGGTATTGAGGACAGATAATGGTGGAGAATTCTGTGGAAATGAATTCAGAGAATTATGTAAGAAGTGTGGTATATAGCAAGGCATATGAATACTCCATACACACCTCAACATAATGGAGTTGTAGAAAGGATGAACACGACATTGATGGAAAAAGAAAGGAGCATGCTTAGTGGTGTCGAGTTAGGACAGGAATTATGGGTAGAGGCAGTGGGTACAACATGTTACCCTGTTAATCGATCACCCTCATCAACACTGGATGATAAAACTCCACATGAGGTATGGACTAGTAAGAAACCCTCTCTTGAACATCTCAGAGTGTTTGGTTGTGATGCTTATGTACATGTTCCAAAGGAAAATAGGAGTATTCTAGATAATAAAGGTGAAAAGTGTATCTTTATTGGTTATAAGGATGGTGTGAAAGGTTATAATATTTAGAACACATAAACTAATAATATTGTTTACGATCAGGATGTTTTTTTTAGAGAGGAGAAAGATGTTCCCAGACAAGAATTCCTACCAAGGCAAGAGGAACCTAAGAAAATATAGTTTGAGATGGATGATGAAAAATATGAATCAACTGAAGAATATGAAGAAGAAGAAGAAGAAGAACCTCATACCCCAGTATTGAGGATATCAGTGAGGGAAAGAAGGAAACCAGAAAGGTATATTCCACTTGATTTTCATTTTAATTTTTCTTTATCTATCACTGGTGATGATCCCAAAATGTCAAGGAAGCAGTGAATTCAAAGGATAGTAAACTCTGGAAGAAGTTCATGGTTGAAGAAATGGATGCCTTGGATAAGAATGAGGCATTGGATCTAGTTGAGTTGTCAGCTGGAAGAAAATATGTTGGTAGAAAATGGTTTTTTAAGAAGAAGTTTAATGCAAAAGGAAAAGTGGAGAAATAGAAAGCTCGGTTAGTAGCAAAATGTTAATCCCAGGTAGAGGGAATTGACTTTGGTGAGTTTTTTTCTCCTGTTTCCAAGTTAACTTCTATTAGATTTATTTTATCTATTGTTGTTGTTTTTTATCTTGAAGTGGAAAAGATGGATGTGAAGACAACATTCCTACATGGGGATCTGGAAGAAGAAATCTACATGAAGTAGCCAGAAGGCTTTGTAGTGAAGGAAAAGAAAGAGTTGGTCTGTAAGCTAAAGAATTCACTATATGGTCTGAAGCAATCACCTAGGATGTGGTACCAAAATTTTGACACATACATCCTTTGGATTGGGATTTGTGAGAAGCAGGGCCAATCACTGTGTATATTCCAAGCAGGTTGGTAATCACTTCATTTATGTAGTGTTGTATGTTGATGACATGTTGCTGGTAAAAAATAGCATGGATGTTATCAAGGAGGTGAAATCATAGCTATCCTACAAATTTGACATGAAGGATCTCACTGCTACTAACTTCATTCTAGGAATGGATATTAAAAGAGATCGTGCAAACGAGAAACTCTATTTGAATCAAAGAAAACATGTTGAGACAATATTACAGAGGTTTAATATGCATGGAAGTAAACCGATCAAGGTTCCTATTCCTATACGTGTAAAGTTATCTGCAAATCAGTGTCCCAAGACAAAGGAAGAAGACGAGTACATGTCCCATGTTTGTATGCCAATGCAGTTGTCGGTTTGATGTATGCAATGGTCTATACTAGACCATACATTTCACATGCAGTGGGAGTTTTGAGTATGTATATGTCAAAACCAGAGAAGGAGCATTGGACAACAATAAAGAGGGTATTCAGTTATTTGCGTGGCACTACCATTTATGGATTGTGATACCAAGGAAGACCAAGATTGGACAGAGTGTTGGACATACATGGGTTTTTTGATCCAGACTGGTTTGGAGATATGGATCGCAAAACATATACAAGTGGGTATGTATTTAACCTATTTGGAGGAGAAATAAGTTGGATGAGAAAAATACAAGTTGTAGTGGCACTCTCAACTACAAAAGTTGAATACATGGAAGCCACTCATGCAAGAAAGAAAGAACTATGATTACAGATATTGTGTTTAGGTATTGGGTTGGTACAACAAGAAGTGAGATTATATTGTGACAGTCAGAGTGCAATATTCCTGGAAAAGAACCATGCTTATCACTTGAAGACAAAGCATATTGATGTTCAATGTCACTTTGTGAGAGACATGGTTGAAGAAAATAAGGTGTTGCTGGAAAAGGTTGACACTTTGAAGAATGTTGCAGATTCATTGACAAAGTCTGTGAGCATAGAGAATTTCTCCTGGTGTAGAGTAACAATGGGAATTGTTTCCCTGGATTTTTGACTATGTAATCATGTGAACCCATGTATGCAAAGAAAACAACAAGTGGGAGAATGTTGGGTATGTATTATATTCTTTGCATGTGTGTGTGGGCACGTCAGATTCGACAACTGTGTTTGACGATCCAAACTCCCTTAATCATTTGTGTCATGTACATCAGACCCTTTCCTGGGTGGGTCCTAGGATTGGCCCCCCTGGTTACGTGCAGCATTTGGGGAAGCGCCCCGAAATATTTTGTTTGGGCGATTTTTGTTATTTTAGCGTATTTTTCTATTTTTAGCGGTTTTCTAAATTAATCCTGGATTAAGGGATTAGGGTTTTGGTAGCTACAGAATACCTAAAATATTGTATATATTGTATTGTGAATGGTGAAATTAATATAATTAAGATTTGAAAGGTGTGACACCAAGGAACATTGGTTTTCTCCTAGTTAAGGGTTTCCAGCGTAAATCTCTGTGTACTGTGTGTATGAACCATTGATTAATTTATGTTTTTCTTAAGAATTTGTATCCATTTATTTACTTCATAGATTTTAAACCTACACTCTTCAATTCTTTTGGCTTCTTGGAGTTGAGTCTTTAAGTCAATAATGACTTTTTTTTATTCCTTGATGGTTATTGAAAAATCCTTTTCTCTTGATTTTTGTTTTTCTTCATGTTCTAATAGTTGTTCTCTTAATGATTTGTTCTTCTTTTTATATTTTCTCAGTTCTTCAAGAGAACTAATAAGTTCTCCTTCAATTTCTACTTATCCTTCAACTTGATAGTTTTATTCATTATCATCAACAACATTATTTTGAGTATCTATTCCCATAAATAAAATCTTTGTCTCATCATCTTCACTCATGTCAGATGAACTACTATCTTATTTGGAGTAGAAGTTCTTCTTTTTCTTGTAGAATTTATTCTTGTTTCCATTTTTTCTCTTCTTAAGTTCTTTATGGTTATAAGTATATTCACCATCACTATCCACCTTCTTGGGATAGGGACATTTAGAGGCAAAATGCCCAACTTTACCACAATTGAATCACTTGAAGGGTAACTTCCCTTTATATTTCCCAGACCCTTTCTGGAGTTTCCTGATAAAATTGGCCTCTTTTTCATCTGATATGTCTGAGTGATTTTCATTTGGCACATGGTCATTGTTCTTTGTTTCTTTTGATGTTGTGAGGGTTGTTTCCCTTTTTGATGACTTTTATTTCCCGGATCTCATTTCATAGGCTATAAGAATCCCATGAATTTCATCCATTGTAAGTTTGTCAAGGTCTTGTTTATCTTCCAAGGTAAATACCTTGGCATCATATCTCATCGATAATTATCTTGGCACCTTTTTGACAATAATTTCATCTTTTATCTCTTCTCCCAATGCTCTTCTTGAATTGACTATTTCATCCACTCTTTGAAAATATTCTACAATGTTTTCTTCCTCTTTCATCTTCAAACTCTCAAACTTCCATATGTATGTTTGAAGTTTTGCTTGCTTAACTTTTTCCATCCCCTTCATAGATGATTTTAAGTTTGTCTCAAATTTCTTTTGTTGATTTAGAATGCATCACTTTTACAAATATGGGGTTTTCTAATTCGCCCAGAATTGCATTAACAACCCTTGAATTATCACTGCAATTTTTCTTTGCAGCAGCATCTGAAGGTGCAGTAGTTGGTGCAATGTGACCATTTACCACACATAGCCAAACATCAGATCCAAGAGCCATTACATAAATTTTCATCCTTGTACTCCAAAATGCATAATCATTTCCTTTTAACAATGGTACTCTGTTGGAGGACATTCATTCTTGTTGATCCATTGGATTTCTCATAATCTTCATTCAAGTGGTTAGACTATGGTGAAGGAACATGACCTGATACCAATTGTTGGAATGTTGTTCAATATTGAGAGGGGGGGGTGAATCAATATTGCTTCTTTTTCTCAAATTAAATTAATTATTTATTGTTTATAACAATTTATCAACAAGAATGTACAAAAATCTGAATTTTAAATGTAATAATCATAAAAATTATATTTCATTTACAAGTTACAATTTGTAAGAGACACCAATCACTCTTCTGTTGAGCACCAACTCAAGGAGACACGAATCCCTGTTTTCCAAGCACCAACTTGAGGAAGCACAAACTCCCTATAGATCAGGCTCCAACCTGTAGAGGACTCCAATCCTCTTTTTTTCAAGCACCAACTTGAGGAAGTTTCAACTCCCTGTCTCAGGCTTCAACCTATAGAGGACTCCAATCCTCCCTTGCTCCTCCCTTCCACCCTCACTTCATGTGAATATTTCAAGGTTCTTTTCTTGGAATCTGATTATGTTTTAGATATTCTAAAATAGACCAGAAAGACACTTTTGTTTCACCGTACTTTCTTGTTTATATAGTCTATCAAAATGTATGAGTTTAAAACAATGTGCCTCTTTGTATGCACCTATTCATTTAATTGACAATAATGCTAACATTTCTTCATTAATTTTTTTTTTCTTTTAATTCAAAAGACTTCAAATCCCTTGTAAGTTGTTCAAGATTTATCCTTCACATGTTGTAACAATAATAAAATATCCAGGTGCTAAAAATCTATTTACTATTGTTGTAACAGTTCTTTGAACAAACCCTGATCTTTGACAAATTAATCATATATATTAGTTGGTTCTTGTGAGTCGATCACAAGGATTGACACTTCTTATTTTGTCTCACACTTCCATTATGTCTTTATTTATTTCAAATATCTAATTTGAGATTTTATCTTATGCATTTCTTATGTTATCGTGGTGAATGGGTGCTAATATTGTGTCCCCCTTTTTCAATAGAACCAATAGATAAATAAACGAGTGCAAAGCATGTTCTGTAACCTGGCCCGAAAGAACCTCTTTTATTCACCAAGTTACCACACCTTGCAACCAGGGGTTATATCGGTTATTTCCTTAATCCATTGCAACCTCATATTTTACCATATGGATCTGGCATGTGACCAAGAGCGAACTCACACACTACTAATCTAGGTGTTTAAACAGATCATCAATTGTGTTTTAATCGACGATTGAGTGGACGATCCACATGCTTTTCACATTTGAGAGATACACTCGAATTAATCCTGAGCCAAAATGTGATGAACCATAGTGTTGACATGTGATAAGTTAAATTTAACTTATTGCAACTTTTGGTTCTACCCTCTCTTATTAACTTTCGCACATTTTTGAAATGTGAATTAGACAGGCAGCATTGATTTGGGATGGCTCCAGATTGATGGTTAGATTTCAATTTTTTTGAAACCTGTGTAATTAATGGAATCACAACATGACTAAAAGATAGTTATTTCCTAGGGTCAAAAGAGAGGAGTGTTTATTCCATAGTCTCTCTCATCGCTCGATCAGTGACATAGATGCATCGTCTATACCATAGTGTAGGTCATTCATAACAATGAATCAATATACAATCCTTCAACATTCACAATTCCTAGGACAACGAGTATTTAGCATGTGTGTCTAATAGGCAACCTGTTCTTTATTTTCTTGGAAGCAATATTGTTTAACATCATAAAAAAAAATTGGAATTCAATTCAAGAGATTTATCAGCATGAGTACCCTTTGAAATTTCACACTTATATTGTGGACATCTATCCTTATTTTTATATTTGTGGTCTCACCTGTTCCCATACAATTATAGACACTTTTGTATTTTTTGGATTGTTGAAGATCAAAATATTTAATAGGGACTTGCAATAATTTAGGAGAATTGACGAGAATTACTTCAATTGCTATCACAGAACTGGAATTTGTGAACTCATGGGTATTTTGTTTTTTTATCAGTGGTTCATAGATATTGAGAATTTTATTGGCATCAATATCAAAGAACAGAGTGATATGAGGAACTCCTCTCTGCTCCTTTTTTAGGGGATGAATAATTGTTTTACCTGTAGTTTCAATCCCTAGTGAGGGAGAAGTGACATCTAAAAGAAACAGATCTTGTACTTTCTCATTGCCCTCTCTACTCAAAATAGAATCCTCCACTGCAGCTCCATATGCAATAGAATCATCAAGGTTAATTCTCTTTTGCAACTAGTATATCAGGGTACTTTAATAGAGTTATAGTCTAAATGGACTTGTCTGGATGATAGACCCATATTAACCTTGTTGACATCAATGAAAACATCATAGTACCATGTTGAACACTTTAATATTATTTTAATATTATACCAAGACTTACCATCAGCGTGTAATTAATTTATTATATTAATGTTTATATCAATGAAAGACTACGTCGGAGAATTTACCAAGACTTACCACCTCCAACCACGAGAACCCGATGACCCATTGGAATTGCATTATTTTAATATTTAATTTTGGAGAGTGTGCACATATCACAAATATTATTTTAATATTATTTATAACTCATTGGAGCATTATGTTCTTAGAATATTATCCATTGGAGTGAGCCTAGTCCAACGAAGAGGGCATGAACAACCATTTCGACGATGAAGACTTTGGGTTGGGGAATTTCATTCCGACAATGAAGACTTTGGGTTGTATTTCACGTGGGTGGGGGGAATACTTTTTTATTTTTGAATATGTTTTTGATAAAAAAAATTACTTCACATGGGTAGGGGGGAATATTGTATCATTTTTAATTTATTTTTAGTAATTTTTTATTTTCACATAGATTTGGGGGCAAATTTATTAAAAAAAAAATTATTAATTGTAATTAATGTATGCCATTTTAATTAATTTAACTAATTTATTATTTATTATTTTGCTAATTTCTAGGATAGTAATTGGCCAAAATTACATTACAATCCTTATGTCCTATGTCTTCCCTATGTTCTTATGCAAATTATCTCAAGGGGTTGAAACTTTTTAAACCACTCAATTTTGGATTTCCTTATGCATGTGGGATTTATATTTTCAAGTTAAGGATCAACGGTCTAGATTCACCCACATGCATGATCAAGGGTAGTTGAGCACCATTTTTCAAATGGGTATTTATTGAGTTGTAGGTGTTAGAATTGAGCCCGGGATACCTCATTGAAAAGGCATCAAGCCAAGAAATGCATTGGAATAGGATTTCATGCTAAAACAGTAACAAAAAAACCCAAAAATTGTAGAAAACAAAAAACCATGAATTTTGGGGGGAAATTGATTGTGCAAATTTTGAGTGTTCAAACAATTGCAACTCAAGCTACATGATTCAAAATTGGACTGTAACACCCTATTTCCCCCAGTCTGTAAATAAAAATATATTGGCCAGGAACTATGGGAAACTCGAAGGTGTGAATGTTTGATTTGATGGACCTTTGTATACAAGGTTGATGAATGCAAATTATGTTATGAATATGTGTTACATGACTACTGGGAAGGAGATGTGCTAAAAGAGACCACGATGGATAATGAAAAGGTGGTGGAGGGGACCCGGAACGGTTGCGTTAACTTCCACCGAACCAATACCTTACTGGTTTTTACTTGCTCAAGACCAAAACAACTCTCTGACCCATGAATGAATTTCCGTTAGGATGGTAGGTGGGGAGGCTTCTCAAGAGTTAATTAGGGGATGAGGTGGACCACCCATCCATAAAGTTCTCATATTTGACCACGGATGGGAAATCCACGCCACACACAATCTTACAGGGGGATGCAAGAAATAAAGCGTGGGTGTGGGAAAAGGGGAAGCAGAGGAGATTGTAGAGGAGAACCTCAGCTCCCGGATTAAGACAGGAGAAGGAAAGTAACCTTCTTCCTCGTGTATTTTCTATATCGGGAGAAGGAGAGTAACCTTCGTCCCTAACTTTCATTGAGCTGGAAGTAAGAGATTGAATCTCAGAGCATCGTGGTCTAAGCTCGGGGGTGGCCAGTGATAAATCCGTTGGAGTGATTGAGACTATGGTTAGGTGGAAATGAGCACCCCTCTCAGTAGTCACATCATGCCTTATGGTTCTGATAAGTGTTTAATGCCTTGTATTTTGAATTGAATATCATGGATATGTGCTCATGTTTATACACCCATAAATGGTTTCTGTATGCTATGATTTCCTAGTATTTTAGATTGGAAATAATGAATGCATGTGTATACTTATATGCCATAGTTAGTTTATGTATAAACTGAGTAATTCTAGAGCATGAGTCCGTTCCACTGAGAATCGCCACATTTGCATGATTCTCATGATGTTCTAGTTTAATCCCCCGAAAGCACCTTCCCTAAGGAATTGCATCATGTCTTAGAGTCGGAGTAAGCTCCTTGGTATGGCTACCGCTACGGTAAACCCACGAGGTTGCCCTACCCCAGTGTCATAGCTCATAACTCGGTGAGTTAGGAAGGCACTTCATTTGGGACAGTAGCCTAGGGACTTTGAAAAGTCCCCAAGCCCTTATCCAGAAACCCGACTAAGATTAGGGATAATTTCCCAAGAACCATCTGAAGGTTCATGTGTCTCGAGTCTGGAAACCATGTGTAAGAAGGGTTAGCTCTCGAATATTTCGGGGTCGTAGGAGTTTGAAGCTCCGAGATATTGAATTTCGTTACCCAAGTTTAGAAAGGATAGCGAGTCCAATTATCAAAAGGGAGTATCCTTTCGTTTGGTAGAAGAATGGATGAGATCCTTTTGGAAGTATCCCAGGTCTGTCATGACCAATGGATCTAGAGGAGGAACACAGGCATTAACACCTTGACCCCTTCAGTCTTCGCAAGTAGCGATGGAATCGGGACCATAGGTCCCAAGATCCATCGGGAGCTACCTTGAACGTCAATCTTAACCCTTGTGTAGGCGGGAGAGTGGACTCGTCAAAGTCCTAAAAGTATCGAAGTGATCGAAACCGTCCACCGACAAAGGACATGTGGCAAAGGATCAGCGTTTCGTTGACCCACTGCTGAAGGAATTCAAAGGGTAGATTTATTTGAACTCGCGAAACCCGAACTCACGATTTGATCTAAACTGTCGGATCTTAGGAGGTCCATGACCGTTGATCTGGGCGTGGGGATATTGGGAGTTCAGGGTTCAGGATTTATAAGGATAGGTTTTGGTTGTGTTCCAACTTTGTGAAACACAAAGTCCTGAAGACTTCAGAATATTAAGCCCCTGGTCGTGATGAATGGTCATGTGGGTGGAAGATTAAGGGAGGAGCTACTGAAGACCAGGATTTCAGGGAATGAAGAGTCAGACCTGGCTCATGTTCATTATAATGATATGAAAAATTGCGACACGATCACAATCGTCGATCGAAGGGATAGCACTGGATGGTATATCTGGCCTTGGACAGAAACCGGAGATCAGAAATTCAGGAAACAAGAGTCAAGGTTGACTCGCCTGCAGAAGTCTTGAAGTCCCAAAATGTGAAGCGCCTTTTTATAGGTGTGTGGTCACAACCTGTGGTCACATAGGTGAAGCTCATTCCTTGGTCATGTTCGCATTGATGGGGCTTCAATAGGGCCCGTGGATCAGATATCGGGATTTCAGTAGGAAATCAAAGAGATAATCCATCTCTTAAATGAGAAATTTTATTTAGTTCTCGCTCAAAGCGTGGGGGTGTTACAAATTGGTATCAGAGCATGGTTACAACACTTGACCTATTTGGACTCATGGACAAGCACATTAAGAGGTGACATCTTACCTTACTCCCTTTCCTATAAATCTTGGTTAAGCCCTTATTATAGAAAGAATGACAATCTACTACTCTATGTGTATGCATTATTGCTGTGTGTGTAGGAAATTAAGAAATGTGAATTAAGTGTTGGTTGTGAAAGAATATAATGTTGGCTAACAACAAGTGTTTTTTTCTGCATGCAATCGGATGACCAACCACGGGAAACTACAGACGTATATAATGGTGATGCGCCACGAAGTGGGGGATGGCTCCCACAATAGAGATGAAGAGTCTGACGAAAGGAGGGAAGTAGAGACCCCTCCGGATTTAGATGAGACTGTGAGGAGTCTCATGGAAAAACTACAGAGTTGCAAGGCCAACAACGAGAGGTTGATAAAAGATCAAGAGAAGAAAACATAAATTAATGCAGTCTTGCTATAGAGTTTATCCGACATACAAAGACAACTGCAGTATGGACCTGACACCAGTCACGTGGACCGACAACAAACAAAGAGGATTCAAATCCCACCTGAGATATAGAAACATGGTCTTTTAAGTGGCCACATTAGGAAGAGCACCTCGAGAAAGGTCCACCCCAGAGATAGGGGACAAGCGGCGGACGATTCCTATGGAAAGGAAACTGGCGACTTAGAGGGATCTTCTAGTAGCAGAACTAGTTCACATTCTCGAAGAAAACAGAATAAACAAAAGCATTCCAAAAGTCATAATATCGAAGAATTCAAGAAGGCCAAACCACCCTCTTTCGATGGTGAGATAAAGAGGGGAGAGGAAGCGAAGGCCTAGTTGCTTGGACTAAAGAAGTATTTCAGAGTCCATGAATTCTCAGAAAACTTGAAGGCCCAAGTAGCCACTTTCAACCTGAATGGAAAAGCTTCCATTTGGTGGGAAGACCTTAAGAATGTGAAAGGGATTCATGACGAATACCTATCTTGGGAACGGTTTGAAAAATACTTTAGGAAGAAGTATCTATTGGAAAAGTATTTTGACGAAAAGACTAAAGAATTCTATGAACTCAAGCTGGGGGGAACTCACTATAGAGGAATATATCAACATATTCCTTGAGTTGTTGAGGTACGTACCCTACATAAAAGTAGAAAAGGAAAAGGTGCAATGATTCATCAGTGGGCTACCTAGGGACTATCAGAACAGGATTGATTTTGACATGCAAAGGACCCTAGAAGACACTATCTGAAAGGCAAGATATTGTTACAAACAGTTTGGGCTTCAGACAGAACCTTGCGAAGGATGGAAGCAGAAGAATAGTTTGGAATTTCAGAAAAAGGGGTTTAAATCCCCAAGATTTAAAAACTACAAGAAGGATTCAAGGATGAGATTTCCAACCCAAAGTGTACACCAGTAGAATTTCCCTTCTCAGAGAGGAAATAAACCTTTTGGATCAACCCCAGGGAAGACTGATAACCCAAAGAAAGAACCCTTGAAATGTTGGGTTTGTGGAGAATAACATCTACTAAGGGACTCCCCTCACCGACAACAAAACAGCAGGAGAATTTACAATTTCCAAGAAGCTACCACCCTCAATAACATGGCCAGGAGTATGCCGTGAATTTATGCAGTCGTGGATAGTAAAAAAATTGACCACCAAGCTTCAGTGGTGGAGATGGAAGGTATGATCACCAACCATCTAGTGTCTATTCTAATTGACCCTGGTTCAAATTTGAGTTATATATCTCCTCAGGCTGTTGATAAGTGTAAATTACAGCCACATAAACATGCTAAGCCATGGTTGGTACAGTTAGCCACTGACACCAAAAGAAAGGTGGTGGAGGTCATACCATCTTGCCAATTCATTATGGGTATATTCCCCACCCAAGAAACCCTTAACATACTACCCCTAGGATCGTATGACCTATTGATTGGTATGGACTAGCTAGCCACATATAAAACCAGACTGGATTGTTACCATATAACCTTAGAATGTGTAAGTGAAGAAGGGAGAAGGATAACCCTTCAAGGGATCCAGAAACCTATCTCAATGAGACAAATATCATCCCGTCAAATGAGAAAGTACTGCAGAAAGGGATGTCCACTATATGCGATATAGGTGTTGAAATCAGTTGAGGATGACATACCAAGCCTCGAAGACCACCCCATACTAAGAGAATATAGGGATTTGTTTCCAAAAGAGATACCAGGTCTACCTCTAAGAAGGGACATTGACTTCTCGATAGAACTTTCACCGGGAGTGGTGCCATTATCTAGGATACCCTACAGGATGAGCACACCCGAGCTAGTTGAGCTTATATTACAATTAAAAGAAATGATGGAAAAAGGCTATATCTAGCCCAGCGTGTCCCCATGGGGAGCACCCATCCTATTTGTGAAGAATAAATATGGTACCCTCCGACTGTGCATAGATTATAGACAACTCAATAAGGTAACCATAAAGAACAAGTACCCCTTACCCAAGATCGATGACTTATTCGATCAATTGGGAGGTGCTTCCATATTATCAAAGATTGACTTGAGATCTGGATACCATCAAGTCTGAATCAAGGGTGAAGACACCCACAAAACCACCTTCAGGATGAGATATGGTCACTACGAGTTTGTGGTAGTACCATTTGGATTAACCAATGCCCCTGCCACTTTTATGTGCTTGATGAACAATGTGCTCAAAAAATTCCTAGACAAATTTGTATTGGTTTTTATTGATGATATCTTAATCTACTCCAAGAATAGAGAGGAACATGAGGAATATCTTAGACTTGTGCTTCAAGTGCTAAGATAACATTAGCTCTATGCCAAATTTAGCAAGTGTGATTTTTTCCAGAAGCAAATACATTACTTGGGCCATGTCATATCTGAAGAAGGGGTAGCAGTAGACCTTGACAAGATCAGGTATATCATGGAATGGCCTACCCCAAAAGGAAATTTCAAATATCAGATCCTTTATGGGCTTAGCAGGATGCTATAGGAGATTTATAAAAGGATTCTCCAATATTGGTTTTCCAATCACTACCCTCTAGAAGAAGGGAGTTGAATTCATGTGGACACAAGAATGTGAATAAAGATTTAAATCCCTGAAATACCTTCTGACCCATGCACCCATGCTAAATATCGTCGATCCTGAAAATAAATTCCTCGTGTGCACAAATGCCTGCAAGGAAGGGCTCGTAGGAGTCCTTATGCAAGAAGGAAGCATATTCTGTTATGAATTCTGAAAATTGAATGAGCACGAAGTCAACTATGTGACCTATGATCTAGAGTTGGCTTCCATAGTGCATGCCTTGAAAATGTGGAGGCATTACCTCCTGGGAAGGAAATTTGTACTTATGACAAACCACTGTGGATTGCGACACCTGTTTGATCAACCAAAACTCAATGCTAGACAAACTAGGTGGATGGCCCTCCTTAGCGAGTTTGATTTTGAAATCAAACATATCAAAGGAAAGGAAAATAAGGTGGTTGGTTGTTAATGTTTAAGCCATTATTATAGTTCTTTTCATTTCAATAAATAACAACAACATAAGATAAGATCACTGAGAAATACACAATCACAAGAGACACATCATTTATCCTAGGAAACCCTCATGGGGCAGAAAACCCAGCAAAACTTCCTTAATATAGATAGCCAATACAATGCCAAGAGATAAAT
>SNQJ01S0005136.1:112467-157910 GCA_010110895.2 Picea sitchensis | reverse complement strand
CCTCTCTAGACTCTGCCATACCTCAAGACCTAAGAAATAGTGCATTAGGCCAAGGTATTTCATCTCAAATTCTAAAGCGAGTCTCTTCTTACATTCAGTGATGAGATTTTCTTCTCCAGTTAAGAATAAGTCATCCACATACAATAATAATATTACTGGCTCATCGTTCATAACCTTGAAGTAGAGGTTAGAATCTTCTTTACTCTTGGTAAAGCCCAAGCTCATCAGAAAGTTGTATATCCGGCCATACCAAGCTCTAGGAGCTTGCTTCAATCCGTACAAGGCTTTCTTCAACTTGTAGACATGAGACTTCATGTCTTCAACTTAAAATCCTTGAGGTTTCTCTATATACACTTCCTCTTCGATAACACCATTTAGGAAATTTGTCTTTACGTCCATATTATGTAACTTCCACTTCATCTTAGCTGTAAGGACTATGATGGTTCTGATCGAAGTGTATCTGGCTACAGGAGTGAATGTATCTTCATAGTCAATGCCTTCTTTTTGAGAAAATCCACGAGCTACAAATATTTATTTATACTTCTCAATACTTCCATCAACAACATGTTTTATTTTGAAGAGCCATTTGGACAATACCACATCCTTGCTACTCAGTCTAGGAACTATTTCCCATACATCATTCTTTATTATGGATTGGTATTCTTCTTTCATGGAATCTGTCTATTCTTTCTTCTGAATGGCTTCTTCAAAGCAGGTAGGCTCCTTTTCTAGGAGATCACACATCAAAGCCATGTAACTAGAGAATGGATTAGGTCTCTTCACTTGTCTCGTGGTTCCTTTAGGAACACCATATTTCTCTCCATCTTGAATAATCTCTCTAGCCCAAGCTAGCTTTATTTTATGGGAGATTGCCATCTGAGGAGGTTCTTGAAACTCTACTACGTCATGATCTTCTAGAATTTCCTCATCCGGGAAAGTTACAACTTCCCTCACTGGTTCAACAGCTCTGGGAACCTCCCTCACTGATTCTGCAACTCCGGGGATTATGGTTTCCTCTTCATATACCTCTTCAAGTTGGAATCTTCTTGATTTCTTGAGCATTGCATATTCATCAAAGGTCACATCCCTGTTGATCTCAATGTGACGGTAACCTGGTATATAAATTATGAAGGCCTTGGAGACCTCACAGTATCCCACAAATATTCCCTTCTTTCCTGAGGGTTCCACCTTGTTTCTCTTCTCTTTCGAAATGTGTATAAAAACTTGGCAGCCAAATATTTTGAGATGGCTTACCTCTGCATTATTTCCATTGAACATCTCTTCAGAGGTCTTGAACCTAAGTGCCCTATGGGATAATTGGTTCTGCACATATACAGCTGCCATTGTTTCTTCTTCCCATAAGCACATAGGAAGATATTGATCATGGATCATAGTCTTTACAACTTCCATTATCGTTTTGTTCTTTCTTTTAGCTACACCAGTTTGTTGAGGATTATAGGGAGTAGTGAGTTCCCTCTTGATCCCAACATCTTTGCAGAAGTTCACAAACTCTTTTGAGGTGTATTACCCTCCATTATCTAACCTGAGTATCTTGATATTTCTTTCAGAAAGATTCTCTATCAAGGCTTTGAATTCCTTGAATTTGTTGAACACTTAATATTTAGATTTCAAGAGATACAACCAGGTCTTACAAGAATAATCATCAATAAATGATACATAATATACATACCCACTAATGGAGGGTGATGGAATTTGGCCACACACATCTGAATGAATGAGTTCTAGGACTCCTTCTGCTTTGTTATCTCTCTTTGAAAAAGGGTTCTTGATGTTATTCCCTTGTGCACATCCATTGCATATGCCTTCATGGTCAACCTTGAGTTCTGGTAAACCTGTGACTGCTTTGCATATGTATGGTAGTGCCTTGTAGTTAATGTGAGCTAATCTTCTATACCAAAGTTCACATGGGTTTTCAATGGCATGGGTCATGGTAGATTCTGAGTGACCCTTTAGCTTATACAAGCCACCTTCTTCTTTTCCAATGATGATTGCTTCTTTCATGGTTTCTCCTTTAGCCAACATAAGAAATTCTCCATATATAAAGGCAACTCGGAATCCTTTGTTCTCTAAAGATGATATGGAGAGTAGGTTCTTTGTCAAACCTGGTACATATAGTATGTCCTTCATCTTCATTGCATTTCTTGAATTAAGCTTGTAGTTTGATTCTCCCACTCCCTTGATGGGATAGTGATAATCATCTCCAAGTGTCACTTTCTGAGAAAAAATATTTTCTGAAATGTAAGAGAGAATATCTCTGTGTCCTGTAATGTGCTTGGAGGCACCACTATCAATGATCCAAGTGTCCTCTCCAGGTGTTATCGATCCTAAGAGGACCGAGATTAAGACATGTTCTTTAATTTGTTCTCTTAACATATTTGAGGGTGGATCTTCATCTTCAACTGCATGGACATGGTTCCTCTTTGGTTTCCTCTTGCATTCTTCTCATCTAGCTGGAAAAAACTTCACAGTGTGTCCCATCTTGTCACAATGGTAGCATTGTACAGATGAGTAATATATTTCCTTTCGTTGTCCTTTCTTCTGAAATCTCCTTGGATGAGATTCTTTATGATTGAATTTGTTTGGGGGTTGAGACTCTTTGTAAGTCTCTTTTTGGAAGTACAACTTATTTCTTCCTCCTTTAGTGTGAGTAGCTAGGGATTGATCTTCATCTCTTTCTAGTAAAGCCTCTCGATTAGCTACTCTTGTTTCTTCTTGGATGCATTCTTCCCATAGACTATCAAACTTCAGTTTCTTTTTTCTAGCACAAATCATTTGGATGAATGCATCCCAAGGTCTTGTGAGACCATTTAGGGCCGTCATTATAATTTCGTATTCATCTATAGTATCTCCAATTGCTTCTAGTTGTTCTTTGAATTGGGATATTCTGGAGAAGCATTCTTGGATTGATTCTCCTTTCTGCATTCTTGTATTCTTGAGCTGAGTTCTAAGATTCATATTCTAGTTTATGTTCTTTCCTTCATACAGTCTTTTTAGGGAATCAAACATTTCTTTAGGAGTCTTATTTGATGACACATAGGGAATCAGGTGGTCTTTGATTGAATCCACAATGATTCTTTTGGCCTTGATTGTGTCCTTTTGGTGCTTTTCTTTTTTTGCAGCATCGGCGGGCTCCGACACTTCTTCTTTGACGAATCTTGCTAGGTCATTCTCTTCTAGAATGAGACCAATCCTATACTTCCAAGCACAGAATTTTTCCACACCTTCTAGCTTGTCAATGAGCTTAACATTTGCAGACATCTTTTACTTGAGGCTGGGAAAATGTCCAAAAATGAAAATGTTCAAAATCAAATTATGAACTTACCAGGAGGTGTGATTTGCTGAGGCGAGTAGCCTAGTGTGCTTGGATCTGAGAAAATCCAACTTTTACCCCTCTAAACTTGATCTGTGTATTTCTAACTTGGCGCTTTTGGTTTTTTGGTACCTCTGGTACTCTGGTACTTCTGGTACTTCTAGTTCTCTGGTTTTCTGGTACTTCTAGTACTTTGTGAAACTAGGGTTTCTCTTTCCAGGAGATCTAGCCACTGAAAAGGTGCGATGAAGGTGCCAAAATGATCCTTGGGGGAGGGCACACTTTTCTAGATGGTTTTAGGGCTGAAATACCTCACCAACAAAAATACCTAATTTGCATGTATGGCAACAGTGACATTTTTCACTTTTCTCTTGTGAAAGATGCTCTCTTTAGCTTAGCTCTAATACCATGTTAATGTTTAAGACATTATTATAGTTCTTTTCATTTCAATAAATAACAAGAGCATAAGATAAGATCACTGATAAATACACAATCACAAGAGACACATTATTTATCCTGGGAAACCCTCATGGGGCAGAAAACCCAACAAGACTTCCTTAATATAGATAGCCAATACAATGCCAAGAGATAACTCAAACAAGTCCAAAAATTCCTCTCCCAAATATGCACCTCTCTCTCTCTCTCTTCTCCAACTGCAGCTCCAAAACTTGTCTCTCAATGAACAAGTGAGTCTGTGTCTAAGTGAGTTGCTAGCCTCCTTATTTATACAAGTCTAGCATGTGTGGAAGTGTCTTTTCACTGGCAGGGCTGACTTCTTCTTCTGGGTGGTTATAACCACCCTTATTATATTTCGGGGCTTCTTTAATATATTATGGGGCCGACATATCTTTATGCCTATTACAATTACATTATGACCAATCCACAAAAGGAGATTTAGTCCTTACATTAGTCGACATGATCATTCCACAATGGGGATTGATCCAATGAATAATATATCAAATAATAATTAGAATACACTTTGAAGTTACATTATTTCAACGTCGATGCCCTTAGTAGAAGTATGAAAACAATTCACCTAGCAGTAGTGAGCACCTGCGAGACGAATTTCAAGGAAAGAGTTAGGAATGCACAAGAAGTAGATGCATTTTTCCAGACCGTGACCTCATACCTAGAGCAAGAACCCACAAGGATAAAGTATGAAGGCTACCAGATGTTAGATGGAGGTCTGCTAACTTATAGAAGCAGATTGTATATTCTATATTGTGACGACTTGAAGAGGTTCATAATGGATGAACTACATAAAATACCATATACTGGTCACCCAGGATACCAGAAGATGATCACGACCACCAGGAAACAATTCTATTGGCTCGGATTGAATAAAGATATAGCTGAGTATTTAGCCAAGTGTATCGAATGCCAACAAGTTAAAGCATAACACCGGCACCCAGTAGGATTATTACAACCTCTAGCAATCCCAGAATGGAAATGGGAGACCATCTCCATGAATTTTATCACTAGATTACCAACATCAGCCAGGTAGAATGACGCCATCATGGTAGTGGTGGATAAATTGAGAAAGTCCGCTCATTTTATTCCCAGGAAATCGACTTGCAAGGAAATAGATATCGCCAACATATTCATGAAGGAGATATTCAGACTACATGGCATGCCTAAGGAGATCGTGTTTGACATGGACACAAAATTTACTTCAAGCTTTTGGAAATCCTTGATGGTTGGCTTGGAGACCAAATTATTGTTTAGCACAGCTTATCATCCTCAAACCGATGGACAGACGGAAAGAGTGAACCAAATATTAAAAGACATGCTAAGGATGCATGTAATGCCTCAACCTAAAAGGTGGGAAGATTACCTTCCACTTGTGGAATTTGCCTGCAACAATGGCTACCAAGAATCATTGAAGATGATTTCTTTCGAAGTCCTCTATGGTAGGTTGTGCAACACTCCATTCAGTTGGATTAATCCCGTAAACATAATTACTATTGGACCCGACATGTTGAAATAAATGGAACAACAAGTGATTAAGATAAAGAAAAATCTGAAAATCACTCAGAACAGACAGAAAAGTTACACCGACAAAAAAAGAACCCCCAGAGAATTCAAGATTGGAGATCACATCTATCTCAGAGTTAGGCCTAGAAAGAGTTCCCTGAGGATGGGAGATTGTGCCAAGTTAGCACCTCAGTATTGTGGACCCTTTGAAGTTATAAATAGAGTGGGACCTGTAGACTATAGGCTAGCACTCCCTCCCATAGTAAAAGCACATAATGTTTTCCATGTTTCATTGTTGAAGAAATATGTACATGATTCTAATCATATAATTGATTGGTTTGTGATCTAGGTGGAACTGGAGGGAGAATTCCTGCCAGAAACTCAATGCATACTAGACAGGAAGGAAACCCGACTCAAGAACTAAACCATCGCATAGGTCAAGGTGCAATGGAAACATTTTGGCCCAGATGAGGGTACATGGGAAATGGAAGATGCCATGAAACGGGCATATCCGATTTTGTTTACTTATGTACATACATGTCATGTTGATAAATAGAACATCAAGGACGATATTCCTTTAAGGGGGAGGGAATTGTAACACCTTGTTTCCCCCAATCTATAAATATAACTATATTGGCCAGGAACTATGGGAAACTTGAAGGTGTGAATGCTTGATTTGATGGACCTTTGTATAAAAGGTCGATGAATGTAAATTATGTTATGAATATGTGTTGCATGACTGTTGGGAAGGGGATGTGCTAAAAGATACCATGATGGCTAATGAAAAGGTGGTGGAAGGGACCCGAAACGGTTGCGTTAACTTCCACCAAACTAGTACCTTACTGCTTTTTACTTCCTAAAGACAAAATCAACTCTCTGACCTAGGAATGAATTTTCGTCAGGATGGTAGGTGGGGAGGCTTCTCAAGAGTTAATGAGGGGATGGGGCTGACCGCCCATCCTTAAATCTCTCATACTTGACCACGTATGGGAAATTCGCGCCACACACAATCTTGCAGGGGGATGCAAGAAATAAAGAGTGGGTGTGGGCATAGGGGAACCATAGGAGATTGTAGAGGAGAACCTCAGCTCCCAGATCAAGATAGGATAAGGAGAGTAACATTCATCCTCATGTATTTTCTATATCGGTAGAAGGAGAGTAACCTTAGTCCCTAACTTTCATTGAGCTAGAAGTAAGAGATCGAATCTCATAGCATCGTGGTCTAAGTTCAGGAGTGGCCAGTGATAAATCTGTTGGGAGTGATTGAGCCGATGGTTGGGTGGAAATGAGCACCCCTCTTAGCAGTCACATCACGCCTTGTGGTTCTGATAAGTGTTTTAGGCCTTGTATTTTGAATTGAATATCATGGATACGTGCTCATGTTTATACACCCATAAATGGTTTATGTATCCTATGATTTCCTAGTATTTTAGATTGGAAATAATGAATTCATGTGTATACTTATATGCCACAGTTAGTTTCTATATAAACTGAGTAAGTCCGAAGCATGAGTCTGTTCCATTGAGAATCATCACATTTTCCTCATTCTCGTGATGTTCTGGTTTAATCCCCCGAAAGAACCTTCCCCATAGAATTGCATCATGTCTCAGAGTCAGAGTAAGCTCTTTGGTATGGCTGCCACTACGGTAAACCCAGGAGGTTACCCTGCCCCGGTGTCATAGCTCATAACTCAATGAGTTAGGAAGGCACTTCATTCAGGATAGTAGCCTAGGGACTTTGAAAAGTACCCAAGCCCTTATCCAGAAACCTGACTAAGATTAGGGATAATTTCCCAAGAACCATCTAAAGGTTCATGTGTCTCGGGTCTAGAAACCCTATGCAAGAAGGGTTAGCTCTCGAATATTTCAGGGTCATAGGAGTTTGAAGCTCCGAGAGATTGAATTTTGTTACCCAAGTTCAGAAAGGATAGCGAGTCCAATTATCGAAAGGGAGTATCCTTTCGTTTGGTATATGAACGGATGAGATACTTTCAGAAGTATCCCAGGTCTGTCAGGACCAATGGATCTAGAGGAGGAGCGCAGGCATTAATGCTTTGACCCCTTCAGTCTTCGCAAGTAGTGATGGAATCAGGACCGTAGGTCCCAAGATCCATTGAGAGCTACCTTGATCGTCGATCTTAACCCTTGTGTAGGCAGGAGAGTCAAATATTCAAAGTCCCGAAAGTCCCGAAGTGATCGGAACCATCCACCGACAGAGGACACGTGGCAAAGGATCAGTGTTTCATTGACCCGCTGCTGAAGGAAGTCAAAGAGTAGAGTTTTGTGAACTCGCGAGACCCAAACTCACGATTTGATCTGAACCGTTGGATCCCAAGAGGGCCATGACCATTGATATGGGTGTGGGGATATCGTGAGTTCAGAGTTTGAGATTTAGAAGGATGGGTGTTAGTTGTGTTCCAACTTCGCGAAACGCGAAGTCTCGATGATTTCAGAATATTAAGCCCCCGGTCATGACGAATGGTCATGTGGGGGGAAGATTAAGGGAGGAGCTACTGAAGACTGGGATTTCAAGGAATGGATAGTCATAATTGGCTCACATTCATTATCCTGATACATGAAATTGCGACACGATCATAGTCGTCGATTGAGGGGATAGCACAAGACCATATATATGGCCTTGGACAGAAACCAGAGATCGGGAATTCAGGAAATAGGAGTCAGGGTTGACTCACTTGTAGAAGTCCCGAAGTCTCGAAATGCAAAGTGCCTTTTTATAGGCATGCAGTCACAACCTATGGTCGCATAGGTGAATCTCATGCCTTGGGCATGTTCGTATTGATGGGGTTTCAATAGGGCACATGGATCATATATCGAGATTTCAGTAGGAAATCGAAGAGCTAATCTGGCTCTTGAACAAGAAATTTTATTTAGTTCTCGCTCAAACCATGGGGGTGTTACATGGACCTACAAGAGCACGATGGAAGGAAGAGAAAGACAAGAATAGGGTCAGAGGATCCTAATCATCAAGTTGACACCAAAAACACCCAAAATGACTTGAGGAACAAAAGACAACACCAACCAATCGACTGGACAATATTTTTAAATGAATATCATTTATGAAATGACTTAGGGAAAGAATAACCACTCAAGAGTCTCTTCAGATTTTGTTTGTAACATTCATATGTCTATTTTCAAAAATGTAAAAGATATTAGAAGTTGTATAACGACAAATCAAAGAGAAAATGAAGTGAACAATCACAAGAGTTAAAGAGTCTCTCTTGTCTTATAAAAGAGGACTCGTTGGATGTAATTGAGGAATTTTTCCCATTGTATAGATTAATAATACTCTTATTTTTCTATGTATGAATAGAAGAAGCCATTTTGAAGTCATAATTGTCTTCAATGCTTGTGGGATTACTCTACACTTTTATATGTTATTTAAGTTTTCTGAGTGCTAATTGTCAATTTTCACATGCAACTCTATGTGACTAATATTTAGATCTAAAAATTCATTCCTATTGAGCTAACAATAAACCCTAACTTTTATCACTGAACAATTTTACGCTGAAAATTATTGATTGAAAATATATGTAGAGAAAACAACAAGATCAAATATGAATCATCAATACACATGAGACACAAATTTATTATTCTGTAACTTTCTCAATTTTAGAAATTTTGAGGGAAAAACCAACCCTCCCAGCCAACAAAAATCCACCAGAATATGAGGACAGTCTTGTCCTCCAATAACCAAAAAAAACAGAAAACCAAACCTCAACAAATCCCTGGAAATTTCCTTTGCCCACAAATCTGTTGCAGACAACCTATACAGCTTGCTAACATCACCTATATTGTTGATGATGTCAACCTCTATGGAATTGGTCCTACCTAGAAACCCTTATATACATGTACACGATTCACCTGATTGGAACCCGATTGTGCCCACTACAACTCACATATACATAATTCACCTTCTTGCAACTTGTGTACATATGAAACTATGCCCACTTGTTGACGGGAAAAAATAACCACTCGGCGATGTAAGGGAAGCCACATGGTCCAAGGTTATTTAAATATAAACCCAATCATGTGGTGTGGTTGCTTCTGATGGGTTTAAGTGCTTCATTAGCCATGAAATGTTTTCCTCCCTGAGAGGGGACTTCGTTTAAGCTCTTCTAAAATCTTAAAAATGATTAAACCTAAATATGAAGAAAAGCTACAACTAAAACTATCCTAAATGTGATCCAGTAAATACAGACATACAAATACAAAATCACAGGAAAATAATAAAAAGTAAAACCCTATACTGTAGGAGAAAGACAATCTAAAATCAATTCAGTTTATGTGCGTAGATAAATGATCTAAAATGTTGAACTCATTCTTCATTAAAACAATTTAAGTTGATTCATCTAGATCAGATGAAAATCATGACAAATGAAAAATAATTTTAATAATGTATAACCTTCATCAATTTATAGTTAAATAGATCAAATTAAATGATAATAATAATATTTAGAAAGAAATTTCAAAAGACTATGATAATAAAATGTTAAATGAAAGACTGAAAACAAAGTCCAGATTTCATTCAAACTTACATAAAAAAATGATAAATATAAATGAGTATGGATTTTATTACTCTGATAAAGACATTCATACAGATCTTTTGAGACCATTTCCCAACTTCACACATCACTGCTTCATAAAAAAATTGATCTACAAATTGTTGGTGGAGCCTTTGTGTAATGATCCCAAGCCATTATGCAAGGATCATCACTGTTTTGGTGTCTTTTTAAAACTTTTTCTGAGTGAGGTATTTCGTCAAACACTTTGTTGATCTACCTTTTAGATGTGTTTATATGTGTGTATGCAGCAAATAATATTTAGATGTGTTTATATGTGTATGCAGTAAAATAATAGAAAGAGATAACCATGGAACATACCTCCAACCATATGCAATAAGATAGATAAGCCAAACCATCTCAATTCTTATTTATTCAAAAAATAGAGAACCCACATACTAAAGATGTCGACTGAATGCCCAAATAGATACCAAGAAGATGTGAATAGGATATGAGCTGCTACAAATGCTCCTGCTAATACAAAGATGCCCAAAGGATGAATGAGAAATGAAGATCAATACAAGCAGATCCTAATGCCAAACTCTCCAACCAAGAATGCCACGCCCAATAGAAGGATGAAACCCCAATAACTCACCGTTAAGTTGGTGTCAAAAGTGTCCAATCACCCCTAATAAATATGCCAATTGATAGATCGGTGATGGTAAGAACAACCTAGTGACCGACCTCCAAGATCCCTCTCACCCTCAGATCTGAAATCCCACCGAATGGTGCCCCTATCGATGACCTAAAACCCTAGATAATCTCGCCCGGCCGGCCAAAAGTGTCCATTCACTCTAATAAATATGCCAACCGATAGATCGTGTGATGGTAAGAACAACCTAGGTGACCGAATCTCCAGATCCCTCTCTGACCGATCCTAAATCCCCACTAAATGGTGGCCCCAATTAGATGACCTAAAACCCAGATAATTCCATGTTGAAGGCTCCAAATGCTCCTCAAAATTCCGCAGTCATAGATCGAGACACTACAAGTCACTAGGTAAAGTATCGTGGTCAGATCTGAAGTGTAACCCTCCAAACGAACTACATCTGGATCTCAAAAACGCTCTCCTTCTCTTCAATTCGTCTCACTTCTCAAGAAATAATATGAGCTATAAACCTGCCCCGTAGCTAATCTTTCAGGGATCCGATGTCCAAGGTCCTCGCGAATGAAAACCCAAGTGATAGAATCCTCAACAGCCCTACCAATCTCCTACAACTAATCTCCAAAGATGGTGTGCCTCCTTTATGGGAATCCCCAACCTGGTGCCTCTATCTGCACATGAAACCCATGTAGAATCCTCCAAGAACCTGAGTAGATCCGAACTAGAATGGTGTGGTGAGTATTGCATCTCCGAGACCAAGCTTGGGACAAGATATGGAATCTTTCACCACTAAATCGTCCTCTAGGGTTTGCGTCAAACCTCCAAAACCCCAATATTGGGCTCACTATCTAAAGGAAGTCAAATCAAAATAAGATCATACATGAATGAATGAGAAGAGACCCTTGCCTTCATTTATACCCTTTTTGGCTCACCTTTTTTCCTCCAAAGTGACTTTCATTTTATTAATATTTAATACTAATTAAATCACTTTAATTAATTAATTAACTTTTTTACCTTTGAAAAGTTTTTCCCATTCTCCTCAGGGCTTCCCTGCCACTGAAACAATTTCTAGCTATCCCATCCCTGTAGTGTTTCTCCTCCCATTCCAATGAGCTATTACACCCAGAGGTTCCCTCCAAGTAATGTGCCTAAAATGACCTCTCTTCTCAAGGAATTCCATTGACTTATAGCTCAAAATAGTCAAAATCATGGAAATCGTCAGAATGCAACGAAACCAAAGCCAACCTGTGCGGAATGGCTCATAATGATGGAATATGATCATCAATGCAATATGGACCCCACAATGCCTCTCAAATACCCATGTACTCTCTCTAGCACCCATCTGGCTATTTTGGTCATCATAAATCTCTGCCCTGTGATGATGTCCCAAAGTGGGGACATTACACTTTGTTCTTATCCCTCTGAAAAGACATAGTTTACAAAGGAAACATAATGGATAAAGGATAAAATTCCTTTTCTCTTTTTAGGAGACTCCTCCACCTCCCTCCAAGACTCATCATACTCTATTTTATAATGGCAGAGTTAGGATACCCAGAGGTTGGTTACTGTTGATGGGTCCAAATTCTCCCAACAATAGAAAGGGGTACTCCCCAGTACACAATCCCAACTAGACTAGACATTGTTTGGATTAGGAGACCCATCCATAATTTGTCCCGGCTGCCATTGTTACTATTTTTTAAGGTTTTGGCCGATTGAGGACTAGTTTTTCATTGAGGGTGGATGATGAGTGGATATGCAATGTAAATATGTAGATGAAAAATATGTATGAAATGCAAGCTAACCTAATACTAATCTACTTTAATCTATCCTATCTAGGATCAAAATAAAGTAATCGATGAGTTGAAAAATGGAATTGAATTCTACATAAACTCCTACACATATATCTTGGATAGAAAAGAGGAATCATAAACAAGCACATAAACATACATATAACCAGATTAGTCCAGATTACATCAATGCACACATTAACAACTCAACAAGCTCAAGGCATAAAAAATATTTGAAGAAATACTTAAAACTATAGAATATCACAGATTGCATTAGAATTAATCCATAAAAAAACTAGCATGCTTATAGTCCATATGAAAAACATTCATCCTCGCTTAAAATAATTTTCCACTTAGATTTGATTCACACAAAAAGGATTCCTCCTTCAAAAATTGGCCCTGAGGGATTTTGCTTATTAGTATTCTCAGCAATAAAACATGAAAACTCTAAAAAAACTCCTCAATTTTAGTTGACACTATATTACAAAAATAGTTCAGAAATAAATAGTGTTTGAAGAGTCAAAGTCCCCTTCCAAATGATATTTTATTATCCTTTATACAAATTTTATTAACTCCTATATGACTCTTCGTCTTATTCTTGAAGAAGCAGTTATAAAGATGGTTCAACTTCTAATTCCTAGTGACAAGTGTACTTAATAAGACAAGATTGAGGATTGTTATAAGGAAAAAGACAAAACAAAAGGCAGGTATTGTGCATTCCTTCAAGGATTCCTACTCCCAAGATATGTTTTCCATACTTCCAACTAGTCATACAGAGATTCAATCCTTTTGTAATTTAGATGCTCCAACGTTGTGTTATTTAGAGCAACACTCTCCTCCAGAGTACTAATGTCTTTATCTAGTGTTTTCATGAAGGCATGTATCATGGTATGCAACTTAACTAGTTGTAAAAGGTGTTGATATATGAGGTCTATGGAGATGGTGGTGGTGACTTCAACTACTTCCCTTCTTTGACTCATTTTGTTGTGTACTTTTTCTACCAGTTCTTCTGACACTGGGTTCTTCCCAAGTTCATCTAACTTCAGAAATTGGTTGTTTTTAATCAGTTCTTGTGCCTCTTTATGGATCCTTGAGTATACATCTATAGACCTGGTGACCTCTTTCTCGCCTTTTTGTCTTATTTTCTTGCTGGAAATGATCCATCACATATAAATCCATATCCCTTTCCCTCTTTGATGGTTGGTATAACTTAGGTGGTGCATCTGGATTTTCTTCTATCCATCTGTCTGTGTCAGTTATGCCTTCATGAATGATGGCATATTGAGTTAGCTTCGCATGTATATGGTTGTTTTGATCAATTATTATTGCAGCTACATTCTAGAAGAGGTGCAAGTGAGTATACATATCGATGATGATTCCTTCTAAATTGTTCCTGAATTTTTCGGCACTGATTTTGATTCTTTGAAGGATTCTTTCATCAATATTGACCTACTAAAGTCTTTCTTCCATATTTCTTATCATTGCCTCTTTCTCTTTGTTTTTCTAGAACAATATGTGTATGTTGTCTACATTAGCATTCATAAACACGGATCCATCTATAGTTTTTTCTACTAGATCTTATCTGACATATCATGTCATGGGAACATGGGTGACTACTGAGATTGGTGATCCTTTTTTTATCAGTGCCTTCTTCACCTTCCCCTGCATAATTTTACCTATTTTTCTATCATAGGTGAAGCTTCTTAGGTTTAGTACTTTGCTTGGTTTAAATGGCTCCCAGATCCCAAGTCCCAGTCCATGGCATGATAAATATGTTTCTACACTAGAAGTAGAAATTTCCGGAATGTATATTTCCATGGGATGTGTGTCCCCTCCCTTGTATTCTACTCCTTTATGTTTCCTTTATTCTTCAGTATCTTTGTTGACTGCCTCTTTAGCTTCATTTTTAACTTGTTTTTTCATTTATTTTGTTTCTATTTATTTTACTCCATCTTCCCTTCATTTGGCCTCTCGCTCTGTTGTGGCTCTTACCTCTACTTCAGCTTTATATTTTTCCTCGGTTTCCTCAATCTTCCCCTTCTTCTTTGCCGCATCGTTCTTCATTTTAAAAACTTCTCTTTGTCTCTCCTTCTTTTATCAACTAGTACTTCTTCTTCTTCTGCCACATATCTTGAGTATGTTGAGATGGAAATGGGGGAGGATTTCTCATCTTCTTCTTTCTATTCCTTCTTCCTAGCTTCTTCTCTTTCCTTTTCTTCATCTAAAATCCTGCATTTCAACTAGCCATGTCTGTTGAAGATAATGTCATCATATGTATGTGCATTCTAATTTACTTCTTCCTCTTCCCAAATATCCGTGGTATACTCATAAGGTATATCGGTCTTGTTGAAATGTTTTCTAACCATGTTTTTTGGATCATGCCTCATGTATCTCTCTTCTCCAAAGTGATAGTACATGAGGGTGTTTACTTCTACTTGTGCCTGCTTAGTGTTTTCGAAGAAATAATTGCCCACATACAATGGAAATGGGGGCAAAACTTCTTTCTTTAGCCGGTATAACATCCCCCCAACTCCATGTATGATTGTCTGATTTTCCACCTCTTGGAGAACAAGCTCGTCCGGTACGGACTGTGGAAGAAAATGGGGTGGTTTTATCATTGGTCACTGACATCCTTTTAGATCTAATTAAGATAATATATGAAAAGGAAGAAGAAATGTGTACCATTTTAATGGTGTTTTTCTTCGCACAGTCCAAGTTGAGCTTCAATCCTAAGATCCTCGATAGGCCCTATAGAACAAACAAAGATACAACAAGCTTCCTATTCTACTGAGATTAGCTCAAAAACATATCTATCTATTAGAGACAATTTCATGTGGAACAAACACAAACTTGAAAGAAACAGGCCAAGCATATATGTATATTAATGAGAACAAATGAAGAGTACTTACAGACCAAATTTGATGAAGGTGCAACAGCTTCTTCCAGCTCTCTTTGTCCAGTCCCTTTGCTCAAGTAATCTACATTGATTATGCTTCAATGGTATCTCCCTTATGAGATCATAATTTTTATATAATTCTCAATCTCCATATATCCTATACCTTCTTATGGGATCATAAGTTAGGTATAATTCTCAATCTCCATCCATCATTTCCTTCCTTATGAGATCATAAGTTAGGTGTTTCTCTATTTCTCTCTATGTGTGTCAATACCACTCATGAGATCATAAGTTTGATATCTCCAATCTCCATCTCTCTTTTTACCATGAGAAGGCCTCCTTATATAATCTTTGAGAGGCCTAACCACTTGAGAAATATTTGGGATAAGTTGAGGATTCCTCTCCTTCATTTGTGGATCTCCCCTAAGAATATTACTTGACCTCAAATTCGAATCCAACCAGCTTAAGATCTTGAGGGGATTCTTCCCTGATTTCCCTCAATAGACGAAATTTTGCCCAAAAAGGGCCAGTGCTCCCTCAAAAGGGGCATAGAGTGTTGGAATACTCCCCCAGAAGAGGGTACAGAGCCCCAACGCTCACTGACAGTATGTAGGGGAGCGCTCCCTTCCAAATTTAACTTTTGAGTGGCTTTTCCAGTGGAAAAAGGCTTGTACTCCTTGTCAATTAATTTCTCCTCTTCAAAACTAGTCTTTGAGGTGTCTTAAGTTTCCTTATGATTTCGTTAGAGAGACGACATAGGAAAGTGGAAAATAAGATGTTTGTGACACTTTCGACCAACATGCGACACTTGCGACATTTGTAATGACGACACTAATCATCATTTCAATGAGTGATTTTGATGTGTAATAGATTCCCCCCTAAAGTGCGAAGTCAGAAGACGATGATGACTGAAGTACTTTGTAGAATTGTTCAAGCAAGGGTATGGACTCAGAGAGGATGGAAAAATATGCACACAACCATCAAAAAAATATTATGACATGTTTCAAACCCAAGGCAGGCATACCTATGCTTGAGTGATAAAGACATTTTTAGGTATGGCCGCCATAAAATACACTGTGAATCCATAATTATATTGACAAAAAGGTATAGCCACTGAAGATACAATGTGGATATATAATCCTATGACATGAACTGATCGTAGCCATGAAGAATACACAATGGATCTACAAGATGATAATACATAGCCACAACCAATACAAAGTGGATCTATGTTACGGTATATGTGTCAATGTTCAAAGAAATTCCATCACAACCTGGGAAAAGTTCATATAAGATTGATGACTCAACCTAGGGTCTTCTTACCGATCCCGATGTAGTATGAATCTAACCATGTGAATAGATGTCTTGATGTCAAACATGGAAAAAACCACTTGATTACCGATCAATGAGGTAAATCGTTAACAAGCACGAGGGAGATCACCATTGATGTCAATGATTCCCAAGGTACTCTAGTACATTCCAACAAATGTGAATGGATGAGGTGAAGTCAAACATCTGTGTAATCATATGAATAGAGTTCAATGATGTAAAACTATTTTCGGATGTGAGGAAGCCTGCTATTGAGGCATGCAAGTCCCAAAGTACTAACTAGTTTCTAAGTCTAGTTCCTGGATAATGTGTTGAAGTCGACAGGAATAGACTCATCGAAGGAGGGCCTTGGTGTATCCCCCATCAACGACATGAAATTGAAACAAATATGTAATTGGTGGATCAAATGAACATGGACTGACATAGATATTGAAACAGGACATTTTTGATGGCTGACTCTCGAGGCAGATACTTCCCTTGAACACTGAGGCATGACAGCAGAAACTTGACAGGGACCAAAGCTTGATAATGCAATGGATATTGTGAATTATGTCGGGTGACCCAAAGGAGTAAGGAAACTCAAAGGATTGGTTCAGTGCATAGGTTCAGCGGATTAAAATGTATGCAAATACAAAGTGTCGTGTTCAAGGGCGACTGTAAGAGTTACTTGTAATAATTTCAAAAACTGCTTGGCTTGCTTCCTTCAATTTTTTCCCCCATCCAAATAGATGAGTACCTCTTTTTAGTTTAATGATCTCAAGGAGGATAACACATGCTCGATATAACTCACCTTCGGTAATTCCCTCTTCTTTTGTTTAACGAACGGGAAGAAGTAAGGGTTTAGTCCCATATGGGCCCTTCAATGTATGATTATTTAACGAGTCTAGAGAAGGTAAACTCGGTGGTTTTTCATATTTAGAGAGCCTGAAAATGACTTAAAGACGACTCCAGTGTTGTCCTTTTTTGTAATGTTAGTCTCACGAGGCTGAAAAAGAGATAAATTATCACTCGAAAGATGCCCTTTCAAACATTTTAATGAGTGGGAAAGGAAGCAAGATCACTTAGAACTATTTTCATGTTTAGAGAGTCTAAAAAGAGACTAAAGGAGACTCCAGGGGGTTCCTTTTTTGTATAACCATGTGAGTCTGAAAAAGAGATAAAAGTTTACCCAATTACGTTCTCATGTTTTTTCGAGCGTGAGAAGGAACTAAGACTGTGCTCGATATGCCCCCAGCTTGAAAGTTATTGGCTTAACTCCAGAATGATCATCAAAGGCTAGATTCATGCCCCCAAAGCTTCAATTCATCAACTGACTTTGAGGTTGTCACCGATTTTTGTACTAGATGGAGAAAAAGGATGCAGGTGGATGAAAAGAAGGTTCAAAAATGAGATCTAACGAAAGACTCAATGTGTGAGGAGAGGTGACTATTTAATTTTTTAATGAGCTTGACACAGGAAATGAACTTTTCTCAAGGCTCTGGGTTCAATCCCTAGATTTTTGTTTCATTTTTTAACGATCTTTCCACAGAGAGAAAAACTATGCTCGTGACCTTTGTTTCATTTTTTAATGAAATTGTCGCAGACGGGAAAAACTATGCTCATAGCCTTTGTTTCATTTTTTAACAAGCTTTCCACAGAGAAGCAAAACTGTGCTCAAGTATTTTGTTTCATTTTTTAACGAGCTTTCCACAGAGAAGAGAAACTATGCTCGTGACCTCTATTTCATTTTTTAACGAGCTTTCCACGGAGAAGATAAACTATTCTCATGAACTTTTCTTGATCATGGATTCCAAGAGGATAATTCTCTGGAAGGAAAACATGTCAAGGGACAAAACTCGGTCATGGATTCTAAGAGATATTCACTAGATGGAATAACAATGATCTGGAAGGAACACATGTCAAGGGTCATGACAAGGGTAAGGATATCAAGCTCCAATATCCCTACCGAAGAGATCACCATGTCAACTACCGGATATAAATCATCATAAGTTGAAGTCATGGGAGACACCGCCACATAATTGACCTATGGCAGGGGTGATACCAACTGCATATAAGAACCATTTAGGGAGGCCATTTGGTTGATGGTCAATTCAGGGCCAACAAACGAAAGTTAATCAATAGTCACCATTCTTCCATCATGAGGGAAAGACATCACACGGAAAAAAATGGACACAATAGTTTTCATGGCATAGACATAATCTCGCCCAAGGAGTAAATCAAAATCCAAGGGGTCCTAGACTACCATAACATCTATAAAAATAGTTTTCCCTCCCAAAGTTATGGGAAACTAAGGAAGGATCCCTAAAGGGTGACTAGTTCCTCTGTTAAAAGTGAACAGAGTCTGGGTAACCGGCACAAGCTTAGGATAACCCAAAGCTTGCCAAGCAATAGAGGACAAAATACTAACAGATGAACCTTCATCTATTATCATCTGAGGAACAACCCAACCACAAACCTGTATTGTGATCTTGAAAGGAATGTGAGAGGGAAGATGAGGTCCAGTTAGCATACCCCGATAAAAAAGGATGGCCTCATTACCTGGAGGGGTTTTTGAAGGAGAAGGAGGAATACCCCCCGACACGGTAGATCCTATATCAACAAGAAAAATGTGGGCAGTATTGGGTTTACTCTCTAGAGGGAGAGTAGGATCGACCGACGGTGGAACTAGATCGACCACTTTGAAACTCTTCATAGGAGGAATGGGATTGACCGATGATGTAACAAGAGAAACCACTGTGGAACTCCTTAATGGAGGAGTGGGATCGATCGATAACAACATCAAATTGACCACTTGGGTTTCATTCTCCAAGGGGAGAATGGGGTCGACAGGTGGAAACGGATCGATCGCTTTGGCTTCACTTTTCAGATGAAAAGTGGGGATGATCGATGATGGAATTGGATCAACTACTTTGGTTAGTGGTTCAACCGAGGATGAAACTAGATTAACCACCTGATCAACCAGACTAATCGGGGATGGAACTGGATTGACCAGACTATCAACTAACAATGGGTTGGGGGAAATATTACGATAACCTTTTTGGAAGTTGAATATTTTCCAAAAGAGAAGAAGCCTCTTCCATGCGAGGACAAAGGTGAGAATAATGATCACCTTCGCATAACATACAAGGGAATTTGACAGTTTTCTTCTTCTTACCAACCTTAACGTTACTAGTTAATGGGGTTTCACCAACATGTCTAGTAGGGGTCGATGACGTGGAGGACCACACTTGTAATACCTTAGGAATACCATGGAAATCCCTCAAAAAGTGGTCACCCTTACAGAGACTACAAGGGAATTTGGGTTTCAGATTCTTCGTTTTAATCTTATCGACCTCATCAACACTCCCAGTACTATTAACAGTAGTTGGTTGCTTGGATCCAACATTTGATGTAGTTGGAGGCTTGGTCCCTTTATGGTTCTTCTTATTCTCTTTTTGTTTCTTATTCTTCTTATTAAATTGGTTACTCGCTTCAGAGATTTCATTAGGCAAAGAAGGAGAAATGGAAGGAGACCTGATAGACGAAGAAGGAGAAAGGTCAACATGAGGTTGATGTGTGGGTGGTGTGCTTACATCTGAAACACCTGCATTTGAGATCACCGGAGTGGAAAACAACCATACCTGTAACCCAATTGTGAGACCTAGAAGGCTCAAAGTAGCGATGTAAGGAGGACCAACGTTTCCATAAGAAGGAAAAACAAAAGGTTCCCCTGGCAAAGGGGTTCCTTCATTGGTTATTCCAGGAACTGACGCCATAAAAATAAAGATCCAACCTAGATTATTCTAGGGATAACAAACAACACACGCTAAAAATCTAGTAAGTAATCAAGCAAACAAAAACCTTCTCACAATGATCACACTAGTTGGTGATGAAATCCAACGTCGCAGGAACAAAGCAAGAAGGGGATGAGATAGAGCGGGTGGAAAAGTTATGTTGACGACCTGCTTAACAGACTTACACCCTGGTGCAAGCTCCCACACATAATCATGGGTATACCCTCCAAGGAGCCCGATTGAGTCTGGCCAACATCGATTCTAGGTACCATGAAGACTTGCCCATCCACAGTCACCTTGTTTAAAGACCCTAAAGAGATAGGCCACTAAGGTTACCAACTACAATAGTGATGTTTGGGGAAACAATAGACAGTCTGATCCATGCGCAAGAGCAGGGTATCTAGCCCGAAATCAACTTGAAAGGCTTCCACTCATCATTGTGGGTATACCTTCAAGCGACCCCCATAATACACGCAATCTCTACACCAAGACCAACAAAGCAGGGTGAGTAACTCTGCCTATCTTAATGCGACCTCGTGATTGACCCTTGTGTGAGAAGGGCTTCCCAGGACAAAATGTAGCAATTGGATTTCACCGCTCCCTAACACAAGATCCTATGTTTGTTTGCAGCTTTGGAAAGTTATCTTTCACACCTATTCCAAAGCCCTACAAGTAATCTAATGTAGGTTTGCTACCAAAAAATGTAAAAATGTCTAATCAATTTTTAGTTTAGCGCTTGATTTTTAAGGTTATTGTTACTCAAAAGGAAAAATGGCATGAGCATTATGGTGTTTTGACAGACTCGAAAGTTATGCAAAGAGATGAATATGCAATCTTTTCATTCTGATGAAAGCTATGCTACGAGAAGGAGAAAACATTCATCATTTCAGATGCACATTGTCCCAAAATGTTAAAAAACATGCAATTCCGCTACTTTGAATGCAATCTATTTTCACTATCCAAAAGAAAGAATGCAATTCAAGGACCATAACAAATGTAGAGAAGAATCCAAGAAATGACAGGGAGAAAGTGAAACCACTCAAATATGTCCCGAAAAAAATGCAGCTAGAAAAGGAAATTTTATGTTTCTGAAAGAGGTTTCAAGCTCCAATCAAGACAAGAGAGAGTTACAAGAACCAATCCAAGAAACTCCACAAACCAACCACAAAGACTGGGTAAAGACTTCCACAAAACAGGTTGAAATAATCTTAGTAAAAGAAGGCAATTTCACTCAAAAAGGACACTAGCGCTCCCCTAAAAGGGTGCACAGAGTGTTGCAATGCCCCCTAAAGAATTTTAGGGGAGCATTGGCGCTCTGGTATGGCCTACAGGGGGGCATTAGTGCTCCCAAAAACTCAAAAAAATAGCCAAAAACCATGCAAAAACTCACCCATAATGCTTGAAAATTGGTGATTTTTCTAGTGAAGGTAGGAGAAGGTTAATGGATGAATAACCAACCAGTAATTGCTTGGGAAAATGGCCTCAAATATCAAATGTAAAATTTCATATATCCTTGAGTTTCCTTACAACAACTTTCATACCATCAGATAAAGGAGAAAGCAGTAAATCGACTCCAAATCTCAAAAGGAGAAGAGTGACTCAAAGAAAATAAGAAAGAGATGTCATAAACCCAAAAAAAGCATCATGAACTCTTAGAAATCAAGGTTTTGGAGACCCAAACAAGGATACATTGAGGTGATGAGAAACTCTAAGCAAATTCAAATAGGAAAAAATGGATTCAGAGATTAAACTCCTGCAAGATTTTAAACAGAAAGAGGGCAGTGCTCTGGTGTCAAGGGAACCAAAGTGTTGCAATGCTCTGTGAAGGCTTGGCAGGGAGCACCAATGCTCTGGTAGCAAGGGCAGGGGAGCTTTGGGCTTCAAAAGTTCATAAAAATTCCCAAAAATCCAAAAATTCAAGCAAGTTCATAAATCCAAAGTGTATGGGATGAAGTGAAGGGTCAATCAACAAATCTAAGAATCAAAGAAACAATATGAATAAGATAAAAAATGAGCAAAAGTCAAACAAGATATAGGAAGGAAAAACTCAAAGGTTCCTCCCCAACTGAGTCGCCAATTTCTGTTACAGGTGAATCCTTCTGCGGGCAAGCGGATTCCCTCTTGGTCTCTAGACCCCTAAGACCAAGACAGAAAAGGTGCTATCATTGGTCGCTGACATCCTTTTAGATCTAATTAAGCTAATATATGAAGAGGAAGAAGAAAGGTGTACCTTTTTAATGGCGTTTGTCCTCGCACAGTCCAAGTTTAGATTCAATCCTAAGCTCCTCGATAGGCCCTATAGAACAAACAAAGATACAACAAGCTTCCTATTCTACTGAGATTAGCTCAAAAACATATCTATCTACTAGAGACAATTTCATGTGGAACAAACACAAACTTGAAAGAAACGGGCCAAGCATATATGTATATTAATTAAAACAAATGAAGAGTACTTACAGACCAAATTTGATGAAGGTGCAGCAGCTTCTTCCAACTCTCTTTGTTCAGCCCCTTTGCTCAAGTAATCTACATTGATTATGCTTCAATGGTATCTCCCTTATGAGATCATAAGTTTGATATAATTCTCAATCTCCATATATCCTATACCTTCGTATGGGATCATAAGTTAGGTATAATTCTCAATATCCAATTGTCATGTCCTTCCTTATGAGATCATAAGTTAGGTGCTTCTTTATTTCTCTCTATGTGTGTCAATACCACTCATGAGATCATAATTTTGGTATCTCTAATATCCATCTCTCTTTTTACCATGAGAAGGCCTCCTTATATAAGCTTTGAGAGGCCCAACCACTTGAGAGATATTTAGGATAAGTTGAGGATTCCTCTCCTTCAGTTGTGGATCTCCCCTAAGATCATGCCTTGAACTCAGATTCGAATCCAACCACCTTCAGATATTGAGGGGATTCTCCCTTGATTTCCCTCAACAGACCAAATTTCGCCCAAAAAGGGCTAGCTCTCCCTCAAAAGGGGCACAGAGCATTGGAACGCTCCCCCAGAATAGGGTACACTCCCTCAGAGTATGTAGGGGAGTGCTCCCTTCCAAATTTGATTTTTGAGTGGCTTTTCTAGTGGAAAAAGGCTTGTACTCCTTGTCAATTGATTTCTCCTCTTCAAAACTAGTCTTTGAGGTGTCTTACGTGTCCTTATGATGTCATTAGAGAGAAGACATAGGAAATATGACAATATGATGTTTGCGACACTTGCGACATTTGTAACAATGACACTAGCCATCATTTCAATGAGTGATTTTGATGTGTAACACCTATACCACTTCAAGAACAAGTCCTTAGGTGTGTACTCAAACTCACTGAGGATTTTACTATCTAGCCTTTTGATTCCTTTTTCAATGTGATAGCACTTGGCTAAATACTCGGGTCTAAATGAAGCTATGGGTTCTTTCCTTGCATTTCATAAATATATGTTATTTAAGTCGATGTTATTAAGAATCCATGAGATAGTATCTGTGCAGGGGATTACTGTTGGGTGTGTCACTACTCTGAAAATGTCATATTTCCCAATTCTTAAAAACTTGGAGTTCTTCCATATCTTCAGATTCGGTGGATAAATTAGACTTTTTGAACTTACAATATATCTCTCCCCACTTCAACATTTCGTTGTCCTTCTCTATAAATCATTTATTTTCATCATACGTAGCTCTGAGGATTTCTGGCTCACCTTCCATTTGCTAGGCACTGCCAAAAGCCCTGAATTTGGATACCTTTCATGTTGTTTTCTTTCAAGGTAACATGTCTGAACCTGCCAGAAGAGATGATTTTAGTAAATTTATAAAGATATAACATGTAATATAATGCAACTAAAATATGCTATGAACTATTAGGACTACTTTTTGACTAATAATCATCCTCTAAAGATGTACAGGAGATGGTAGGCATGCTTGAGCCACTTGGAAAAGCATTGGGAAGGAAAGGGTGAAAACTGGGCTTTGAAAGAAAAAATCAGAGGTCAAGAGATTAAGTCTTCGAATGAAAATTGTAGGAGTTCGTATTAAGTGCTCCAAGGTCAGTGATAAGTTGCTTAAAAGTATTTAATCAATTAAATTAAGAACAACTCCTCTTATGCTCATCATAGGAGTTAGTTCAATTTTTTATGATAATCCATTGGAAGAGTTTGTGTCTAGTCTCTTGAGACCTTAGGTAAATCGGAGAATTTGAATGTAACTCCTCCAAAAATATCATAGAAGTCAATTGGAACTCCTTCAATATGATCAAAGGAGTTACCTTTAAAGGTTCTGAGTGAAAGACAATTTGAAGACGTTTTGCACGACTCCTTCGATTGCATCAAAAGAGTTACTAAGAACTCTTCCGAAGCGGTCAGAGGATTTAATTGAAATGCTCCCAATGGAAAGAACCTTAAGGGTTTCATAAGTAAAGAGAAAGTATTTTCCTTATCACGATTCTGGGATCAAGTTTTGATGGATATCCCACCAAAAGGAGTTCTCGAGATTTGAAAAGATAAGGTAAAGTAATCTCCTATGAAGACAAATCTAGGTGAAAATGATCACGTAGTGGAGGATACAAAGGAAAATCCCATATTCTAGTTAAGAGATGATGTAAAGAAGAAAATCATAGGGAGAAAAATAAATACTAAACCCTAACCCTAACCCTAGAAAAATTAAAGACGTAAAGTAGCTCTTACCTGGAACCTAGCACTACATGGAGGGTGGTGACTAGATTTGGGTCTGAACAAAAACATGACTTGGTGTGCTCTATTAAACTCTCTTGCGCTCGTCTCCCTCAATGAAAATGGTGAAAAATACTTGTTCATTTTTTATATATACCAAAAGAGATCCATCATTAAATGCACGGTTGGTGAAGTAATTGAGGTTGAAGCTATTGGCAGAAACTCCTTTGATATGAATCAGAGGAGTTATAACTAACTCCTCTTATTCATATCGGAGGAGTTTTGTTAACTCACACGATGGTAAGTGAAATTGGAGATGAAAGGAAGAACTCCTCCAATATGAATTGAAGGAGTTTGAATTAACTCCTTTGATTCACATCGTAGGAGTTAATTCTAACTTGGTCGATTTGATATACTTAGCTCAAAAAACAAAATCCTAAGGTGCTTCCTTTTGAAACATGATTTTCTAAGGAGAACATGATTTCTCTAAGGATCTTAAGTTAGAGAGAGAGACCAAATAAAATTCTTCTTAAGTCCAAAATATGAGGGGGCTCCATTTTCCAAAGGCTATGCAAGATCAAAATAAGGAAAATGGAGGGTTGTAGTGCTTGTCACAACAAATGGAGACACACTAGGAAAAGCCTTGAATATCTATAAGATGATGTCCACGCATAATTTAGGAAGGATGCATTCATCATGAAAAATCATAAGAGAGAAAATATAGGTCCCATAGATTGGATTTCGAAAGGACTGAGATGAACCAAAGAGGTGCAAGACTCTTCCAGTGACTATATTTCTTTCAAATTGATTCTTATTCATATGATAAATGGCTAGAAAGGAAGATGTAGATAATATAGGGGGAACGAAACATCCAAAATGATGAGAATACAAGTCATTGTGTGTTTCTCTAGTGTTTCTCTACTACCAGTGAGCGTCCATATCCTCGTCGGAGTCACAAGACTTTCTCCACTTCTAGTGAGCATCCATAGCCCCGATGGAGATACTTTCATGTCCTATGTGATCTGGAAAGCCTTTCCCCAAGCCTTTACCTTCTATAATATTTTATTCTTTTTTTTTAGATAGATAGGTGGATGGGGGGATTCCAGTTAACCTTTAAATGCACTAGGAATGGAACCTATGATAGTGAGAAATATTGACTTGATTATAGTTGAGAAAACTTCCTGAGTTGCGATTCTTGATATACTACGGACATTTCTTCTAGATAATTTTTGTTTAGCTCATAAAATGTAGAAATTGTTGAGTTTCAGTGTTGTTATTAGGTTATTTCCAAATTATATGAGAATTAAATGCATTTCCAAAACAACATCATAAAGAGGATCACTGAAAGAAACACAATCACAAGGTATGCAACATTTTATCATGGGAAACCCTCACGGGGGAGAAAACCCAGCAAAAACTTTCTCAATAATAGATTGCCAATACAATGCCAAGACTGAGACCAAAACACCAAAGATAAACTAAGACTGAGCATGCGTCTCTCTTCTCCTTCCTCTTGCAACTACAATTGCCTTCAAGATATGTGCACTGGATGAGTGAGTGTGAGTGTTTATAAGTGAGGCATCATCCTCACATGTAAATACTACTTGAGGAGGCACTAGGGTTATGTCTCTTCACTTAGTGGGGCCGACTTCTCCTAGAAGTGGTTAAAACCACTTTATAAGTACTAGGGGACGACTTTACAAATACCACTTTACAAATGCAGTTTGACCAATCCACTAAAGGGGATTTGATCTCATACAAGACTCGAGATGATCAATCTGCAAAACAGGATTTGATCTATAAGATAATAACTCAAAATTAATTAGAATATTCTTCGAAATTAAAATATTTCAACAACAATATGTCGTTAAGTAAAGTCTCTTGGCTCTTTGTTTCTCTCCATTTTCTTTGTGTATTGATAAGATATGTTCCTCCACTAGATATGACTTGTGATAATGCACAATGGGGCTTACATGTCTGGGGAGATATGTGGATTTAACACCATGTCACACAGATATTTAGGCTATTTGTATCAGATGTGATACGATTAGACATATGACTAGGACTGAGTTACAAGGACTTTAAAATCGGGGTAGCAATTATGAAGAAGGATCAAAAGGGTTTTATCAAAACATGCTAGGGGACATATTGGAAACCTAAGAAAACAAAATAACCAAAAGAAGAAAAAACAAAATTCAAAAGTTTATTTATATACAAGTGAAAGCAACCTCAATGTCTAGTTGATGTAATGTTTGAGGATTTGGCCATTAACAAGGAGGGAATCAACTTCCCCCTGAAGGTTTTGTAATCGAAAGGTGCCTTAGCCAATTTTTTCTTCGATGAGGTAAGGACCAAGCCACAATTTCTGAAACATTGAATGTTTTCCTTTATCTTCATGTGGCTTGTCCCATTTTAGAACTAAGTCCCCAATTTGGAACTCTTCATCACCGACAGACTTCTTATCAAACCAATGTTTTACTATCTGTTGGTGAGTTTCAAAATTGATTTTTCTTTTATCACATATTTCTTTGAGGTTTAGCAAGGTATTGATACGTCATTGGATGACAGGGAATTCCCTTCCTCGATATTGTTGTGTGAGTTGGAGGGAAGGAAGATAGATATTCGAGGGTAGAACAAATTGTTTCCCGTAAACAAGGAAATAAGGTGAAGTTCCTATGGAAGCTTTAAGAGTGACACGGTCAGACCAGAGAGCATTCTATAAATCATTGTGCCAACTTCTCTGGTGGTGAACTATGGTTCTATTGAGAATACGAATTATTTTTTTGTTTTTAGATTCTTCCAATCCATTACCCTAGGGGTAGTAGTTGGTCGATTATTTCAAAACAATCCCATTTTATAATGCAAACTAAGATAGCTTCAAAGATGAGAAATAAGTAGAATTATCAAACACCAAAGAGTTAGGGATTTTGAACCTCGTGATGATGTCTTGTTCAAGAAAATTGATTACTACCTCTTCATTCACTTTGACTAATGTTATTTCCTCAATCCAACATGTGAAAAATCGGTAGCGATCAGAATATACATGTGTTGATTGGAAGAATGAAGATTTATCTCACCAATGATCTCTAGTCCCCATTATTTGAATTTTTCTTCTATGACTACAAGTTGGAGAGGAACAACAACTTTATGTTCCCTTCCCAAAAATTTCAGGCATCCTTCACAGCCTCTCGATTATGCAAGAGCATCTTTGAAGAGTGTGCGCCAATAGTATCCCACTCTCAACACTTTGTGGGTTATTGGGTCTCCCGAAAAATGACCACCAGCCGGTCCATCGTGCATATCTTTCAAAACCTTATCAACATCTTACTTCTCAAGGCATCTAAATAACACTCCATCATAATTATTTATGAACAATATGTCATGTAACAACCGATATTATAAGGATTTCAGCCGAAGTGCCCTCTTATGCTTAGCATTGAGGTGATCTGGATCAATGCAATTTTGTAAATAATATTTGAGATCATTATAATACGACCCTTCAATGGCTGAAACATATGGAACTTGTTGAGTATACATTTTTGGTTCATCATTCTAACCATCCTCCTCTTTCTCTTCATCATCAGATCCTTGTGTCACTAAATTACATAAGCCTTGACCCTTCACAACATTGGTTGGTTTGAATTTGAGGTCATATTCTTGTAGAGTCATCATCCAATTCTCATGTCACTCACCTATTTCTTTTTTAATGAATAGAGACCTTACTTATGGGTGTGGAATGATGACTTTCGTATGAATATAGGCCATGTAGTTTGGAAGGTGGTTTTTAATCAATCTGGTTTTGTTACAAGAACCTTATTGTAACCCAAAAACTCGTCTAATAAAGAGAATAGCTCGGATCCAGAGATAAGTTGCATGATTTGCTCCATTGGGAGAACTAGGTAGTTGTCTTTGTTGGAAGCACGATTAAGATTTATGAAATCTATACAAATTCTTATTTCTCCCAACTTATTTCTCATGGGCACTATGTTAGAAACCCAAGTCGAATGTATGACTTTAAAAATAATGTGACCATCCAACAACTTCTTTAATTCTTTTTATATAAGAGGTTCAAGAGTTGGTTGTATCTTTATGAGCTTTTGTTGGAATGGCTTGACACCTTCCTTGATAGGAATGACATGTTGTATTATTCGGGTATCATATGTTTTAAGGTCATCATACGTCCAAGAGAAAACATCTTGATACTTCTTGAACATATCCGTGAATGTGTGTTTTTCAGTCTTTGAATAGTGGGTTCCCATATTAACATACTTAGGATATTCAGGTATCCCAAGATTTACCAAAAGGTGGATCATATTAGAATTGTTGGTCTTTGGATTGGCTGGCATCCTAAATTTGGACTACAAATCAAATAGTTTCTCAACAGTAAAAACATTTCTCGGAGCACAATTTGGTTTTATCTTTTTATTCTCTTCCCAATAAGTTTGTAACTCTTGCTAATGTACTTCATCATCGATCACTGAATCTTGGAAAGTGTTCGAACTAGTAAGAAAGTTGATAATATGTGTGTCACTATAAAATACTCTCCAATTTGTGATATTGTCTAGTACGGAGGACTTGAACATCATTTCAATCGAAAAACCATCATCATGGGGCATGAATCTAGATGTTGCATTGGCCAATATATTTGCATCTATAGTTTGATCACAAGGTATATAATTAATATTAAATGCATCAAACGAATAAAGTAGATTCCATACCACTTGTTGATAATCCTTTAGATGTGGAGATAGGAAATGAATAGTTTTTCTTACCTGCCGAATAATGATTTCAGAATCACCAAACACCTTAAGATATTTCACCTGAAGATCAATGGATTTTTAAGGCCCTAAACTAAATCTTAATATTATGTGGTCTTGTTGGTACATTCAAATTCTAAGTGGAATGATATATTTTTTTTTCCTTGAATAGGATCGATTAGAACACATCCTACTCTAGATCCATCCTATGTTTTAGATACATACTATATAAGCGTTATTATGGATTCATGGGCGGAGTTGAGATTGTAATTCTGGAGGTACCTGAGATGTTTTTTATTCATAACAACTGTAGTCAATTTCAAAAAAATAATTACCTAAGATGGAATGAGAAAATATTATGGGTTCATTATTACCTTCCAATTACATCACTGTGTGCTTCATGTGTGCTTCACTATTCACGCGGATTTGACTTGCTTTACCTTTGTAAGGAATCCACAAGTGAGACCAATCGGTGGAAAAGTAACCTTGAACTTTTTTCGACCAATCTCTGCTTAAAAACAAATCATAACTCATTGGTATATAAACAACGATGATGTATATCATTTGGTGCACCCTAGGATTAGATGATAGTATTATTAATACATCCTTGAGTTCACCCTTTACCTTGACGTATGTTCTATCTAGATATATGATTTTAGTTCTTGTTATTTGCAGAACAATGTTTATTTTTTGACATACATAAAAGGTCATTATGTCAGATGACGCACTTGAATATGCCAGACAAATATGCACATTGAAATTGAATATCTCGTAAGTGAGCAGAAAAGGGGGTACCTAATATTTTGAGAAAGCACCTATACTAGCTGCATTTATGGCTGTTGTTATTTCTACTTCATGTATCTCTTGTTCATCATTTTCTGGAAGTATGCTTTTAGTAACAACAAATTTCATTTTCTAAGCATCATCAGGACTAAGGGCATCGTGTAATAGTTCGCGTTGTTGTGGTAAAGTGAAAATATCGAACATGGAAACATTTCCTTTCGTTTTCTTCATGTCCTCTACCACTTTGTAGTCAAGAGCGTGTTTATTGGAGTCATTCATTGTTTATTTCAGTTTTGGCTCAAAGGTTTTGTTGTTGTTTGGTAACACATTAATATTGTTGTTTGGTAACACATAGAACTAGGTCACCCTTGGGTTCTTGGAAAACATTTGTAAATACATCATCTCCTTGTTTCAAAATGTCAAAATTAGTAGTAACCTCATATGATAGTTGTAAAGGAAACATCTGGAAATGACCCTTAATGTCATAAATGGGATCCCCATCATACCTAATCACATCCCATTTATGTTTCCTGACATGTATGAACTCATCAATATTAGAAACCATGTAATTACCTTTATCATAACAAGATGGGTTCAATGCATCCAAGGGCTCCTCTAACACTTCTTCACTTTCCAAATAAAAAAACAAAGCATCTTCAAAATCTTGGAAAGGGAAAAAACTTACCATATTCATTTCTTCTTATGCAGGAGCGTTGAATATTTGGATGACTTCATCCAATGGAATAGCAAGCATCAGTACCTCATCCTCATGACTTGCCCCTAGATCTGCATCTTCATAATACAAAGGGTCTAGCTCGTCCAAGGATTCCATTTCTTCTTCACATTTTGAATCATAGAATAGGGTATCATCAAAAACCTAAAAAGGAAAGTGACTCGTCCTCTTATTCTTGTGTATGAGGAATAGGATTTCAGAGGGCTTCATCATAGGGAGGAGCACACATTAATACTTCATCATCGTGTTTGATATCTTTGGGTCCTCGCTCTTCAACCAGGTCCCCATTATCTTTGGTAGAAGCATGAGTAAATTATTTCTCTTCCTCGTGGGATTGGTAACCTTCATTAGGATCCCTCTCCTCAACCTCTTGTTGGTTGATGACTTGTTCCCATATTTCTTGGAATTTACTAACGAATATTTCAAGGGAAGCTAATCTCTCCAGACTAAGAGTATCTAGGGTATCTTTAGGGTTATCAACCTTGACTTCTGGAGTAGGGAGATATTCTTTCGTAGGTGAGGAGATATTTTCATCGATTTTTGTATCTATGTGATAATCTTCTTGGATCATCCTCGGCTCCCTATCATTGAGGAGGAATCCTAATTCTCCTGAGAATTCCCTAGTATAGAGAAATATGAGATATCTCTCTCCAGGGTTAGATTCATCGGGGATTCGTTGTAACAACCTCTTGAATCTTGTATGGAACTCATTAACAGTCTCATTTTCATTATTTGTTATGTTATTTAGTTCATTTAGAAATGAGTGAACATACTCTTTGATGCTCCATTTTTCAAGAAAAATATATTCTAGTTGATCCATGGATGTGATACTAACATCAAGGAGACTATCATAACATTTTATAGCATTGCCATGAAGAGTGGCAGAGAAAAGTTTCATTGCTAGATCTTCAGCATCATCACTGATAGGATGGAGTTTAAAAAAGGCCCAGAAGTTTCTCATGTGGTCTTTGGATCTAACCCCATCGTCATCAGTGAATTTAGGGAGCCACTTTGAATACCTTGGGGGAATTTGTTGGGGATACCCCAGTATTTCACTCATATCCAAGGGTTTAAAATTACCTAGGTCCCATTGAGAAAAAATGTTTATCTTAATCATTAGTGGAGTCACCAAATAATCCTTCTATGGATTATCAAAAGGAAAAGAGGGAATCACCCTCATTGGAGTCACCAGGTAAGCTTTGAAAAGTGAAAGGATTTGAGAAAAAAGGATTACCAAAAAAGTGTCATTCAAGGAAAATTGACTCAATGTTCCCAAAAATGGATCCAAAAATGTTATCTTACAATCTATACTTTCCCAAAGCCTAAAGGAAAGTAGGATTAGATTGACGTAACATGAAGGTAGTCTTATCACGGTCACCCCAATAGGGTACCTCTTTCTCTTAAGGAGGATGAAAACCTCACTCCAAGGGAGACATCCCAGGACCTAATTGGTTGATGAAAGGCATAAAGGCATGGTGAAAACCCGCCCCTCTCTCTAAGTCACTCAACAGAAGAATTCACTTGGATAAAGTTTAAAGGGACAAGAGAAAGTGAAAGTTGGTTCGTACCTGCCCTTTACCAATGAAACATCAAACATTAGTAGTAACAATGATATAAACGATTATAATCAATGGTTTCTTAGAAAAATTATGTGATCCTAGAACAAGTTATATGCAATAAAGATGAGATTATAGCAGCAACAATGTATCTTGAAAATTGCAAGTTATGATGACAATAAAAGATATAAAAGGTCTTGCAATCTTGATAATACTTTGTCACTCAAAATTTTCAAGATTAATAAAAGTCAATAAATGAATTAAATGGATGTCCAAACATTTACAACATTAATTAATGATGATGACAACAATGGAAACCACTTCATAAAAGTACTATAATAAAGAAATAAGACAACTACTTCAATATCCAAGGATTATAGTTTGCTTAGTACAAATGCTTAGTGGTTTTATGGATGATTTTTTAGGGACGTTAGGGGTTGCAATAGTGGTTGTAAAAACAACTATAACAGTAGTAACAACTTCATAATTTTCACTTTATAAAGGTAGAAAGGGGAGGACTAGACCCTAGGGTGATGGCGCCTAGGTTAATGCAAATTTTTGGGTAGGTTAGCTTAGTTAGTATGCTTGTTAGAGCTGTAAAATGATTGTTGTAGCAGCAACAAGCTAAGTTAGTGAAATTGTCAAGTTGAAAAGAGAGTTTGAAATCTTTAAGGTTGCTTTTTAAAAGGAAAAATACAAGGACTGGTGCCTTTCTATGGTAATGGATTCAAAGATGGTGGATTCTTCTAAGGCTACTAATTAATGATAATGCACAAAATTCGAAGAGGGAAAAAGTCTAAGAGGAGTAGCAATTTAAGCCCTCCTAGATTTTGACCTCGAGAAACAAAGTGCTAGGGTGTAGTCACTTCTAGGCCCTAGCACCTTTCTCTCTATATCCTTTTTATGGAGTAAATACTTAATGCAACACTAAGCAAATGAAAACCTCTAGAGTGCTAGCATTTTAGGAATCTATAGTTTCACTAGTTACTAGATCAATTTAGTGAAATCTTGGCAAATACAAAAGTAAGAAAGTAGCATCTTAAGTTTCTTACTTCAATTATTAAATACATCATGCAATTTCATAATCTTGTATGAGAAAATAAAACCATGCAATAAACCATTCAATAGATGAAAAAATGCAGATTCTACTTACTTGCACCAAGAATAATCATGACTATACCATGCAAGATCACCATAAAACTTCAAAAATTGATCCAAGTTGCAAAGATAAGCCTTAAACAAGAGTGGTGACTCATTATTTCAACCAATAACCCAAGAGGGTCGCAAATTTCAGTTCTCTTCTTGTCCAATGAAAATTTATGATGAAAATGAATGTCACTTTCTGTTTATTATACAAAATTTACCCTAAAATTAATTTTAGTTCAGAATTACAGGGTCGACCTGATCAATTTTCCCTAATTTACAAAATTAAACAAAATTACATGATTAAACCCTAGTAGGGTGATGTCATGCCCTTTCTAGGGTAACATTGAGCTCCAATGGAAAACATCCAGCCCTGAAAAATGGAATGTTGGCCCCTCCAGGGCCTAATCACACCATCAACTGCCAACGTTGTTCCAAGCATCCTTCTTTCACTAGAACATCACCTCCATGAAACCCGATCCCCCAAATGATGACATCATGGGATAGGTGGGTGGTCTCTAGGAATTCCAAGGCCATCATCCAAGTGAATAGGGGTGGAACTCATACATCTAGGTCTGTTAGAGTGCCTCCAAAGGAAATTTCCTTCTTTCATCTTATGTAAATATTCAATCTCTTCTTACCCCTCGCTAGGGTTTCAACATCCATCTATGGGATTTGACCCCCCATGAAGGTCTGAGCTAATCATTCCTTCATGTGTACCTATCCAATGGGAAAGGTCTTGCAACAACAACAAGTACGCCCTCCAGGGGTTCATAAGTCACAAGGATCATAGTATGTAAATCACATCTAATAATTGAATTACCCGAACATGTGCATCAAACACCCCTTAACTCAAAACAAATGCTCAAATATGTTATGCAATTTGATAAGTTAGTTTTGGAGAGGGTATCAAGGTGTCCTATTGGGCTAACCTCTCTTAAGTTTGGGGTGTTTCCTAGGTGGAGTCTATTCCAAGTCATGTAAGTGTATGAGGTGGCATGGGGTAAATATTTGGGCATGGGGTGCAGTGATAATAGGGAAATGTAGAGTCTTACCTGTGGGTGCCTTTGTGGAGGGCGAGTTGCACTTTGTCATGAATGCAATTGTTTCCTATCCCATTCATTGCCTTTTTCTCTTATCTTTATTTCTTTTGATCTTTTGATCTTGTGCTTCAAGGAAATAGTTGAGGGCCATTGTCATGGCTTGATGACCAGAGGTGACAACGTCATCCACAAACATTTCATGGAAATGAGAAGGTTGGCTCGTGATGAGACCCCCTTTCTCTTGTCTATGCCACCAAGAGCCACTACCCTGGTATGGTAACCAGATAGGTGGTAGTGTCATATCGCTACATGCCCATGGTCATAATAGGTCGGTTTGTGATGAGACCTCCTATCCATCAACTAGTACCTTGAGTGTTTATGTTATCTTGTGGGTCCCCTTTTCTTACTGAGAAGATTTTCACTGCTTTCTCGAGGATCCATGGGTGAAGCATATCGAAGGTTTCAAAATTGGATTTTAACTCTTGCCATATACTTTTACCCTCTAGGCCTTTATCCCCTTCTTCCCACAAGGTAAGGTACAACCCTTCCTAGTGTATCCAATCCCAATTCCCAAACAAGGATAGGGGAGATGGAAGGAATAAAGATGGAAAGTGGTAAGTATGGAAGGAATAAACGATTACTTTTCATAGATCCACCTAGTAGAAACCCATCCTAGAGGGAAATCAACTTACTAGGGCACCATGTCACCCTTCCAGTTATGAACGGGGAAAAGAGAATAATTTCCAAGAAAACTTCATGAAATGAAGAAGGATTCAATACAACATATTCAAGTGCTTCAAAAATTAGAGTGATACATACCATGATACCCGGACTCATTACCTCGTGGAGAAATATTCACCACTACTTCAGGACCAGGATGGTGTGATGGATATTGTTGTTGGTGATACATGGACTACACTGAAGAAAAGAGGGGCCCTTCGGGGCCATGCTCAAGCCGTCTGGCTCTCGATAATCCATGTCTAGGACCTGTGGGACTCGAGACATGATCTTTTTAGTTATCCCTAGGCTAATGGATAACACTTCCAATTGCATGAGTACCACAAGGGTCTATAGTTGGGTCCTAATCATCTCATCTTATCTCTAATCGGATGTTTCTTGGTTTTAGTTGGCCTCTTTCTAGCCCTTGTTCAGCTGATTTAATAGTTTGAACATAGGGTCTCTTGTGATCTCCTAGTTATCATCCATGTTTCCTTTTGGTTCTGACTCTATTTGGTTTGCTTCTACTTCTCTTTCAGGTGAACTTAGAAAAATTCCTCCATGCCCTTTCTTCCTAGGAATCAATACAATCACAGGCTATAAGAATCACTAGCTTTGATACCACTGTAATGTCCCCAACTAGGCTAGGTGGGAATATCATGTTTTCTATCCAAAAAAAAAAAAAAAACTTGTGTAAATGTTTCAAACACTTGTATTAATGGTTTTGTTAACTTCTTACAAGTATTTTACTCAAATAATATTATTGTCAAACATATTGTATGAATCCATTACACATAAAATAGAGAAGACAACCATGGGATATTATTATGGATAGAAACACATAAAATATCACCAATACAATGATATCTAATGGTTGTAATAACGGTTGTAGAATACACACATATCTAATGGCTACCAAGAAGCTGCAAAATATTCTAACATAAACAATACAAATAAAACCTATAATGATGTCAATCTATGATGTCCAGTGATCCAAGGCTCTGTAATCCCTACAATTCTCTGCTCCAATAATTTTTTCTCTATAAGTGGTCCTTCAATCTCTCATGTAACCCTCACGAACCCAATATGAGCGGAATGTTACAATCCCTAATCGTAGAGGTCCTTGTGAGACATCTAGCAGGCCCTCGCGGGACACCCTGTGCTCAACCCATGGTGGTGTCTCCTTTCACAGTTTCTCGAAACCCTCCTGGCACCTACAGATTCTATGATTGACCTATTCCAAAAAATTCCACAAATCCCTTGCACAAGTTGATACACCTCCAAAACTCTCTCCAGGATGAAACCAAAAACCACAATGAACTCAAATGAGGACTATGGATGAATCATCCTCCTTGTCTACCTAGGGTGGATATTTCACCACTAAAATTAAACTGAAATGGAATGGTTTTGTCAAACCCTAAAAAAAACTTGGCTGAAAGAGAACATCCACAAGAGATCAATAATAATTCCAAAGAGAAGGGTTAGCCATCTATATATCCTTCCTCTGAGTCTTCTATATCTTTCCCCTTTTTGACCAAATCAAACCCTCACTTTATTTTCCCTCCAATTTCATTTAAGAATAATTATTTATTTTATTTAATATCACTTTAGGATTTGTCATTCTTTTAACCTAGTGACACCAAATAAACCTCCTTAACTCCCTTTTTCCTTGTTAACTATAGCCTATGGGTGTCATATAGACTATTGAGTCATCCTCTATCATGATCAATTGGAAGGGGACATTACAATCTATAAGAGTAGGTTGGTACAAACCTTGAACCAAGGCTTGTACCAATGGGGATTGTTGTCTCCAATAGGTTGGTTCCTACAAATATTTGTAACAATTGGTGCCTACAAAGAATTATAAATAGAAGTTTTGTGGTTTTCTCCTGAAATGGTTTCCACATAAATCTTGTGTTCTATGTTATGAAATTAATAGATATCATATGTGAATTTTTTCCTATGGTTTTAAAAATTAAAAAAAAAAAATTGTATTATACTGACTCACTCCCCCTCTCAATATAAATGTGTTCTTAACAATTGGTATCACAGAGGGCTCACTTGGAAACAGTCTAACCACTAAAATATATATCTCGAGAGCACATGTGTCCAATCAAGAAGGTTTCTCCATAAGCAGGGATATGTTGTTTGACGAAACAAACTGTGTCATCTAGAGCATATGAATCCCAACCTATTTAATGGATCTTGGTTTCAATGTTTGCCAATATGTTGTGACTGGTTATAAAGCTCCAACATCTCCACCAATTGATTAGGCTAGTGAAAATAATTAAAAATTCATGAATGTCATATTGTGCAGTCTTTCAGAATTAGAGTTTGTCAAGGTAATTCATTGTGAATCAGCAAAGGACATTTGGGACAAACCTCAAAATATATATGAAGGAGATGAGAGGTTAAGAAAGAAAAGCTACAAACTCATAAAAGACATTTCTATATTCTGAAAATGAAAGAAAAAGAAAATGTTGCAGACTATATTTTTTTTGTGGATGAAATTGTCAACACCATCAGAGGACTTAGTGAAAAGGTTGGAGAACAAATTATTGTGAAAAAGGTGCTAAGGTCATTTCCCTTAATATTTGATGCCAAAGTTTCTGCCATTGAAGAAATAAAGGATCTTAATTCATTGAAGATGGATGAATTGCATGGGATTCTCATGGCATATGAAATGAGGACTGAAAAAGAGAATCCATCAAACAAATAAGCAACCTTCAAAGCTTCAAAGAGATGAAGAACAAATAATACAAATCAAGTGATTGTTCCAGATGTAAATCAAATGCAAAGGAAGCACATTTTGTGAGAAATATCAAGAAGGGATATTGCAAATATGAAGGTAAGTTTCCCTTTAAATGATTTAATTGAGGAAAAGTAGGACATTTTGTTGTTAAGTTTCCATATGCAAAAAAATAAAGTAGTGATGATGAAGAATACCATAATGTAAAGAAAGGGAGCAAGCATCATCAATACAAAAATAACAAGCAATAAAAGAAGAAGAACACTTGTAATAAAAAGAAGAGTCTCTACTCAAAAGGGGTCAATGACTCTTATAAAGAGAGTGATGAAAGTATCTACGATAGTGATATAGAGGAAACTCTTTTCATTGTAATGGAAACGAAGATTGATACTTTGAAAAATGAATACAAAGGGAAAGAAAGTATGGATTCATAAGAGTAACAAAATGTTGAAACTGATGCAGAAGTGGATATTGAAAGAAATCATTTGTGCCTTAAGTGAAATAGAGAAGCTTAAGAAAAAGAATTTGAAACAAAAGGAGAAGGTGCAGAAATATGAAGAGGAGGATCGTGATGAAAAAGAAAAAAATGTCACAAATCCTTGAAGAAATGGAGAATATTATTATTGACCTAATGATTCAACTAGAAGAAGAAAAAGGGACAAAATAAGTGGTAATATTCCAGCTTAAGGAAAAGGAAGAAATTGCAAGAAGCTAGAAGATGAAATTGTTTCCTTAAGAAAGGAATTGGAGAAGCCAATTTCTTAGTTGAAATGAAGCTTGAAGTTTGAAAAGAGCATTGAAATCTTAGATGATATCATCAAATGTCAAAGTTCACCACTCATTAAAACAGGTCTTGTCTATCATAAGAGGCATATCACCACCAAAGAATACTTGAAAGCTACAAAGTCACAGAAGAAATTAAGTGAAGGAAAATATAAAAGTTATGTTGATGTACTCAAGAGCTCCATCAGTGATGAAAACAATAGGAAAAGAGAAAATCATGTTCTGCAAAAAATTGTCATTCCTCCCAATGACAACAAGGATAGATTCAAAAGATCTTTCCCACCAATATGGCCTTGCACAACTTGGTACCAAAACTCTTTCCTTGGTTGTTTTTTTTCTTGCAATCACTTTGGTCATAAAGCAATAGGTTGTAGAAAACATGCAAGAAATAATTATGTATGGAACAAAAACATAAGTACTTATGGGTTCTCAAATAGAAATTATCACTTATTTTCTTCATTATTTGATTACAATGTTGTATGCTATAAGTGAAACGAATATAATGGTCATATAGCACTTTTTGTAGAAGTGACCCAGTGGAAAATTCTAGATGAAACAAGGAGGTGGATACCCTTGCCAAACAAAAGAAAGATCCCATAGGATTTTGGAAAAGGAAGCAAGAGCAAGAAAAGTAGTACGATGAATATATGTTTGTGCAAACTTCCCTTCATGCTCAAAACAAAGGAAACCAATGGTACATTAATATTCGATGCTCAAGCCACATGACAAGTGACAAGAGGAAGTTTCTCACTTTGAAAGAAGTTAATGAAGGAAGTGTGACATTTGGAGATAATGCTACTGCAAGGATAGCTGGAAAATGTAGTCTGTGTCTCAATAATGGAAAGAATAAAATAGAAAATGTATTGTATGTTGAAGGTTTGAAACACAATCTTCTTAGTGTTATTTTAATGTGTGATCAATGACACAACCTCACATTTCATTCTCAAGGCTGTGATATAACGAAGAAAGGCTTGGGAAGACTAGTGGAAAATGCATATAGAACCTCAAATAATGTATATTTCCTCAATGATATCAAGGGAGAAAAATGCTATATGGGACAAATAGATGAAAGCTAGTTATGGCATATAAAAATGGGCCATAAAAACTTTGATAATCTATCAAAAATCAGCTCTAAATAAGCAGTGAGAAACATGCCAAATATTACTAATCCTTCAAACACTCTTTGCAAGCAATGTCATCATGGAAAAAAAACAAGAGAAAGATTAAAATCAAAGGAGTACTCAACAATGAAGCCATTGGAACTCATTCATACAGATATTTATGGGCCTGCAAGAACACAAAGTCTACAAGGTGAAAATTGTTAGATTTTCATTAGTTTCGTTAACATTAGATTTACCATATCATTTTTATATTCGTTTAACATTCAATAATCATATACTGAAATATATAAGCAACAGGTAAACAAGCACAAGAGGACACAAATATTTATCTTGGGGAAAAACCTAGACAACGTTTCTTAGAGAGAATATTCCAATGCAACCATGAGCAGGCTCTAATCACAAGAGAAACCAACAATGAAGAAACTCTGATGAAAAATAATTATCTTCTTGTTGTCAAACCCTAGCAAGGGTATACAACTGAGTCACCACAAAAATGGTGCAACTGGTAACTATAATTGCATTTGCTACTGCAACAGCTATTGTAACTGGCATGAATCAATTGGGCAGCACCACACAACATTAGCACAACTCTTCCAAAGGTAGTGCACAAGAGAGATCATAAAGAACCACCAATAATATCCTTCCCCAAGTGGGGCGCACTCTCTAAGAGAACCAGAAACCAAAAATAGTGAAATTGCAGTTGCAACTGCGACTTCCTAGTGCGCACTACAGAAGGATATTCGTGTGGCGGTATAGATGAACTAACCCAAATTTGTATTTATACTAATATGGGTGTCTGTCTGGGGCCAAATTCTTATTCTCAGTCTTTATTATTTTGTGGGCCAACCTCTCTTCCTAAAAATTATATTTCCACTTTATTAATATTTCTTGTGGGCCGACTTCTCTTCTGTGGTCTTCTGTTTCACTTTATTCTTTTTCAGGGTGCTATTAAAGTGTTCAATGTTCTTCCTTTGACTTATTGGAATCTTCTTCTTCTAAGAGAAAAGTTTTCCATGAGGAAATACCTCCCATAACTACTAAAACATCAACACTCCCTCTTATCTAGGCATGTATCTTTCACGATGTCTTCTTTTGGTAGTCCACTGACTACTCTTCAATCTACTAGTAGCACACAGCTACTACCATGCCATCAGTAGCTCAAATCATTTTTCATGGTTTATAATACTATGTTGAAATCATCCAGTAGCACACATCTACTTATGTTGTCCAATAGTACACAACTACTATCGCAGTCCAGTAGTATACAACTACTACCATAGTCCTCCTGATTGTATTGTGATCAAACAATAGCACATAGCTACTTCCAAGCGGTCTGGTAGTATCCATGGAAATCATGTAGTATCACACAGCTACTGCAATGTCATATAATGGAACACAACTATTTTCAAGTCATATTAGTACACAAATACTATCATAGTAGTACACAATGTTAAATTTGGCAGCATCGACAGTCATTCTCCAATGAGAGGCCATGTGGGCCACCTTGAGGCTAGCCAAGGAGATTTGGAGAATCAACCAGTCTTGTGAGGAATTGAAAAAATCCATGGGGAACGTACAACCTCTATGATTCAAACAAAAATTCAAGACCAACTAGATGTTATATGATCTTGTGAGTCTAGACAAGGCAAAGGAAGAAACTTTGTAATTCTAATACAAAAGTCAAGATGTAAGTCTAATGCAAAAGTCAAGGGGAACGTACAACCTCTATGAACATAGATAGTCTAGTGAAAAAGTCAGGGGGAGAGTACAACCTTTGTGAGCATAGAAATACTAGTGCAAAATTCAGGGGGAACGTACAACCTCTATAAGCTTAGTCAAGCCTTGTGAGCCATGAGAACAAGTTAAGGAATCTAGCAAAACTTAGGTTGAATGTACAATTCCTATGAGCTAGAAACAAACAATCTTCGTTATGAAAATAATGTAAATGTATTGATTTAGTGCATTGGCACATGTAACATTATCCACCATGAAAATAATTTTGAGTTGCCAAACTCAAGTTGTAAAAGTCGAGTTGCATTTCTAGTTCGAGTTAGTCAAACTTAAGTTGTAAAAGTCAAGTTTCATGTCAAGTTAGAGTTGTTTAAACTCAAGTTCAATGTCAAGTTGCATGTTGAGTTGCACGTCGAGTTGCATGTCAAGTTGCATATCGAGTTTCATGTCAAGTTGGCATGTCGAGTCATCATGCCATGCAAAGCCAAGTCTCAAGGGTGAGTTGTCATGCAAAGTCTAGTCATAAGTCTAGTTACAATTTGATTTTAGTTGTAAAGTCTAGTTGTAAATACATGCATGTTGCTCCCTAATTCAAGTTCACCCTTATCTCCCTCCTGTACCTTTTATATACAGAGTTTGACCCCTCTTCATCACTCACGTGTTATGCAACGCAAGTATGGAGGGAAGGAAATTGTTTGCAGGTGAACGAGAGTGGGAAACATATGAGTCTATTGTCTATTATTCTCACAGTGAGAAAGGGCAACGCTGGAATTAATTTATTGCAGCTGATATACACAGTTGCAAAGGAAGCAAAGAATAATTTACTGTGTTAAATTACAACAAAGGATTGTTTCTATTAGTTTTGGTTTATAACAACAATAAAGGACAGTGAAGAATTTCGTTGTTTGTTGGTCATATAGTCAAGTATTTTTCATGGTGGTTTATTGTATATGATCTTACATATTATTTGAAAATAAAGGAAGATTCTTTGCTAGAGTTTTCTCCCTTCTTGGGTTTCTCTAGGGTAAATTCTTGTGCATGTGTGAGATTCTATTTGAGTACTTACTCTACTATTGTTTATCATTTCAAGTGTCCATATTTTGCTAGTTTAAATATCAAGTTTTATTTTAAGTGTTGAAGAAATTAAAGAAATAATCTTCATATTAAATCAAGCTCAATAATTTAACACACAACTACTATCAAGTGGTACACAACCACTGCTATAGCAGTACACAACTATTGTCTAGTGATACACAAACATTGCCAATGGTACACAACCACCAAAGTATTACACAACTATTCTCCAGTGATACACAATCACTTCTAGTGATACACAACAACCGTAGTAGTATACAACTATTGTCCAGTGATACATAATCACCACCAGTGGTACACAACCATCGTAGTAGCACACAGCTACTGTCCAGTGACACACAATCACCTCCAGTGGTACACAACCACTGTATTAGCACACAACTATTATCAAGTGACACATAATCACTGTCATTGTCTCACGACTATGTGTGTGATGTTTCTTCTCTCATCGAGTCCAGCGGTGCATTACCCCCTCAGTAACCTCACATGATTGATCTAGGGAACCCTTGGCCAGAGGGGTTAGTCGATAGGAGGAGAAACAACACACATCCCTCTCAACGAGGGTGGAGATTATGCATCATTCCAAGCTTGTCTTTGAAGTACTCACACTTCACTCTAGACAAAGGCTTGGTGAGAATTTCCACTATCTTCTCGTTCATGGATATGCACTGGAGCTCCACATATCCTCTCTGCACCATGTCTCAGATGTAATGATATTTTATCTATATGTTCTTTGACTTGTCATGAAATATAGGATTCTCTGAAAGCTTCACACAACTTTGATCGTCACAATGTATCAAAGTTTTCTCCAACTCTACATCAAATATCCCTGCAAGCAACTTTTGAAGTCACACTACTTCACGGCTTTCCACACTAGTTGTGATATACTCTACCTCTATTGTATTGAGTGCCACTGGTGTCTGCCTCCTAATTAACCATGAGATCATACCTAATCCGAAACTGAAGCAACATTTGGATGTGTTTTTCCAGTCCACTACACTCCCTGCCCAGTTAGATTCTATATATACTTGCAGCTTCACATCTATACCTGAGACATATCTCAATCCATATCCATGTATGTACCCAAGACATATCTTCCATCCAATGTACATGTCTAGGTTCAACCATGTACTGACTCAAGTTGTTTACTACAAAGTATATGGCCATCCTAGTGTTAACCAGGTACATAAAGGATCCAATTAGTTGTTTGTACATCGTGGGATCCACCAAATATGAAGATGAATCACGTGGGAACTTAAGATTTATCATCATAGGTGTCGCCATGGAATTGCATTCCATCATCTTGAATCTCTACAGGATCTCAACAATTCCATGGCTAAGGAAAATCTCATTTGGCCTCTTCCACACCTCCAATCCCAAGAAGTAATGCATCATACCTATATCCTTCATCTCGAACTCTGAAGTGAGTTCCCTCTTGCACCCATCTGTGATATTCTCATCCCCTATAAGAAACATGTCATCCACATATATTATCAATGGGAAACCATTTAATCCAATCTCATCAAATAATTGGCTGGCATATCCTCCCCTAGGTTCTTGCTTAATCTTGTACAAATCCTTCATCAATATACAGACATGAGACTCCTTCTCATGTATCTATTGGCTTCTCTATGTACACTTCTACTTGCTACTGGAGCAAGTGTCTCATCATAATCTTCTCCCTCTTGTTGGGAGAATCCTCTAGCCACGAATCAAGATTTGTACATCTCTATGCTTCCATCTGCAACATGCTTGATCTTGTAGATCAACTTGGAAGTCACCATTGACTTCCCTTATGGTCTCGAAACCAAGGAAAAATCCATATCCCAGTCCTTCCAATTGGATTCATCCTCTGTCACTGAAACAAGGGAATCCTCCCATGACGTCTCATATCTCCTCGAAGCTTCTGAAGATTCAATCTAGCCTCCTCAACTCATGTCACCTTTATTTCAGTCCTGGAAGACGTCTCTCTCTCCCATATGAATATGAGGAGGAATAATTTTTGAAAGAAAGTCTCTAAGCCACTGAATCTCTCTGAGATCAGGCTCACTTTGAGTCTACATGCTCCCTATGAATATTGACTCCCTCTGAGTATATATAATCTCTGGAACCATCTTCTCCCTTTGCATGTGCTAACCTCCTCTGGAATCTGATCTCCTATGAACTGTCCTGGGGAGGTTTCTCCTCCCTACTAGATCATGAGGTTGAATCCCTCTGAACTCTAGCTCCTTCTGAGCTAGTACTTGGTGGGGCTTCCTGCCTCACCATTGGTGGAGCCATCTTCTCCTCTTCATGAT
>SNQJ01S0005136.1:79080-112399 GCA_010110895.2 Picea sitchensis | reverse complement strand
ATTATCATGGGACCATTTTGGTCTCTTCCTAGTCACTGCAATGATTCTAGGTAGGCCATCTGGCTCTACTAACTATTTCTGGTGATCTGAAGAATGATCAATTGAACTAGAGGGATCTATACGGTCATCTTCAGAGCCTTTTTCTCCTTACAATAAATATTTGTATGAGATACTTTGTATACAGCAAAAGTACCCTTCTTTCCAGAATGTTTTTACTTCGTCCTTTTCTTCTTCATTACATGGAAGTGTACAATCGTGTACACAACTCTATGTTGGGATATTTTGCTTCATGTCCCATCTAGAGGCCATCTAATATGTTTCCTCCTGCAATCGTCATTATATATCCCTCTCATAGATATCACCTATGACCTTCCTGGAACAAGAGAAACAACAAGGGAAAACAAAAGACAAGAATTATCTTATAATAAAAACAAGAATGGGAACAATCATCGCATTAGCTCCTTCTAAGAGCTATCACTTGTGACCTTCCTAGAACAAGAGCCAAAAAAAAAATACAATACTAAGAAATAAGAACAACACTCTTCCAATGTTGTGACCAATCATTCCTCCATGGTAACTTACTCAGAACAAGAAACAAGAATAGCAACATCTCCATTGTAACCTCCATGTAATTAACAAGACAATATGCCTGGAACAAGGTAAACAACCAAGAACATATCCTAGAGGAGATAAATTCTTCTTGTAAACAAGTGCATCATTAATATTGAGCAATGATATTTTACTTAATGATCATAATACCAACAATATTCAAGTGCTCCTAAACATTTGATAGAAGTAGTAATCAATAGTAATAGACTTCTAAATATTGTTTTTCTAGTTACGACACTTACTTAAGTTGCAGTAGTATAAAATATCAAACCTGATATGCAAACCTAGAGTCTGGATGTTGTTTCCCGATTGTAAAATATTGTAGGAGACATAATCATTGTTGCCTCCAACTATTGATATTCCTCTGAGTGCACTAGATCTAAGATCCCTTTGGATCTACTTTCACTGCTTGGATAAATTTCCTTTTTCCAAGTGTATGTCTCTTGCAAACACCCTCATATTATATACAAGTACACCATCCATATTTGTCTTCTAATTTGAGACATTACATCAATAATAAAAAGTTATAACTATGAATCAGAAGGTTCAATGTCCAGGAAAATGTCAACAAGCCTAAAACCCTAAAAAAATATTTTTGATGGAAAGTTAATCTGAGAAGTGAAAAAGGTGCGCTAGAGTAGTGTGAGATAATTAGTAATGGATTTTGTCCCAATAGATTTTATAATAAGTTCTCAACAAGATTGAAAAAGAAAATTGTGCAATGGAAAATTGCATGTGCAGTGGCAAATCTCAGTAATGTGGAAAATCTCATGATCTTCCTTCCAGAGATTAGACTATTCTGAAGGAAACCTACTCTGATACCATGTTATATTTTCATTAGATTTTTAACATTATATTTACCATATAATTTTTATCTTATTTTAACATTAAATAACCATATACCAAAATATATAAGCAGCAGATAAACAAATACAAGAGGACACAAAGATTTATCCTAGGAAAACCCCAAACTCAGGGAAAAACCCAGCCAACTTTTCTTAGAGAGAATATTCCAATACAACCATGAAAATGCTATAATCAAAAGAGAAAAAAAACAATGAAGAAACCCTGATAAAAAATACATATCTTCTTCTTGTCAAACCCTAGTGAGGGTAGACAATTGAGTCACCACAGAACTGGCGCAACTGGTAACTGTAACTGCAATTTCTACTGCAACTGCAACGTCGAATGTAACTGGCGTGAAGCAATTGGGAAGCACCAAAAAAACTTAGTGAAACTCTTCTATAGGTAATTCACAATATATATCACCAATAACCACCAAGAATATCCTTCCCCAAGTGGGGTGCACTCTCCAAGAGAACCAGAAACCAGAAATAGTGAAACTGCAGTTGCAGTTGCAACTACAACTACCTAGTGCACATTGCAGAACAAGAACTTTGTGGATATACAAATGAACTGACCCATATTTGTATTTATACTAATTTGGGTGCATGTCTGGGGTTGACTTCTTATTCTGGGTCTTTATTATTTCTGTGGGCCGACTTCTCTTCCTGGAAATTACATTTCCACTTTATTATTATTTCCTATGGGTTGACTTCTCTTTAGTGGTATTCTATTTCAATTTATTCTTTTTTGAGGTGTTCTTCAATTGTTCAATGGTCTTCCTTTGAATTCTTGGAATATTCTTCTTCTCTAAGAAAATTTTTCCAGAAGGAAATACCTCCCGCGGCTAACAAAACATCAACAAAAATTAATTCATGTTGCTCATTGATGATTACTCTAGAATGACATGGGTTACATTTATAAAAGAAAAATATAAAGAGATTGAGAAGTTCAAAGTATTCAAATCCTTGGTTGAAATGAAACTGATTTAAAATCAAATTCTTGAGATCAGGCAAAGGAGTTGAGTTTATCTCAAATAAATTTGAATATTTTTGTGAGCTTCATAGAATAAAGAAACATTTTTCAGCGGTAAGGACTTCAGAGTATAATGGAGTGGTAGAAAGGAAGAATCGAACAGTACAAGAGATGGCTAGAACAATGTTAAATGAAGCTAATCTATTAGACAGGTTTTGGAGATAGGTAGTCAACATTGTATTCTACATTCTAAAAAGAGGACAAATCATAGTCAACAATAACAAAACACCTTATGAATTATGGAAAGGTAGACCAGCAACAGTTAAATACTTCAATTTTTTTGGAAGCAAGTACTACATAAAAAGAGATGATGAGGACTTGGGAAAATTTGAATCCAAATCTAATAAAGGTTTATTGCATGGTTATTCAGCAATAATAAATTGTTATCGATGTTACAATAAAGCATTGGGCAAAATTTTAGAGAGTGTCGATGTGAAAGTGGATGAAGCAAGGCATCAGAAGGTGAAAGAACATGTTCAAATAGAGGATCCAAGCCGCAAAGAAGAAGAAAAAGAAGGAGAAGGAGAAGGATAATAAAATGAAGAAGAATAAACAGAACATCAAATACAAAGACACCATCTAGATTTGTCCAAAAGAATCATTTAGAAAATTAAATTCTTGGTGATAAAGATACAGGAGTGCAGACTAGAAGAAGATTAGAAAATGGACCAGAACATATAAACTTCTCTTTGATATCTAAAATAGAGCCTAAGAACTTTATGGAAGCTAGCGAAGACAAGAATTGGATTGATTCCATGGAAGAAGAGCTTAATCAAATTGAGAAGAATGAGACATGGGAACTTGTTCCAAGACCAAAATAATAATAAAAATGTGATTGTTAGCAAGTGGGTTTTTAGGAATAAGTTGAATAAATATGGACAAGTAATAAGAAATAAATCAAGATTGTTTTTAAAGGCTATGCTCAATTTGAAGGTATTGATTTTGAATAAACCTTTGCCCCGGTTGCAAGACTAGAAGCTATTATAATGTTTTTGAAATTTGTGTGTTTAAAGAACTTAAAAGTCGATCAAATGGATGTCAAGTCTACCTTTATCAATGGAAATTTAGAGGAAAAAGTATACATTGAATATCCAGAAAATAAGGATCATGTATGTATCTTGAAGACAATACTTTATGGGCTAAAACAAGCTCCCAGAACTTAGTATTCAAGACTTGAAAAATATTTACAACAAAAAGGATTAAAAAGAGGAATTGTTTACACTAATCTCTACATCAATATAGTAATATAAAATTAGTTGATTGTTGTGGCTTATGTATATGAAATCATTTTTGGAGGCAGTATGAACAAAATGTGCCAAGAATTTGCAATTAAAATGCAAAAGAAATTTGAGATGTCTATGCTTGGTGAATTTTTATTCTTTCTTGGTTTACATATTTCTCAATTTGATAAAGGCATATTCATTTAACAAATGAATTATATCAAGTAAATGTTGAATAAGTTCAAAACAAAATATTGTGCACCAGTCAACACACTCATGGTGCTAGCGGGAAAAACCCCCCTTTAACTACACCAGGGTTCAAGATGTAGACAGAGTAAATAACCATCTAAAATTTAATCAATTTTCTATTCTACCGAAAACATACCAAATCTAATGTAAAGAAAGAAAAGAGAGAAGATATTGGGTAACTATACCTTTGATTCAATGTCTGGTGATGATCTCCTCACGCTTGGAAGTTCCACTGACTGCACGTCTCCTCCCAAGGTTGACCTGCATCCAAATATAGGAAAGAAAAGAACTACAAGCATGCTACTCTATACATAAGTTAAGGTTAGATGTTAAATGCTAAGTATAAATCAATAAAAATACTCAAGACACCATCATTTGGGATAGGAAAATGTAATTCTTTTATTCATCATACAAATATTATACCTTACAATCTGAGTCGGCCACTATTCCACGAACTTGGTTTGGGATCATATTTACCATGCTCCAAGTGCACCTTGAATGAACTTCTTCTCTTTACCTTATTATCACTTCTATGGAAGGGATTGGGTTAAATGGAGGAAGAAGGGATTGATGAGGGAATGTTGAGGCAATATCTCACAAAAGGCAGCAATATCTTGGGCAAGGAGGGGAAGTGAAATTGAGAAAAGTTTCATTATTATTATTCTTAGATTGTAAATGATACCCCAACACCTCCTTTTATATGGAAAAAGGATGGTTATTCGGTTGGGTGGCGGGCTATAGTAGGTGTATTAGTTGGGAAACTTCCAATAGCCCATGAATTTAAAAGAATTCCTTGCAACTTTTTTTTTTTTTCAACTTTTTCAAGCATACGTGGGATGTAATGGTGCAACATGCATATGTACGCGAGATGTAGTGGTGCAAAAAGTGTATGTACATGGGATTTAATGGTGCAGGGCACGTACATTCTCTAAAAAATGGGTTTTTAAGAAGAGCTTCTCAATAGTTCTTTGGTAAAATATGCAAGAGGGCCAAGGCCATGTATGCATGAGTAGGGAAATTTAGGGTTATAAAAGATGTCCCCTAATGTGTGAGGTCAGAAGATAAATGGATGGTCGAAATACATTACAATATCTTCACCAATGTACTAAATCGACTGAGCCCGGGACCAGAGTTCGGGAGGTGCCATCTGTAAAACAACAATTGTCTCTCTGAAGTGGGCATACCCATGCTCGGGATAAACTAAATCATCGTTGCCAATCAAAATACACTGCATATCCATGTCATATAACTATATAAAGTGTAGAATCAAGCAATACATAGTGGATCTACATCTCAAAATTAGTCAAAGATATACAAGTATAGTATTCATCCTAAAGAAGCCAGTGATGCCTGATGGCTGGAGATGAGGACTTCATATCTCGAGTAACAACTTCAAAATATTCAAAACTCGGGTAGGAGTATAATGGGAGTGTATAACTCACTACCTTGAGGTCTTCGACGACTCGTCGGGAAAAGACATGAGTATATCGATGATCGCGCAGAGAACTTCGTCAATTTTGAATCAGGACTTGACTAGAATCTCGAGATGGTTGACCCATGAGGTCAAGAGACAAACTACAGAAAGTCCGANGAAACTTCCCTTGCACAAAATCACAAAATATGATCAGAATTAAGCAGCATGACATTGACATAAGTTCATGATGCAGGAGGTAATGCAAACTCTCCATGTGTTTGGAAGAGTAACCAAATGGAGGAGGACATAGCTCAATGTAGTGAGAACAGCTTCCTAAGGTCATACTAGATCACAATGAATGATGAACAAATGGAAGGATGTGCTTTGTCCAAGGGAGACTCTTTGTGTTGTTGAAAAAAGAATACATATTTCCCGTCCCCTCTTTTTGGAATATTTGATTTTTTTGTCTTTTTCAATTTTTTGAAGATCTTGAAAAAGAATAAAATAATGCTTCATTACAAAGGAGGAACCAGTGTCATAAGCAATCATACTAGTTCCAAGCACAAGGAACACACTAATTCTCAGAGAAAGGAGACATATGCAAGAAAAGGACACTCGGGGAAAATCATCCATGGGTGAAGGTGTCAAATCACAGAGGCAAGAAGTGCTACAAGGCTTGCATATAAGGCATGCTTCAAAGGTTCAATTGAGAGAAACATGGAGTCGGCATTAGGCCAAAGATGCAGAGCTGCAAATGTGATTAGGCAAGACATGATGAGACCCCTTCAATGTAATTTTTACGATCCCAGAGAAGGTAAGCTCGGTAGTTTTTTCACATTTAGAGAGTCTGAAAAAACCTAAAAGTAGACTCCAAGGAGTACCTTTTTTGGAGATAGTCTAGTCGGTTCAAAAAAGGGTTAAACTTGCACCAAAAAGATGTCTATTCAAAACCATTTTAACGAGTGTGACAAAGACAAGATCACTTGGCAATATTTTCAATTTTAAGGAGTCTGAAAAGAGATTAACTATGGACTCACATCCTTTTTCTGAGTTTAGTCTCCTTAGCCCAAAAAAGTATAAAAGTTACTGAGGAGAACTCTCTCAATGAGACGAATCTCTCGAGACGTACATTTTTCTGCTATAATCTACAGGTTGGAAAAAGGGGTAAACTCATGCCAGTAGATGTTCTTCTAGACCAATTTAACAAGTGTGAAGGAACAAGGTCACTCGACGATCTTTTCAATTTTAGGGAGTCTTAAAAGAGCTTAACTATGGACTTCATGGGGGTTCCTTTTTCATAAATAATCTCCGAGGTCCGAAAAAGGTGATAAGCCAAAACCAAGGAGAATATTTCTTTTTCAAATATTTAGTCCCTCGGGCCCGAAAAAGGGTTAAACTTACACCTGAGAATACTCTTCTAGTGAACCAAAGTTCTTAGAGAATACCTTTATTCGTGAAATTAATCGTCCAGACCAAAAAAGGGGTAATCTATCGTCAGACATATGTGCCTTCAAAATTGATTTTGGCGAGCGTGAAGGGAAAACAGATTGCTCAAAAACATTTTCATGTTTAGAGAGTCTGAAAAGGGCTTAAAGAATACTCCAGGGGGATACTTTTATTAGTTAATCTAGACAAGATCGAAAAGAATAAATATAGTCTCGTTGGATGTTTCTTTCGAAATTTAAAGCGAGCTTGAAAAACAACAAAGCATGCTCATTTGGGAGTCTCAACGGTAAGGCCAAGAATGATGGTGCATCAGAAGAATGAGGATTAATATTGTAATCATGATAGGACTAATGAGGACTCTCGAGCATATAGTCATTACTAACAGCATGGACACCAAAATGCATGAATAATCTACCTAGGGAATCCATGTACATGTAGGCTCTACCACCTAATTACGACACTTCTAGAGCATCAATGAACATTCTGTGTCACACTTCAGTGGGTTCGATCCTACGGAAAAGTGGAAAATACAATGATATGCAGAAAGTGGAGACAAAATCCTAACTTATATGCAAAAAGTTGGAAAAAACAACTTTTACCAAAGGATACCAAAAAGTGACCCATCCCCAAAAAAGTTACCAAACCAAAAGAAAAAGGGTACCATAACATCCAATAAGAAACTCGGAATCAGAATCAAGTGATCACCAAGCCAGAAAAATGACAAAGGGGGTCAAAAAGTGGCAAAAAAGGACAAAAAAGTCTATAAATAGAAGTTGACAACTCATTTTCACCATTGCAATTTGAAAATTAACCAAAAGGAGAAAAAACCCATTTGCTAAAGAAGTTGATTATGGGAGCTTCAATGAATGAAATGAACTTTTGATTGGACTAAGTAAATACAAAATCATCCCTCTTTCATTTCAATAATTCATTTATGCATTTAGTTTGGTTTTTGAGGGGGCGCGCTCTCCTAAAAACAAAACAAAAAGACGAAAATTGTATAAGAAACTATACATATGTACAAGAAGTCACCCAGGTGACCAAACTAAGAGTAATACTTCTTGAGATAGAGCCCATTTCTAGGCTCCACCAAGGAATTTCCTTCAAAATAAACCAGATGATAAGCGCCCTTCTTCAAAACCTCTTTCACAATGAACATTCTAAACCACATGGGTTTGAACTTCCCTACCCCTAGGGGATCTTTGTCTTGATCATAGACCAACACAAGATCACCTTCAGAGAAAATCCGAGGATGAACGGACCGATCATACTGACACTTGACTTGTTTCTTATGATCCTCATTGGTTGAGGCTGCATCGCGATGTTGCTCATCGAGTTGCTTGAGATATAGTAGGATTTCCTGAAGCGGTGAAGTGTCTGGCAGTAATTCCACTGCCAACTTTAAAGAAGGAATCTGACACTCAATAGGTAAGACTACTTCCATCTCGTATATGAGTTGCAAAGGTGAGAAATTGGTGATAAACTTCACAAACTTTCAGTAGGCCCACAATGCTAAGTACAACATCAAATGACAATTTGACTTGGCAGAATTGATCGGCCGCTGAAGAATAGTCTTGAGAGAATTATTCACAGATTCAACCTGACCATTCTCTTGCGGGTAATAAGGTGAAAAATGTTCTTTCTGGAACCCAAGGTTTGATGTTAACTCAGTGATCATTTTATTTTGGAAGTGATTGCCATGGTCAGTGACAATCTCCTTCGGGATGTCGAACCTTGCTACTATTTGGTTAAAAATGAAAAGAGTTGTTGTTTCTCCATCATTGTTAAACGTTGGCATAGCCTCGACCCACTTCGTGAAGTAATATACCACTACGATTATGTAACGATGCCCCCTGGATGAATCTGGGTGACATGTAGTGAAGTCAATACCCCACTTACTGAAAGGACCAACAACAATGACAAGAAACATGGGAGGAGGACGTGCCTGCATCTTCCGACAGAAGATCTGATAGGGGTGGCACTTCTTGACTGCCTCAACACAATCCTTGATTAACAATGCTCCACTGTGACAATCATTCAAAATGAGCTTTGCTTCTTCAGGGATAAGGCATCGGTGAAGAATGAAATCCACGCCTCGACGATACAAAGTGTCATCGAGGATAAGATAGTTTTGTGCCTGATGTCAAATTCGTCGATGCTCATCACATGAAGTAGAAGCATGGCACTTCAAGTATGAAGATAGATTAGTATATCTCCATACCAGGCGTTAGAAGATGCGATTAGAAAAATGTCTCCTTTAATAGGCGATTCTTCGGGTGTGATATCACTAAACTCGACTGGAAGTTCCGAAATAAGTTTAGCAAAGACCAACGACTTTCTAGATTTTGGGGAAACAAAATCCAATTCAAATTTCTAGAGGATTACAATCCATCTACTGATTTTTCCGCCAATGACCCATCGTGTTAACAAATATTGAAAAGGGTTCACAATGGCAATTATGGTGGTCTTGCGAAGCAAAATGTAACAACGGAACCATTGGACAGCATGAATTGTTGCCAAAGAAAGCTTCTCAACGTGAGAATAGTTGAGTTCTAGCCCAACCAGGCCTTAGCTAAGGTAATAAATAACATTATCCTCGAGCAGATCATCCTCTTGAACCAAGACCACACTGATGGTCGACTCCGCAGTAGCCAAATACAAAAATAAATCTATGTTATAATCGGGAGGTCGGAGCAGAGGGGCAGATGTAAGGGCGTGTTTCAACGTTTCAAAAGAGCGTTGAGCAACTTTGTCTCAAAATAATGGGACTCCCTTTTTCAAGAGATTCATAAACCCTTTAGTGATCTCGACGTAATTCGTGACAAAACGTCGAAGAAAGTTTGATTTCCCCTGTAAGCTCTGAAGTTGGGGTATTGTGCATGGGGGAGGAAATTGAACTATCGGCTCAACCTTGAGAGGATAGACCATGATCCCTGTTATTGAAAGAATAAAACCTAAGAGACGACATGACATCACACATAAACTACATTTGTTATTATTCAAGCAAATCGGATATTAGCAACATTGTTCAAATATTAGTCGAAGATGAGCGGGATGATCAGATCTCTTGCAAGAGCGTGATGCTAGATCATTAAGATATGCCTTGACTATATGTCTAAGTTTGTGAAAGGAAAATGACATGGCCTATTGAAAGGTGGCTCCAACATTCTTTAGGCCAAAAGGCTTCTTACAATACACGAATGTGCCCCAAGGACAAATAAAAGTTTTTTTATGTTGGTCTTCAGGTTTGATCTAACTCTGATTGTATCTCGAGAAACCATCCATGAATGAAAATACCTTACAGCATACGCACTCATCGAAGACATGATCGATGAACGGGGTGGGAAATTTGTCTTTCGAACAGGCCTTATTCAAATCACAGAAGTCCATGCACACACAAATTGTACTATGTTTCTTGTTAACTAGAACCAAGTTTGACACCTATTCTGTCAACTATATGGGGTAGATAAAACTCGCTTTGAGCAGTTTTTCTACTTCATCCTTAATTATTTCCGCCTTTAGAGGATACACTGGATGAAGCTTATGTTAAACCATATTGGCATTAGGATAAGTCGTGATTTCATGCTCGACAATTCGTGGGTCTATGCTTGGAATTTCCTCGTAAGACCAGGCAAAAACGTCCCAGAATTCCTTAAATAAACTGGGAAGTTCGAATCTTTTCGGGAGAGAAGTATGCTCCGACGAAAACATTTTCCACAACGTGAGGGGTTCTGGAGATATCCATTGGAATCATTGCAGTGATACATTCCATATTACCCTCGGCATAAACTTTGTGCGTAGCCATAGGATTAATAGGACAAGACTTATTTCCATTCACGGTCGAAACAAATTCTCCCGCCTCTACCCTCCTTAACTCGGGAAGGAAGTAAGATATATGATTTATATCATCCCAAGGTCTATTAGGACCATTCAATTCCTTGAGAATCACCTCGTTAGAGGGAAATACCAAGTCTAAAGTATCTTTAGTGGAAAGAGAACCTTGAGCCCAAATAGGCTCGAGCACTGGATCTAACTCCTGTGGGGGAGTCAGATCGGGGTTGGTTGAATTTTGTTGGACAATGATGTACACAACCTCGGCTGTGGACAAGGGCATGGCCATGCCAGAATGTCATGTCCCCTCCATCGAAATCGATGAGGAAGGTAGATTCCACAAATCATTAAAGTAACTCATTCGAAACGATGACACTTGTAGAATTGTAGCTCTAGGCTATTCGAGGACAACCAATATAAGATTGACATTGCCAAAAGGCGGTGGGTAATCAAAAGTTCCCATCAACGATGGAAACAAACCAGCACTTAAGTTGACAGTTTCAGGTTGCGGACTATCAATCATCGATACTATGGAAGCTCTTGATGAAGGGTCGAGATGGGACAATTCCAACTGGTCAATGGTCACTCTCCAGCCCCCATGTGGAAAAAACAAGACCCGAAAAACCATAGCAACCAGTGCAAGCATCGCATAAGCCCAACTTCTTCCTAACAATAGGTTGTAGTCAAGAGGTGCATCGACCACTTCAACTTTGACACACATGGTTTTTCCTCCCAAATGGACGGGGAAAGAAGGAATGTTTCCATGTGTTCTGAATGACCGATCATCAAACATCGTAAGCAATGTAGGCGATGGAGACAAACCGAGCTGGCCAATGACCTTCCAACACACCAACGACATCACGCAAGTCGAGGCAACCTCATCAACCACTGTACGGAAAATATTCCAAGTAAAATATTTTGTGGTGTAAGCCACTACTATATAAAACGCAACGTGGTAAGGAAGACAGGGTTTCAAGTCATTTGGATCGAAAACGATCGCTCTCGGGTTACAAGTCTCTACCGATCCCAAGGCAGAAAAGAGAGCTTTTCTCTACGAAGGGAAACTCTAGAGGACTTCCAAAGTAGACATCATGTAATGGCTTTGTGCCAAATATTTTACAACGAAGTAGTTATGGGAAACCCTCGTGTTTGGATTATGAGAAGCCTTCTTAAATGCACCTTTTGGGATGTGAGTCATCATTTCTCCCACCGCCTTCTCAATCTAGAGAGGATTCAATGGGTTTGTGTTTTCCTTTCCCTTTTCGACATATTTTGGCATTTTGTAATCTTGAGCCATGGTATCTATATTAGCCTCGGTATTTATCATGTAAATATTCGTGTCCAGGTTATTATTGGTAGTTGCAGGAGGTCCCTGACTGCCCCCTTTCGTGCTCGAGGATGATGAAGCTTGAGACATGTTTTTCCCATATGGAAATGGGTTCGTCAGCACAACAAGTTTTTGTTGCGCCAATAGTTTCTGAGCTTCTGCAAGACAAGGGCACAGATGAGTTGGGTGGTCTTCCATGCAAAGGTTACATGGATACTTCGACTTCCTCTTCTTCATTTTTCCCCCGCCAGCATTATTGGTATCCTTTTTGTCCCCTTTACTCATATTTTTCTGTTGTTTCTTCTTTCCCTCAGGATGTTGGTTATCCTTTTGATTCGTCGACTGCACACTGTGTATGTTCAACATTTGGGTAGGGGGAGCATATGAACTCAAGGTCTAGCTAGCCACAGCTTGTTGTATCGAAAATTGTTGCAATTGATTCGACAATAGGTCTGTGGACTTACCTTGCGTTGAGCCCACAATACCATCAACATGGGGTCCATAATTTTTCTTGGCCTTATCGAGAATATACCACGATGCATCTGGAAAAATATCATAGAGCATTTCAGACTGAGAGTAGATCAGTTCAAGTTGTTGTGCTCTCATAATTGCCTCCTCCTATGAAAACACTCCAGAATTCACTATGTCCTTGGATATGCAGGGCACCAAAGACTTCAGGAACCACTCAAGCAATAAATGAGGAGGGACCTAGACCTTAATCAAGCTCTTTCGATGCCACCATTCTTGGATATGATCTGAGATATGGTCGGCCTTAGTTTTCTCAAAGTTGGCCAGCAATTCGGTACCGGCATCGTATCTCACAGGTAACTGGAAATGGTTTAAGAAGACCGTTTCCAATTCATTGAAGTAAGAGTACCTCGAGTGGTTGAGCTCAATATACCATTTCGCAGCACCCCCTATAAGAATGCATTGAAAAAGGCGCAACTGCATGGAGTCTTCTCGTAGTGAGTTTGACGAGCACCATAAATGGAAAGTCATCACATTATCACCTAGATCCTCACTAGGCTTGCCTTCAAATTTCAGAATATATGAGGGAAAGTTAGTCAGCATGGGGGGCCAATGCAGATCGTGAAAAATTGGGTTGTTCAGTAATCTCGACAAGTATGGAAGATTTAGCGCTTCCTGAAATGATAATTTAGGTTGAGTATTATTTACATGAAAAGAGGGTCTTGGAGTTTGACTGGCACCAGGTTTCCAGGAAATGTTGACTGCTAGCCAGGGTTCTGGTAAAAATCGTGGCCTTGACCAGCATATGGAAATTGTGTCTGTTAGGGTATCATTGGTTGACTCCCATAATTGGATGACATATCTTGTGTGGGGATCTATCCCTGCATTGTGTTCCAAGTATTTTGGTAGGGGATGCCCCCAGTTGATCTGAGGGGCATGGGTATGGAGCCCTGCCTGGGGTTCTATTGAGCATCGAAGGGGTTTCCCCCGACCAGAATCCCTTGCAAGGGAATTGATCCCTACCATGGATTCCAAAGACCCTAAGTGGAGAAAACTCCAACCATCGCTCCATGTGAAGGAATAGTACCTTGCATAGGGTTTTGTTGCCCAAAAATGGGGTTTCCCCCAACCAAGACAACCTCCGAAGAAAAAGCGTTGTTCCCAGTTGTGTCGAACAAAGAGAACGACATATATCCCACTAGCATTGTGTAAGATGAAGGTTCTAAATTGCTTGCTCCAAACAATCTATAATTAGCATTTGTCCCAATTGGTTGTTAGAAAGCACCTCTGAGCGAGAGGGATGGAGGAGGTATATGACCCCCACCATATGGGATAGCATTAAAGGGGACCGAATCACCCCTGGTTGACCCTTACATGGGATCATTTGAGCTCCCTTCATTCAGACCCATGGTTTGTAGGGTGGATTAGATAAGAACCTAGTTCGAATCAAAGTCGGGCATCTCATATGAGAATGGAGGGCCCATCTCACTCTAAGTAAATAGATCATTGGTCAACGTCAATAACAGTATCAAACCACTGCCCGAAGTAGAGGGAGTCGAGACCACTGTGGTCCAAGATGGAAAAGGTGGGAGAGGAGGAAAGATGCCCCCTATGGTAGTAGTCGTAATAGAAGTATGAGGAATCCCAGATGAAGTAGCATCATTTGCTTCCATTGTCGCTTGTAGGAAAATCTATCGCTAAGAAGGTGTCACCTCCAGAGGGACAACTTGAATTAAGATCGGCATCGACAAGTCAATGATCGGAGGGTTGGATATCCTAAGAGATTCTTCCTCAAGGTCAGAAATAGTAGGCTCCTCCAGAGTCGAATACTCTCCTCAAGGAGAAGGCTCGGGCATAGTTTCATGCAGCCTGGTCACTTTGAACGACCCTTGTTGGTCAAGTCTTCGTCGTAATGGTGGTGGAAGTGGCTCCAATGTAACCAGCAACAGTCCCTGAATCCTTCGCAATCGGTGGAGCTATTGATATTCTACCTTTTGAAATGATCAACCGACACAGTAAGGCTTAACTAGCTTTTAAACACCAAGCACACAATAAAAAATTTCCTAAAAGAAAAATCAAGTAGTCGACTATCTAGTAAGAAGGACAATTACGCCAATCAACACTAAAGAAAATAACCGGTGCAAGTGAAACTCAAACACAGAAGCAACCTCCAAGTATACTCTGTGAAGCATGACCCGACGTCTACCCCAGATACCATGGTATACCCCTACAGTCGTCTTGTAAGTCTCTAGAATATGGGCAACTAAGTTGTCAACTCACAGTCAGTCACCAGGGAGGTACAGTCGACAATCAGGCGGATCACAATGAGCAAGATAACAAGTCTGAAGCCTACCAAGGGTATCAAAAGAAAATGGTCGAGAATACAATAGAGGATCTCGAATGGATTCAAGGTCCACGAAGCTCCATAGGAAAATTTAGTTGGTATTACTCCCAAGACAAAACCTCAATATGCGTTCCCCACTACGTTCAGTCCAGCTTTGGAGGGGTTATCTTTGTTTCCTTTCCTCACGCGACCTCATGTTTATCCCCTGTGTTAGAGGGGAATCCCAAATGAATTTTACGATACTAGACTTAAGCACTCCCTAACTCAAACTCCAATGTTTGATTTAACGACCTTGAAGAGTTCCCTATCCAACCTAATTCAAGGACCTGACCCTAAACAAGTTTGTTGACCCTACAAACAAAAAAATTCTAGTGTATTTTAGATTAAGTGTTCTTTTTAAAGGATTGATTTACTCATAAGGTATGGTGGTGAAACTAATGGTGTTATAAGAGATGAAAAAGAGGATAAAATTAAAGCATATAAAAGAAAAATTACTTCAAATTTTAAAAACAAAGCGTTGTAACTAACTCTTTGTAAACACAACTTTTCTTAACTAACTTTTCAAGATCTTGTAAAGAAAACCTAAAACCTACTTTCTCTTGACTACAAGCTACTTATGTTTCAATAAATCAATAAAGAACTTGAAAAATAGACTCTTTTTCCTTTTTGCAATTAACCAACTCTAACTAATTTACCAAACTAAAAAGATTTCTTCTTTTTTTTTAATTGCCTTGAAGAGAAAAATTGAAATAAATCTTTTTTCTTTTTTCAAAGCAATTAAAAAGGATAAAAGGAAAATCGAAACAAGACTGGAAAATACCATTAACCCACTGTGGATGGTAGGGATTCAATCAAGAAACCAAGAAGGTAGATCTACAATTCAACATCTTGCTTAAAACCTTTTTAAGGGTAAACACAAGAAAACTAAATAACCAAGTAAACTGAAACCTATACCCAGGATATGGTTGTAAACAGTGACTCTAGACTGATCCAAGAAATCCCTGAGAAGTGTGAACTTCAATCAGGAAAGAGGCAAACTCCCTCTTTTTCAAAAACCTTCCTAAAACAAAGACGTGGGTTGTTGCATCAGCAGCATGTGTATGTACATGGGTTGTTTACTAAGCAGAGCGTGTATGTATGTGGGATGACCCAAGATATGGCACGTACACATCTGTATATCTTCAAAAAAAAAGATCAGGCAGTCTTACAGGGCAGGGACAACTGGTATTCCACCCTGAAGGTGACCAGAATCCCTTGACAGACTCGAAAAACTTGAAAAAAACTTGAAAGTTGATGCAGGAGCATCGTCAGCAAGCACACGTGGAGAGACAACTCAGCACCTTACCGTGCCTTTGAATCATTTCAGAATCTTAAATGTTTGTGTTTCTTGTAAATATTTTTCGCGAACTGATTGAAAATTGAAGAATATCGAAACACTTAAGAGCGAATGATCACGAGTGATTTGGGAGTTTCACTCCTAGACTTTAATGTAACAAAATTTAAGTAGTAGAGAGGTTTTTTTTTTCTTCTCTCAATATAGAAGTAGTCGAAGGGAACCATAGGAGCCCTTTGGGATAATTAGGAGTATTGTACGCCCAAATGAGATTGTTGAACATGGAGGATATTTTAAATTTGTTGGGATATATTCAAATTTTAATTGTTCTTTTCATAGTTGTAATCATTTTTACATTGAATGAAGATAACAGAGGAAAATTGATCCAAATGTGTGTGGATTTTTTGTTTCTAAACTCTTCTCTTTTATCTTGTGTTTTCATGAATGCATGGATTATATTTTGGAATGTATGAATCTGTGAAATGCTAGATAAGTTTCAATCGTTTCTCTTCTGAGAGCTCAGATGCAAGGAGTGCATATTTTCTACAAGGAGTGCATCAATAGAGTCTAAATATAACTTGGGAAACTTAGAAGGGATAATGGGAAGATTAGGCTGAGTGCTGCAAGGATTGCATAGGGTCAAGAATCGACTAAGTGTCAAGAAATTGGGATTTTGATGCACAAGTGCTGCATAGAGATTTTTTGAATAAATCACTAAGTCTGAATTTTGTCGAAGATTCCAATTTCATAAGGAGTGCGTCGGAGTCAATCTTAGGAGAGATAGCATCAACGATTCAAAAAAAATGGAGAGATATATTGTAGGTTGCGAGGTAACAGTCGAGATCCCTTCAGAAGAAGTCAGGACCATTGACGGTCATTAGATCTCTAGAAGGTGTGAGGAGGTTACGCCTTGAAGTCCTTCAGAATTTGCATGTTCAGAGGTTTCCGTTTGCGAAGGAAGCAAACTTGAAGTTACGGAAACCGAAGTCCATCTGGACCGTGGATCCATTTAGAGGAAGTGAGATCATTCCAGACCATCAAATCTAGGAAAAGTTATGCAATTGTTAGCTGTGCATTCCTTCAGAGATTCGTGGATCAGAGGATTCAGAGCATCAATGATTCAAGACTCCCGAAATCGCAAAGTCACGAAGTGAGAAGAGATCGCCATCGTTGGTAATCAGAGGAAGCGTGAATCGTAGATCTGGTTCCAAGTAACTTCGTCAGTTCAGAGTTTGCATAAAAGTAGACCAGCTGCACCCAAGGCAATTAAGGTCCAAAATTGCAAAGTGCCAAGAGATTAGCCCTAGGTCATAGCCTGAGGATGAGTGAAGGTGGAAAGGGGCTAGCACCCAAATTTCTAAGTCTACAGAAGTGCTAAGGAAGGGGCCCATAGGTTCCATAAGACCTGTGCTTGAGGAGAAAAAGGGGACTTGTGTAAATTGTTCCAGGTCCATTAAAGGTTTGAAAGAGTTAATACATCTCAAGAGATTAATATCTTTGACTAGGAGGCCGCGAACCCTTTAGGAGAGAAGGGGGGTTTACATCAAGTGGTATCGGAGCCTGAATTTGTTTTTGGGTAGATTAAAAAGAGCTCAAAGTTGTACTCTATGTGAGAAGCTGTCAGCACAATGCCACTAAGGAGACATGTGGAGCTGCCTACATCCAATCACATTGTAGAAAGATAAATGAGAGAGAGTCATGCAGTATTGGAGGTGATGGAAGCGGTGTAGAGGAGAGCACATGATGTTGGATACATCAGTGATGCAGAAAGTGACAAAATAGAAGTTGAAGAAGTTGTAGGGGAAAATGTTGTCGAGGAACGCTTGCTGAGAGCGGTTGTTAAATTGAGAGCTAGAGAAAAGATAGACATCCCAATCTATTAAGGCAATTTGGATGCTGAAGAATTGTTGGATTGGATAAGATCCATGGACAAATAATCTGACTATGAGGATGTCGATGAGGAGAAGAAGGTGAGACATGTTTTTACCAGGTTAAAAGGACATGCAACATTGTGGTGGGATGAACTATAGGCTGAGAGGAGAAGAAAAGGCAAGTAGAAGATAAATAATTGGGACAGAATGGTAGCCAAGTTGAAGGATAAATTCATACCCAAATATTATCAGACAAATATGTTCAGGAATTTGCAGAATCTAAGACATAAGGGTATGACAGTGAAAGAGTACATAGAAGAGTTCTACAAGTTGAATATCAGAACTGGACAACAAGAGAAAGATGAGGAAAAAGTTTCCAGGTATATAAATGGCCTAAGGTATGAAATCCGGGATGAGATCAACACGATGTCAGTGAGGACAGTAGAGGATGCTTATCAGAAGTTGGCCAGAAAACAGAGTCAATGAAACAGAGGCAGAATCCCAAGCAGAGGCAAGGGAGTTTCCCATGACAAGGCACAGAAACCCAAGGACAATACTGAGAAACCACATAGTCACTCAGAAAGAGGAGGAAGTTCTCGAGGAAGACAAAGTGGTGGAAGAAATTCTTCTAGAGGAAGAGTAAGAAGTAGAGGAGGAGAGGTAAGATGTTATGTATGTGCAAAGATAAGACACACGTCTTGGGAATGTCCCAAGAAAAATAAAGAAGGAGGTGAAGCTCATTTCAGAAGCACGGAAGTTGAATGTTGAATCATAAGGAGTAGAAGATGGAAGATCCCCGATGTTGAAGAAGGTTCTCTTGAAACCATAACTAGAGGTTGAAAAACCAGTATAGAGGAACATTTTATTTAGGACTGCTTGCAAGACTAAAGATAGAGTATGAAAAGTGATAATTGACAGTGGGAACATCGATAACTTAGTATCCATGGAGATGGTGGAGAAATTGGAGCTAGATACAACTGCACATCCGAATCCATATAAAGTTTCAAGGTTGCAGAAAGGACACCAGGTAATGGTCACTAAACAATGCCTCGTTTAATTTAAAATAGGAGGATATAGGGATGAAAGTTTGTGTGATGTGATTCCCATGGATGTATGTCATGTTTTGTTGGGAATACCATGGTAGTTTGACAGTAATGTCAATCATCATGGGAGAAAAAATATTTACACTTTGGAAAAAAATGGTAGGACACACATGTTTTTTCCAATAGAGGAGAAGAAAGTAAAATAAGAAGCCAACACAAGAATACTTCTCATGAGTGGGAATGAACTCCTGAGTGAATTCAAGAAAGAATAGGAGATGCAGTTTGTTGTGGTGAGAAAACCCAGAGTTGTCCTTACAAGTAATTCTATGGACAATTTACCTGAGGAAGTTCAGGAGTTGTTGAAGAATTTTGATGACATAGTAGTGGATGAATTACCTAATTCATTTCCACCCATCAGAAGTATCAACCATCATATTGATTTGATACTAAGAGAAAGTTTGTCGAACAAAGTAGCATACAAATTGACACCTCAAGACAATGACGAGATAAAGAAACAAGTATGGGATTTGTTAGACAAGGGTTTGGTCAAAGAAATATTGAGTCCATGCGCATTACCAACTTTGTTGAGCCCGAAGAAGGATGGAAGTTGGAGAATGTGTGCAAACTCAAGGGCCATAAACAATATCACCATCAGGTATAAATTTCCTTTGCCAAGAATGGATGACTTAATGGATTGTTTAAGTGGAGAAAAATTCTTTTCTAAAATAGATTTTAAAAGTGGATATCACCAGATAAGGATGAGACAAGGTGATGAATGGAAAATAGCCTTTAAGACAAATGAAGGGTTGTATGAGTGGCTTGTTATGCCATTTGGATTAACAAATACCCCAAGTACTTTTATGAGGTTGATGAATAAAGTATTGAAAGATTTCATTGGTAAGTTTGTGATTGTATATCTGGATGATATATTGGTCTTTAGAAAAACTAAAGAGGATAATTTGAGACATCTGACATTAGTGATGAGGAGACTATAGCATGAGAATTTGTTGATTAATCTAAAGAAGTCCTCTTTTATGAAGACAGAACTCTTATATTTGTGTTTTGTGATCTCTTCAAATGAATTGAAGATGGATCCAAATAAGGTGAAAGCAATCAAGGAATGGCCCTCACCAATAAGTATATTTGAAGTGAGAAGCTTCCATGGATTAACCAGTTTTTACCGAAAGTTCATCAAGAATTTCAGTGGGATTGGTGCACAAATGATGGATACGGTGAAGAAGAGGCACAATTATTTTAAGTAGACAGAAGAAGTTGATAAAATATTCAATATATTGAAGGAGAAGATAATGGAACAACTAATTATGGTCTTGCCGAATTTTGAGAAAACATTTCAAGTGATATGTGATGCAAGTGGGGATGCAATTGGGGCTGTTTTAAGCCAAGATAATAGGCATGTTGCATATTTCAGTGAGAATCTGAATGAGACTAAGACGAAGTACTCCACATATGATAAGGAATTTTACGCAATAATTCAAGCCTTGAAGAAATGGAGGCACTATCTTGTACCAAATGAGTTTGTATTATATAACGATAATCAAGCTTTACAATTCATAACCAGACAGGAGAAGTTGAATTAGAGACATGCTAAGTGGATAGAGTTTATGCAAAATTTCACTTTCTTCATTAAACATATTTATGGTAATGCTAACAAGGTTTTTGATGCATTGAGAAAGAGATGTTTGATTCTACAGGAATTTCAAGTGAAGACCTTGGGGTTTGAACACCTTAAGGATATGTATCGTGATGATCCAGATTTTAAAGAAGCATATGAAGCATGTGAAAATCCTATGCTTAGAGACAGAAGCCAATGGACAGAGTATATGATTCAAGATGGATTGTTTTTTAAGGGTTTCCAGTTGTGCATACCAAGGTGCTCGATGAGAGAAAATTTGTTGAAAGAAAAATGCAATGGAGGTCTGGAAGGACATTTCAGCCATGACTAAATGTTTGCACAGTTGAACAGTTCATATTATTGGCCAAGTATGAGAGAAGATTTGAAGAGGTTTGTAAACAAATGTAAAATTTGTCAGTATGCAAAAGGAAAGAAACAGATCACTGGATTGTATCAGCCATTGCCTATTCCAGAGAGGCCTTGGAATGCAATAAGCATGGATTTTGTGTTGGGATTCTCGAGGACACAAAGAGGAAGTGGTTCCATATTTTTGGTAGTGGACATATTTTCAAATATGGGGCACGTTATCCCATGCCATAAGACTAGTGATGCAATGCATGTTGCTAACTTATTTTTCAAGGAAGTTGTAAGACTCATGGATTGCCCAGGAGTATTGTTTCAGAAAGAGACACCAAATTTTTTGGTCATTTATGGAGAACATTATGGAAGAAGCTAGGAACATAGCTATCATTTATTTATACATATCACCCTCAAACGGATGGATAGACTGAGGTGGTAAATAGGAGTTTAGGAGATTTACTGAGAAGTTTGGTCACTGAACATCTTAGTCAGTGGGATTAAATTTTTTCACAAGCAGAGTTTGCATACAATGACTTGGTGAACATATATGGGAAAGAGTCCATTCTAGATAGTGTAAGGAATGAAGCAAAGGGGAGTATCAGAATTGAGAGATCTGGAGCAGAGTGAATTCAGAAGCGCTAGAGCAGAAGAATTCGTTGCAGAAATGTAGAAGCTTCATAATCAGATCAAGGGGCAGCTACAGAATAGAAATGTAGAATATAAACACAAAGTTCATCAGCATAGGAGAGAATTTCAGTTTGAAGTGGGAGATCAAGTCTTAGCACACCTGAGAAAGGAAAGGTTCCCAACAGGGACATATAACAAGCTAAAGCTGAAAAAGATAGGACCATGCAAGATCCTAAAGAAATTTGGTGTCAGTACTTATGAGATAGAGCTTCCAAAGGATGTGGGTATATCACCCATATTAAACATTTCATAACTTTATCCTTATAGGGAAGACAACGCAAAATAATAAGAAGATCAGAAAGAAATTCAGTGGGAGAATCAAATGCCTGTAGCAAAAAATCCACAGATGGAGAAGATCATTGATCAGAGGATTGGAAAGAATACCAGGAGAAAGACATAACTAGAGTATTTGGTAAAGTGGAAGGGACACCCAGTAGAAGATTGCAGTTGGAAAAATGAAGCCAATATCCAGAGGCATTGAAATTCAGTGCAGTAGCTCATAGACATGAGTCCATGAATTTTTGTCTAGGGGAGTATGATGCAGGAGCATCATCAGCAAGCACATGTGGAGAGACAAATCAACGCCTTAGTGTGCCTTTGAATCATTTCAAAATATTAAACGTTCGCATTTCCTGCAAATATTTTTCTTGAACTGATTGAAAACTAAAGAAGATCAAAATGCTTGGGAGCGAATGATCGCGAGTGATCTGGGAGTTTCACTCCTAGACTTTAATGTAACATAACTTGAGTAGTAGAGAGATTTTTTTTTCTTCTCTTGAGATAGAAGTAGTCGGAGGGAACCCTAGGAGCCCTTTGGGATAAGTAGGAGTATTGTATGCCCAAATGAGGTTGTTGAACATGGAGGATAGTTGAAATTTGTTAGGAGATAGTCGAATTTTAAGTGTTGTTTTCATAGTTGTAGTTGTTTTTACATTGAATGAAGATAACATAGGAAAATTGATCCAAATGTGTGTGGATTTGTTGTTGCTAAACTATTCTTTGTTATTTTGTGTTTTCATGAATGCATGGATTATATTGTTGAATGTATGAATCTGTGAAATGCTAGATAAGTTTCAATTGTTTCTCTTCTGAGAGATCAAATGCAAGGAGTGCACATTATCTGCAAGGAGTGAGTCGACGGAGTCTAGATCTGACTCAAGAAAACTTAGAAGGGATAACGAGAAGCCTAGGCCGAGTGTTGCAAGGAGTGCACAGGGTCAAGAATTGACTAAGTGTCAAGAAATCAGGACTACGAAGTGCAAGGAGTGCATAGAGAGTTTTTGAAGAAATCACTAAGTCCAAGCTTTGTCAAAGTTTCCAAATTTGCAAGGAGTGTGTCAGAATCAATCTCAGGGGAGATAGCAACAAAGATTCAACAGAAAGGGAGAGATATGTTGAAGGTTGTGAGGTAATAGTTGAGATCCCTTCGGAAGAATTTGGGACCACTGACGATCATTATATCTCGAGAAGGTGCGAGGAGGTTATGCCTTGAAGTCCTTCAAACTTCGCATGTTCATAGGTTTTCATTTGCGAAGGAAGTAAACTTTACAAAGTTATGGAAACTGAAGCCCATCTAGACCATGGATTCGTTCAAAGGAAGTGATATCGTTACAGACCATCAAATCTGGGAAAAGTTGCGTGGTTGTTAGTCATGAGTTCCTTCGAAGATTCGTGGATTGGAGGATTCAGAGCATCGAGGAGTCAAGACTCTTGAAATCATGAATTTGCGAAGTGCGAAGATATCACCATCATTGGTCATCAAAGAGAGTTTGAATTGTAGATCCGATTCTAGGTAACTCCATTGATTCAGAGTTCACGTAAAAGGAGACTAGTTGCACCCAAGGAAGTTGAGGTCTGAAGTCGCTAAGCGTCGAGAGATTATCCTTGGGGCATAGCCTGAGGAACAGTGAAGGAGAGCGACTAGCAGAAAGGGGCTAGCGCCCAAATTTCTGAGTCTACAGAAGCACTAAGGAAGGGGACCATAGGTTCCATAAGACTTTCTCTTAAGGATAAAAAGGGGACTTGTGTAAATTGTTTCAGGGCCATTGAAGGTCTGAAAGATTTAATCCAGCTCAAGAGATTAAGATCCTTGATCAGGAGGTCACAAACCCTTTAGGAGAGAAGGGGGGGTTGCATAAAAATTAAAACAAACCAATCAAACAACCCAAAATCCCCTAAAACTCCTTAGAGGCTTCCTCAGTATGGTCGCCAGTTATGTTAGAGGGATAAACCCCCCATTAACTACACTAGGGTTCAAGATATAGACAGAGCTAATAACCGTCTAAAAGTTAACCGATTTTCTATTCTACCCCAAACATACCAAAACTAATGTAAAGAAATAAAAGAGAGAAGATATCGGGTAACTAAACCTTTAATTCCACGTCTGGTAATGATCTCCTCATGCTTGGAATTTCCACTGACTGGACGTCTCCTCCCAAGGTTGACCTTCATCCAAAGATAGGCAAACAAAAAACTACAAGCATACTAATCTATACATAAGTTAAGGTTAGATGTTAAATTCTAATTATAAATCAATAAAAATACTCAAGATACCATCATTTGGGACAGGAAAATGTAATTCTTTTATTCATCATACAAATATTATACCTTACAATCTGAGTCGGCCACCATTCTGCGAACCTGGTCCAGGGTCCTCTTTGTCATTCTCCAAGTGCACCTTGATTGAACTTATTCTCTCTACCTTCTGATCACTTCTATGGAAGGGAATGGGTTAAATGGACGAAGAAGGGGTTGATGAGGGAATGATGAGGCAATATCTCACAAAAGGAAGCAATATCTTGGGCAAGGAGGGGAAGTGAAATCGGGTAGAGTTTCAATGTTCTTATACTTATATTGGAAATGAGACCCCAACACCTCCTTTTATATGGAAAAAAGATGGTTATTTGGTTGGATGACGGGCTATAGCAGGTGGATTAGTTGGGAAACTTCCAATAGCCCGTGAATTTCAATGAATTCCTTGCAACTTTTTATTTTTTGCAAGTTTTGCAAGCATACGCGAGTTGTACTGGTGAAACATGCGTATGTACACGAGATGTAGTGGTGCAGAAAGCGTATGTACGTGGTTTGTAATGGTGCAGGGTTCATACATGCTCTAAAAAATGGTTTTTTAAGAAGAGCTTCTCAGCAATGCTTTGGCAAAATATGCAAGTAAGAGGGCCAAGGCCATGTATGCATGAGTAGGGAAATTTATGGCTATAACACATGGTTATAGGTTGTAAATTTAGAAAAGATGATGAATCTCCATAAGAAAATCAAACATTGTATAGGTCAATGATTGGAAAACTACTATATGTGACAACATCAAGGCCATACATTATGCAAGCAATAGGATTGGTTGCATAGTTTCAAGTTACACCAAAAGATACTCATGTGCAAGTAGTGAAAAGAGTATTCAAATATCTAAAGGTCACCTTGGACTTCGTATTATGGTACTCGAGAGGTGACTATTTTACTCTAATAACATATACAGATGTGGATTATGCAGGAAATGTTGATGATAGGAAAAGTACAAGTGGAGGAGCATTATTTATGGGCAATAGTCTAGTGTCTTGGTTGAGAAAGAAACAACATTCAATTTCTCTATCCACAGCAAAGGTTGAGTATATATAAACAACATCATGTTGCACACATTGAGTTATTTGGATGAAGTAAACATTGATATATATTAAGGTAGAATATGATCATCCAATATCAATAATTTGTGACAACATAGGTGTAATAAATATTTCAAAGAATCATGTTATGCACTCAAAAACAAAGAATATTCCAATCAAGTATCACTTCTTAAGAGAACAAATAGAAAAACAGAATGTCAAGTTGGAATATATTGTCACCAAAGGACAGATTGAAAATATTTTGCAAAACCCCTTCCCAAGGAGACATTTGAATAGCTCGGACAAAAATTGGGAGTAATATACATCTCATCACTAAGTTCTTAAGAAGAAGCACAAACTCAGGGGGATCATCCATTTTCCATTGATGTCAAAGTGAGATAATTTCACATAGAAGGGAAATTATTTCTATGCCTGGTGGACTATGTGTTTCATTGCAATATTTCCATCAATGACAAAGGGGGAGATTGTTGGAATTATTGTCATTGATGTCAAAGGATTAATGTTTTCATTAATGTCATATTACAACTTTAAAAATACACAAATCATTTCCAAAATTGATTTATATATAGGTTTACAAGTATATTAAAAAGGGGATTCACGTGAAAAATCAAAAAGTGAAATCGTAGTTTCAAACCCATGGGTTTGGAAGCCCATGGTATTTTCCATGAATATGCCCATGGTTTGTAAAAGTGAAATAGAAAAAGGCGATTAATTATTTAATTAATGGGTGTCGTGTATTTTTTAATTAACATTTCCCTTCATGAAGGGTTATGATAAAGTATTGAGAGAAAGTGTGGGTGAAAAGAGTAATAAAATTTGAAACGGTGGATGAGCAAAGATTGAATATCATACCAAAAGGGGAGAGTTGTGAAATCAGTTTCAGGTCAGCTTGCAATTTTCATGATAAATTATTTTCTGGGATGTTTCAAACCCTGAAATTTTAAGGAGATGGAGGCGATATCTCTAGATACATTTGATCAAAATTTCAGACATTGTTTTACTTTACTTTCTAAGATATTCCATGTGTAATTTTGGGTTCTTGAAAGCTCCTGAAATTAGTTTCAAACGAGTCAGCTTGGGATTTTCATTATAGCTTATTTTTTGGGACATTTCGGACCATGAAATTTTAAGGGGATGGATGTAGAAGGTAGGAGTAGCAAGCAAACCCAATGAAGGTAATGTGAAAGGTATCATCTTTTGAAGAAGTTATATGTACTAAATTTTAACTTGAAATTTGGTCCCACTTAAACAAAGAGATTGGTGTATCTTGCTTACTTGGTACTTAGTGTTGGGGATTGGCATCTCCATTAGATTGGTGTCTACAAACATATGTAAGAGTAGGTTGGTTCCTACCATGGTTTGTACCAGTGGGGATTTGTGTCTCCAGTAGGTTGGTGCCTACAAATATTTGTAACACTAGGTTGGTGCCTACAAAGAATTATAAAGAGAAGTTTTGTGGATTTCTCTCGAAAGGGTTTCCACATAAATATTATGTTCCATGTTATGTAGTTAATAGATATCATATGTGATTGTTTTCCTATGGTTGATGAATGTTTGGAAAAGTTAAAAATATATATATTATATTGATTCACCCCCCCTCTCAATATAAGTGTGTGCTCAACATTCAGGACCATAGTAGGTCCATTGAAACTTTACTAGACCAATGGATTTGTTCCTAAGCACTTTGATGTTTCAGTCCAGGAAGTCCATTGGTTCCACTTGAAAGTCCCCTTCATGCTCCACCTGGATCAAAATCCAATCAATTACATAGTTAGGATCAGGCACATATTTTTCAATAAAGACACATGAAACAAATTATGAATGCTATTGGATGTAGGAATTGCAAGCATGAATGCATTGGGCCTATCTTCTCTAAAAATTGAAACGATCCACAGTATCTCACTACTAAATTTGGAAAACTCCCCAATCTTAGCGAGCTCCTCTTAGATTTTACTTTCAAAAACACATGCTCACCCACTTTGAATTCCCTGTATGTCCTACTTTTATCTACATAACTCTTTTTCCTTTCTTGTGAAACCTTTAAATTCTACCTAATATTTACCATCTACTCTTCCATTTCCCTTAGCAATTATGGCCAATAGTTGCTTTATCTATTGGGTTTTCCCAACTTCCTAGTGTGTTGTATTTCCTTCCATACAAGGCTTCAAACAATCTCATCTTCAATGATGTCTAATATCCATTATTATAAGCAAACCCAACCAAATGAAGGTAGTCTTCCCACCTTGAAGGCTTGTCTATTACATACATTATCAACATATCTTCAATTATTCAGTTAGTTCTCTCTATATTCCCATATGAATCTAGATGATATGATGTGATGAAATTATAGTTAGTCCCAAATATCTTAAAGAACCCCTTCCAAAAGTTGGAATTGAACTTGGGATATTTTTTGACACTATTTCCTTCGGCACACCATGTATCCTAGCAAATTCCTTCATGTAAATCTCTGCAATATTGGCTACCTTGTGAGTTTTTTTCATCGGTATAAAATGTTCCACCTTTCTAATATTTTCCACCACTACCATGATGGAATCGTGCTACATTTATATTCTTGGAAACTTGGTGATAAAATGTATTGTAACTACCACCTATTTCCATTTAGGAAAGGGAAATGGCTATAAAAATCCCATTAGATTCATGTGCTCAGTCTTCACCTTCTGACATTCCATGCACCTAGATATGTAATCAACCATGTCCTTCTTGATTCCATGCTAGAAATAGTGGCTTCTTACTACTACAATTTTCTTCTAGTACCCTAGATGTCCAGTGTATGGTACATTGTGTATCTCTATTAAAACTAAATTTCTTAATTCTTGGGAATTAGAAACATAAACTGTATTTCAGTATAAGAGAATTTCATCTTCTTCCATATTGTAATATTTATATTTTTGCGTCCCTGAGGTGTAGGAAAGTCAGTGACTGAGTGTGTTGTTAAGCCACTCTGTGTTGTTAAAGTCACCGGTTCAAAACATGCGGGGAAAAAAAATCCAACCATGTTAAGGGTTGGTGTGGCTCAGGCCGAGTGCGATTCCTGGGTGATTTTGATGGCTTATATGCCCGAGTCACAGTTTCTCAAGCCACAGGGTAATCCCACAACTAGCAGGTCCGAACAAATTAACAAACAAAAAAACAATATTTATATTTTTGCAGTACATTGTTATGTTGTAAAATTTATTTAACTTGTACATAATGTTGGTTTATTGTTACTGCGTTTAAAATTCTATCTTTTAAATATGAATTGTACATTTTTATGGTTATAGCATGCATTTCATGCACCCTTCTATTGAGTGCATCATCCACTTTATTCTCTTTTCCCATGATATGCTTGATTTTGAAATCATATTCATTGAGAAATTCCAACCATCTAGTTTTTCTGGCATTTAGTTTAGGCTACTCAAAAAAGTGTTTCAGGCCACTTTCATCTAACTTCAGCTCAAAATTTATGCTCATGATATAGTGCCTCCACATTTTTAAGGCATGAACTATCACTGCCAAATCTAAGTAATGGTTAGCATAATTTATTTCATGATCCTTAAGCTTCCTTGACTCATAATATATGGCATGCCCATTATTTTTAAGGACTCCCCCAAGCCCTTTCTTGTATGCATACATTCAAACAAAAAAATATTCATTTCGATCTACAAAATTTAGAATAGGTGGAGTAGTAACAATTCCTTCAAATGCTGGAAAGTCTCCTCACATTTCGTAGTCCTTTACAACTTTGTTCCCTTCTTCTACAGTGAAGTGATTGGATGTGAAACATTGGAGAAACATTTTATGAATCTCATATAGTATCCAGCTAATCCCATAAAGGATCTCACTTCTAAAACATTCTTTGGTGTTAGACAACTTTGGATTGCTTCAATCTTCTCAGGGTTTACCACTATAGCCTCCTTTGAGACGATGTGGCCCAAATAATGGATTTTACTTTGATAGAAAGTGCAATTGATTAACTTGGAAAATAATTGGTTCCCTCTCAATACATGTAGCATGATCCTGAAATGTTTCTCGTATTCCTCTTTTGTCTTGGAATAGATAAAAATATCATCCAACAAGACAATAACAAACTTGTCTAAGTAATCTCTTAACACTCCATTCATTAAACACCTAAAATTAGTCGGTTCATTTTTCAAGCCAAATGGAACCAATACAAACTCATAATGGCCATACCTTGTGTTACACAATATTTTTTCGCAACTGACGATGTTCACATATCCTCTATCATCTAGAGCATTAAATCTTGGATTGTTGAAGAAGAACCTTTCTTTGAAAGAAGGCAAAAGGGTCATTAAATCCTTATTTCAAGAGAGTGTTGCATGTTGCACCATTACAACATATGACACCCTTAATTTTTGCATGTTTAACCATTGTAGGGTGTGACAGTGTCTCATTTTGCACCACTTCAGGGTGTAACATTGTCTAAAAGAGGAGAAAAAGATGAAATCCCTGAAGTTTCTAGAAGAGAAGCTTTGGATATGAGGTGTCCTCCAATCAGTTTGGATCTCACCATACTCCTAATTTGGGGAGATCCTAACCTCCTTTTCAATCTATAAAAGGGACCTTCTCTTATAATGAAAGGCTAATGTTTAACGGAGAATAATGGTTGATTGTTTTTTGCTTCTGGTTTGTGGTTAGAATATTGTTATCACTTTTTTGGCTTTGAGGGATTCAATCTAAGATAAAGTAGTCATTTGATGGTGATGAATATTATGGATGCATTTTGGGTATTGCAGCAATGAACTTGTTGGAAGGAGCTTCACAACATCAAGGCTTTGGTTGTAATCTCTTTTCATTATTGTTAATATAGCAATATAGTTTCTTTCCCACAAAGGTTTTTTATGTTTGATTATCTTTGTTGTATTTATCCTCAATCATTTGCATAGGTTTCATAAAATATATTATTGTTTCTTTCACTCTTTCTAGCTTGTGTCTTCTTACAGGTTCTCATTCACAAGTCTCGGAATGGAGCTGGAAACTACAACTAGTGAGGACAATCGTTGATTAAAAGGTGTGAGCTCTTGATAGCTAGTATTTTTTATTTCATAACCCTAGGGAAATTTACATGGTATGGCATGTTTTGTTCTAGTCTTGGTTTCTAAGTCTAGGTAGATCATTTTGTGTTTGCATAGACTAATTTTTCCGATAACACCTTCTCTTGAATTTTGTCTTGTTGGTGTCTTATTCTATGATTCTTACTTGATGATAAATTGATCTCAATTCAATCTTGGAAAATATATTCTCTTTGTTTAGTTGATCAAAAAGATAATTGATATGTGCTAGAGGGTATCAGTTCTTTACAGTAACCTTATTAAGTTGTCTAAAGTCAGTACAACCCAGAGTTTCACTCTTTTTCTTCAAAAATAGTAGTGGGGCTCCCCAAGGTGAAACACTTGGGAATACGTACCCCTTATGCAACAATTATTCTAACTGCATATGCAACTCTTTTAGGTCTAGTGTGCTCATTTATATGGATTTTTGGACACTAGAGCAGATCTGGGCATTAATTCAATAGAGAAGTAAATGAAATCTAGGAGTGATATCTCTCTCATATATTCAGTAAAATGAAGCAAAAGCTCAAAGGGAGTAGCTATTTTCCAAGTAAACAAAATACAGGTGGAGACTACAAATGTCCAAGATAAAGATTGCAAGATGGAGATTGTTGGAAATATTTCTTTTGGCTTTTTAATGCTCAGTTTGGATACCCTATCTTTGAAGACATTTTTACTCTGAACACCTATTTCAAATGGGAGAATAGGATATATGGTTGAAAATATTATTCATATACCTTTCCAATGATATATGGAACTCCATCTAACTCCATAGGAATGAGAATATATGAAATATTTTGTTTGGTCGACCTAGCCAATTTTACAAGTCAGCCCCATAAGTGAACGTAGAAACACTATAAATATAGGATAGATGTGCACATTTGAAGTTTTAGGAAATGAGGAACACTTCCATGCTAAACATAGCAGAAGAGAAGAAGAAATATTTAATCAAGAAAGTAAATGACAAAACAAACACACAGTACATAGAAATTTTACCCTAGAAACCCAAACCAAGAAAACCAACATTCATTGAGCGCTCTACTCTCTTGTTGTCTTATTCATTCAAAATAAAAGGTTACATGTCTAACCTTGGTCCACACCTAAGATGAATAAACATCATACCCTCTTGATTTACACAAGAACAACCTTGTAGCCATTTTTTCTTACATCTACATGACCAACAACCTCTTCGATTATTCATTATTGGGTATTACCCATTCATCATCTATCGATTAACCTTTATAGAATTAGAACACACCTTCTTTATAGGATTTAAATTAGGAAAAACCCTAAAGAAAAGGAACCAAAAAATGGTTGCATGTAGATAAATGGCTACAAATCATATGAATATCAGGATTATGTTACAGTCGACTACCAAGTTGGATTACCAGTCGACCTTCATTCGATTTTTAGTCGGTTTCCACATGCCCGGCTATTGACATATTGTTGGTTGACCTATTCAAATTTACCCGATCGAGCCACCTCTACCTTCGAATTGATTTTGATGTCTTCGACTTCATATTTACCCGATAGAACCAACTCGACCTTTGACTTGTTGTTGATTCCTTTGACTTCATCTTTACCCAGTTGAACCACCTAGACCTTCAACTTTGACTGTCAGTCGATCCACCTCGACTGTAATTTCACTGCAAAGAATATAACAACCTGACATTATCCCACTTGTTATTTTCTTTGTTGAAATCATGAGACATATGAACCCTCGCTCACAGACCCAGGGAAGTAATTCCCATTGCCTCTATGAACCAAGATCACTTCACAATACTCACAAATTTGGTCAAAGAGTCTGTTATGTTTTCCAATGTGTCTAATTTCTCCAACAACACCTTATTTCTTTCCATCATCTCTTATGAAATGGTATTTTACATCAATGTGCTTAGTCTTAGAATGATAAGTTGGGTTCTTTTCCAGAAAAAAATGTGCTTTGACTATCAAAAATTATCTTCATAGCTCTCTACTCAAACCTGATTCCTGAACAAATAATTTACAGTCATATTGCTTCTTTGTTTCCATGATTGACTGCCATGTATTCAACTTTTGTTTTTAATATGACTACGACTGGTTTTCGCTTACTCATCCAACTGATTGCTCCACCAAACATTTTGAACACATATCCATTGATTGACCTCCATTGATCCAGATCTATAGCCTATTCTGCGTCGACAATGCCATGCACATTTAATTCACTATCACCTCCAGGTTTTCCTTGGTATCATATAGCATAATCGTTTATGCCACACAAATACCTAAATACACTCTTGACAGTTGTCCAGTGCTCCTCCCAGGTGTGTCAATATGTATCTTCTCAACACTCCCATTGCATGGGAAATGTTTGGTAGAGTGCATACCATCGCATACATTAGACTACCAATAGAACTTACATAGGGAACATGTGCCATATCCTCTATTTCCTCTTGTGTCCTTGGAAATTGTTCAGCAGTTAGCCTTTATCCCATAGGAATAAGCACCTTCACAGATTTTCAATCCTGAATGTTGAAATATTTCAATATAGTTTCAATATACTTCATCTGGTTCAACCAGAGCTTTCTATTTGATCAATCTATCTTAATCCCCATTCCCAAAATGAAATTTGTTACATTGATATCGTTCATGTCGAACTTGGAGGATACACGATTCTTCACCTCCTTTATTATGTTCATGTTGTTTCCAATCAACAACATGTCGTCGACATATGATGCTACATATATGAAACGCCCACCTTCTTATTTGGAACATATGCAGTGATCATATTTTCTTCTCACAAACCCCAAACTAAGGATGTATGTGTCAAAATTTTGGTACCACTGTTACACATCAAAATTACTCACTTCAATAGTGTCGCAAGTGTCGTCATTACAAGTGTTATAAGTGTCGCATCTTGTCC
>SNQJ01S0005136.1:42104-69042 GCA_010110895.2 Picea sitchensis | reverse complement strand
AAGGTGAAAGTCCATTAAGCAAGTCGCCATTGTAACTGTTCCACCATATCCTAGCCCCTTCTTGACTTGATCATGCGACATTGGATTTCATCACCAACTAGTATGATCATCGAGAGAAGTTTTGTTTGCTTGGTTTTGATTCCTAGATTTTATTAGCATACGTTGTTTCTTTTTGTTAGTTGGCCCTAGATTTACAGCATGTACTTTTATTCTCCAAAATTGACCCTGTAGATGATAAAGGTCTTTGTCGATCACGTAGGATGCAAGTGCTGCCTCCGGAAGGCTACCAACCCTTACCTCCTAACCCTCTAGAAGACAACTACCATGGAGAGGTAGAAAATCAATCTAACGTCAGGAGTGTTGTTGCTCCTCCATTAGACAATTCAGAAGGATCTTTGGTTATGGTTGAGAATCCCACTCCTCACACATCTATGTCTAAAATTCCTCTCGAACCACTTTTTCTTCGTTTAGACTCCCTTGGGAACGTCATAGACGAAGAGGTCCCACAGTTACCTCCGAGAGATTTTACCGACACATATATGGGATCCATAGAACCAACCTTTGGTGATGAGTATAGGACTCTTGTTCATCCTACCACTGCAGTAGATACAAATCCCACACCTGCTCATTTTGTATGGACGACTTCATCAGGACGTGATCTCTATGAGAATTTTGAATCCTTTCGACAACCCTTTAATCCTCATGACCCTCCTATTGAAAGTGGGCCATCTGGTCAAACTATGAATCACTCCATCGATCGGGTCATTAACCCTACTGTTGCGTCAACAAAAGTTTATCCTAATATTGGACTCATCACCTCTACTCATTCCCAAGGCACTTCAATCCCTACCCCCAATTTTACAAACTTTCACTCTACAGCTCCACATGTTCTGCATTATCCTGTTGGGACATCTTTTCACCTGAGAATGCAGACCCTTTCTAGCCATATACAACTGACTGGAGGGCAACCACCATCTAGCAGACCTATCCCTCCTGGAATACCACCATCCTATGGCAGGCCTACCCCTTCCGGGGGACATCCCTCTTTCCATGTTCTTCCCGGAGGGAAACCTCCCTTTGCCAGTCATACCCTAGTCATTAATCCACCGTTGGTAGGGGGGAAACCTTCATCTACTAGAAACCCTAAACAATTCTAGGGAGTATCTTTGGGAGGCACTTTTACCCAACCCCATGTTGGTGGGCACTCATATCATAACCCACAAGGAGGAGTATCAAATCCTATTCCTTCTGGACCATCTTATGGACAACCTTATCCAGATGACATCCCAAGCACCACCTGGAGTCCTCAAGGATAGCAACCTTATCCTCCCCATGGGTCTAATGTGTATCTGCCTCTGGGATCCACTCCTTACCCTCCTCAAGGGAACAATGTTTATCCTCCTTATGGGCAAGCAAATAACCCAGCTTATAATGCTTAGAACCCATTGGGTTATGCAAATGTTTCTCCACCATCATCGAATCATGTTTATCCTGGTCAGCAACAACTGTATGTAGGAGGACCTACTGGTTAAAACTATCCACCTAACCCAGTTTATGGTCCTACTGGTGTTCCTATGCCACACCAGTATCATCTGCAAATTAATCGAAAGCTACCTTTCCTTGCGACTCTGGATCTCCCAGACTTGTCTCGATTAACTAATGATCCTATTTTTCATTCACCAGTTTGGCCAGTTATTCCAGCTAAACTTCCTTCTGATATTCCCAAATTTGACGAAAAATATGGAGAAGATCCAAATAACCATGTGATGAATTTCCATTTGTGGTGTTCATCAAACTCCCTCATGAATGATTCTATACGTTTGCGTCTTTTCCAACGAACACTTATGGGCTCAACAGCAAAGTGGTACATCGAACTACCACATGCTTCTTTTCATGATTTCAACTCCCTTGCCATGTCTTTTATCACGCACTTTCAACTACCTATTCGCTACGAGACGGGTACTAAACTCTTGACCTCTCTTCGTCAAACTGACTCCATGCATATCTCTGACCATATTCATGAGTGGAGATGACGACGAAGGATGATCAAGGTAATCATTACTGACATATTATTGGTGAAATGGTTTACTAAATCACTTTTACCCCCGATTGCTCGTGATGTCGCTATGGGTGGCGCGGTCATCGAGGAATAAACCATCGCTCGGGTTCAGTACTTAGATTTGGTTTATTCACAATCTGGTACTTTGTATGATTTGCTTCTAAATTTTGCTCGAACTAATACCAATCCATCCAAGCCGTCATCCTCATCTCATGCGGACGGTGTTATCGGTTCTGTCAAAACTCAATCTACTTCCCAATCGACCACACTCTCCTCCACCTCCCCCCAAACTCAGATCTCTAAGGTGAATGCAGTTCAATCTGCCCCTTCACAACAATCTGGAGGTAAGAAGAAGACAAAAAATAAATCAAAAAATACTAATAACAATGAACAACCAAAAAATCAAGCTCAAACACCTGCTACCAAAAAGCATCCACAACAAAAACTAAAATTCCCATGTATCATTTGTGGTGACGACCACTACACTCAAGATTGTCCACATCACAATGAAGTGGCCAAACTTTTCCAGGGAAATTCACAACCCGTTGTGCTTACTCAACCTTTTCCACAGCAGCAATCCATGGTTTCTCAAACCCCCTCTCCTGGGGGCAGTTCTAACCATCCTCATGATGAGTCCTCGACAAGTGCACATATTTATATGTTTAATGGGATTAATATGACCACTTTCTCTAAGACATACGACACACCAGGTAACCCTGACAAAGGAAAGATCACTAACGGTACCGGTACTTTACCGGATCCATCACTGTCTTCCGTTAGTCCTCCATCGGTTAATCCTCCGTCTGGACTACTTCAAATTGAGAAACCTACGTTTGACTCTATCTTATGTCCTCCTAAAATAACTATCCATAAATCTACCTTTAATCCTAGTTCATGTGTCGCCCAGAACTACAACATTGTTGAAGATATAGCTCAAGCACCGTGTGATATGTCTACGTTAGAAGTTCTACAACACTGCCCCAGTCAATGTAGAACACTCTTAGCCGCTATTGGTGATATTGATCCTGAGTCATCCAACCATATCATGTTTAACCTGGATAATTATACGTCTTGACTCTCCCAGCAAATTTCTTTCCAAGTTGATGTTGTTGGTCACAATCAACAAATCCACCGAACTATTCTAGATGAGGGAGCCTCAACTTGTGTCATGTCTTTAGCATGTTGGAAAAGCTTAAAATCACCCGCACTTAACAAGTCCCAAATGATGTTACGTGCATTCGATGGGTGAGGTTTTCATCCCCATGGGATTTTACAGTCCCTGTCCATCCAATTTGGTGGAAAAATTGTCATTGTTGATGTCGAGGTGGTCGATGCTCCCCTCGATTACAACTTCTTACTTGGAAGAAGTTGGTTTTATGCTATGAATTTCATTGCCTCGTGGGTCTTTTGATGTGTACATTTTCCTCATCAAGGAAAAATTGTCACTGATGATCAGTTAGATTTCTGCATGACCAACGTTCGCACTCCAGCTACCAACAACATTCCTTTCTTGGGAGACCACAAACTCACGTATGAAAGCATTGGTGTTGGCTTGTTGAAATATTATATCCTTATGGGTACCTTCCCTACACCACTTCCACCGACTACACATCATATTTCCACCGTCGATATGATTTCGACCAAGGCTTATCAATATTTGGAATCATCTGACCCTTGGATTGTACCTAGTCCGTTGGAATTCGATGCACTAGGTGACATCGTGCCACTTAGTCCAGCTGAAATATCATATGCTTCTATCCAATCTACTTCTCCCTCATTGAATTACCAACATCTGTTGGCACCCGACAGTTACTCGATGCCATCCTAGTTAAGTTCCTTGTCATCTGCAATCGACTACATTTCCCCAATTTTTCCCTCTGATGAATCTATTATGGAAATGTTGAGTATTGATGAGCTACCTTGGGACAATAACCATCATCTATCCTCTTTTATTCCCTCTCGTGAAGAAATTCGGGGAGACATACACTCTATCTCCCCTCCTGATGTTGATTTTCCATCGTCTCACATGCCTTCAACTTCCGATGATTTGGATATGGTAGTTGACATCGTGATCTCTTTGGTAGGGCTATTGGAGCCTGATCTCCTTACCCCTGACAAGTCCCTCGACATGTGTTCCTACCAGAGTGATTTTCTTCCATCCAACAAATATCTCTTAGAATCCATGACCAAGTTTTGTCCCTTGACATGGTGTTCTTCCAGAGCGTTATTCTCTTGGAATCCATGATCAAGGAGAGTCCACAAGCATAGTTTCTCTTCTCTGTAGCAAGCTCGTTAAAAAAATGAAACAGAGGTCACAAGCATAGTTTCTCTTCTCTGTAGAAAGTTCGTTAAAAAATGAAACAGAGGTCACGAGCACAGTTTTTCCTCTCTGTGACAAGGTCATTAAAAAATGAAACAGAAGCTTTGAGCATAGTTTTCCTCTCTGTAGCAAGCTCGTTAAAAAATGAAACAGCAATCTGGGGATTGAACCTGGAGCCCTGAGAATAGTTATTTTGTATGTGTCAAGCTCGTTAAAAAATGAAACAGTCACCTCTCTTAAACCTTCATTTCATCCACTCTTATCCTTTTTATCCATCTAGTAGATAAATTGGTGACAACCTCAAAGTCGGTGAATGAATTGAAGCTTGGAGGGCATGTCTCCAGTCTTTGATTATCATTATGTAGTTAAGTCACCAGCTTTCAGGCTGGGGGCATACCGATCTTAGTCTTTTTTCTTTCTTGTGCTTGTAAATACATGAGAATGAAACCAGGTAAACTTTTATCTCTTTTTTGGACCAGCATGGATATACAAAAAAGGAACCCCCTGGAGTCGTCTTTTAAGCTCTTTTCGGTCTCTCTAAACATGAAAATATTGTCGAGTAATCTTGCTTCCTTTCCCACTCATTAAAAGGTTTGAAAGGGCATCTTTTGAGTGATCATTTATCTCCTTTTCAGTCTCGCGAGACTAATATTACGAAAAAGGACAACTTTGGAGTCATCTTTAAGTTGTTTTCAAACTCTCTAAATATGAAAAACCATCGATTTTACCTTCTCTGGCCTCGTTAAAAAATGATACATTGAAGGTCCCATACGGGACTAAACCCTTACTTCTTCCAGTTTTCTAAACAAAGGAAGAGGGACTTACCAAAGGTGAGTCATATCAAGCATGTGTTACCCTCCTCAAGCTTGTTAAATTAAAAAGAGGTACTCGTCTATCTGGATGGGGGGAAATTGAAAGAAGCAAGCCAAGCAGTTTTTGAGAACACTACCAGTAGCCCTTACAGTCTCCCTTCAACACGACACTTTGTCTTCACACGCATTTTAATCCGTTGAACCTCTACACTGAGCCAATCCTCTGAGTTTCTTGTACTCCTTTGGGTCACCTGACGAAAGTCATAGCATCCACTGCATTATCATGTTTTGGTCCATGTCATGTTTCTCCTATTGTGCCTCATTGTTCAAGGGAAGTATGTGCCTCGAAATTCATCCATCACAAATATCTTGTTTCAATACCTGTGTCAATCCATGTTCATTTGATCTACCAATAAAATCTTTGTGTCAGTTTTGTGTCGTTGACGGGGGATACATCAAGGCCCTCCTTCGATGAGTCTATTCATGTCGACTTCAACACATTATCCAGGAGTTAGACTTAGAAACCAGTTAGTACCTTGGGACTTGTATTCCTCAATGGCAGGCCTCCTCATGTCTATTAGTGGGTTTACATCATTTATCTTTGATCATATGATTCCACAGATGTTCAACTTCAGCTCATCTATTCACATTCATTAGAATGTACTAGAGTACATTGGGAATCATTGACATCAATGGTGATTTCCCTCGCGCTTGTTAACGGATTACATCATTGACCGGTAATCAAGTGGTCTATGCCATGTTTGACATTAGGACATCTATTCACATGTTTAGATTCGTAATGCATTAGGATCGATAAGAAGACCCTAGGTTGAGTTTTCACTCTTATGTAAACTTTGCCCAGGTTGTGAAGGAGTTATTTTGAACTATGACACATATATTGTTACATAGATCCACTTTGTATTGGTCGTGGCTATGTCTTGTCATCTTGTAGATCCACTGTGTATTCTTCATGGCTACGATTAGTTCAGGTCATAGGAGTATATATCCACATTGTATCTACGGTGGCTATACCATTTTGTCAATATAATTATGAATCCGCAGTGTATTTTATGGTGGCCATACTTAAACATTATTTATCACTCAAGCATAGGTATGCCTACCTTGGGTTTTGAAACATGTCATAATAATTGTTTGATGGTTGTGTGCATCTTTTTCCAGTTTCTCTGCATCCATACCCTTGCTCGAAAAAGTATACAAAGTACTTCAGTCATCATCGTCTTCTAACTTCATACTTTGGGGGGAAATCTGTTACATATCAAAATTACTCACTTCAATAGTGTCGCAAGTGTCGTCATTACAAGTGTTATAAGTGTTGTATCTTGTCTGCAAGTGTTGCATCTTTACCACAAGTGTTTCAATTGTTATAAACACCATACTGCCATCTTTCCCATGTCGTGCCTCTAACGACATCACAAATACACTTAAGACACCCCAAAGACTAGTTTTGAAGAAGAGAAGTCACTTGACAGGGAGTACAAACCTTTTGCCACTGAAAGAACTACTAAAAAATGGATTTTGGAGAGGAGAGCTCCCCTACCCACTATCAGGGAGTGTTTGTGCTCCCTAAGCCTCTTTGGGGGAGTGTTTGAGTGCCCCATGCACCCTTTTGTGGGAGCACTACCCTTTTTTGAGCAAGTTTTGGGTTTGTTGAGGCAAATCAGGGAAGAATCCCTCAATTCCTGAAGGTGGTTGGATTCAAATAGATGGTCAAGGCATGATCTTAGGGAAGATCCTCAACTAAAGGAGAGGAATCCTCAACTTATCCCAAATATCTCTCAAGTGGTTGGACCTCTCCAAGGTTATATAAGGAGGCCTTCTCATGGTGAAAGGTACATGGAAAATATTGGAGATGTGAAACTTATTATCTCATGGGTGAGATGTCATCAAAAAAATCAGTGTAGAGTACTTGAGAAAAGTGGTTGGACAAGGAGAACTGGAAGAAGCTATTGCACCCTCATTGAAAGGATTGTAAGTACTTTTGCTTATTCTCATTAATAATCAATGCTTGGTTTGTTTCTTTCAAACTTATGTTTGTTCCATATGAGTTTGTTTGCAGTAGATGGATCTATGATTGAGCTAATCTCAGTAGAGTAGGAAGTCCAGTGTATCTTTGTTTGTCCTACAGAACCTATCAAGGAGCTCAGGAACGAAGCTTAGCCAGGACTTTGCAAGGACTTATCTTTCTCCTTCTCTTTCATTTATTAGTTTGATTAGATCTAAAAGGAAGTTAATGTCCATGTTAAGCACTTTTTTGTCTTGGCCTTAGGAGTCTAGAGACCAAGAGGGAATCCACTTGTCTGCAGGGGGATTCACCTACAACAACCACATCCTTGGTGATTGATTTAGACAATAAAGGGATCTTTTTTGTTTGCACACCAACTCTTTCTTTCCCTTTACTACAAATCCTTCAAGTTGTTTCATGTAGATTTCCTCTTCTAGGTCCCCCTGTAGGAACATCGTCTTCACATCCATATATTTTATCTCTAGATCAAATGTTGCACCCAGAGACATTATTACTCTAATGAAATATAATTTTACAACAGGGGAAAAAATATCACTGAAGTCGACTCCTTTGAATTGGGATTATCCTTTCGCTACCAGTCGAGCTTTGAATTTCTTGACTTGACCTATTGTGTTTATCTTCTTCTTGAATACCCATTTTCTACCGACAATATTTCTTTTACTAGGTAATTTGACTAAGTCCCATGTCTCATTATTTTTCAAGGATTCCATCTCTTCGACTATGGCATCCTTCTAGAGTTTTCCCTTTGTTGAGTCGACTGCCTCGCTAATCGACTTGGGCTCATTGTCGGTGGTAGTTAACACAAATGTGGAATAGAGTTCAGGTGGCCTATACCTTTTTATTGGTTTTATTACTCATTTTGACCTTCTTACAACTGAGGTTAGTTGTTCCACCTCTCCTTCTTATTCAGTCAACTCATTGGAATCATCTTCGTTCCTCAGTTCAAATTGTACCTTCTCTGGATTACTCTTGGTCTGAACATTTTCTTCAGGCTTGGAATTCCTTCTGACTTCTCTGAATACCACATATTGATTGTACATTGTTTTCCTTGAAGTAGGATCCTAAAGCTTATATCCTTTCATTCCTTCTTTTTATCCAATGAAAATACACTTGACTTCCTTCTTGTCTAGCTTGCTCCTCTTTTCCTTGGGAACATGCACAAATGCATCACAACTAAATACTTTGAGATGTCAAACCAAAGGATTCTTACCCGACCGTACCTCATGTGGAGTCATGTCGACTAGCACTGACGAAGGAGACATATTCAATAGATAGTTTGCAGTGTCGACTCCCTCCTCCTAGAATTCTTGTGTGATCCCTACACCATTGAGCATGCTCCCTGCCTTATCCATTAATGTTCTATTCATTCTCTCAGCAACTCCATTTTGTTGTCAGGTATATGGTGTGGTATTTTGGTGTACTATTCCACACTGCTTGCAAAACTAATCAATTTTTTTTCCATGTAATTCACCATCGTTGTCAATTCTCAGCACCTTAATCTTCTTATCTGTCTAGTTTTCTACAAGATATTTTAAACTCTTTGAATTTCTAGAAAACCTCTAATTTCTTCCTCAGGAAATATATCCATGTCTTCCTAGAAAAATCATCTATGAGGAGACATAATACAAGGATCCACCAAGTGAAGGCACTGAAACAAGGCCAAACAAATCACTATGAACCAATTCTAGAATCACAGTTTCCCTTGTCGCTCTAGATGGGAACCTCACCTGACTTTGTTTTCCATATATACAATGTTCACAAAAGTCGACTTCAAAATTACATTCAGGAAATTCTTCGACCATACCTTTTTTATGCATAGCTTGAAGTCATCATTTTTCTCCTATATGTCCCATCCTCTCGTGCCATAGTATGGTTGGGTCGACTTTATGATGACTTGTCAATTCGGTTTGAATCAACTCAACCCAATTCAAATCAAATTGAGTCGGAGTCGGAGTCGAATCAACTTCAGGAACAGTGAAGTTGTTGCATCTAGTCAAGTCGAAACTCCCTAGTAACTTGTATAGGGTTACAATCTGAACTTTATTCATTAATACCATCGCACCTCTAACCATCTTGCACGAATCCTTCTGAAATAGAGTGTGCACCCATGCATCACTCATCTTGTTTACATATATCAAGTTTCTTTCCAAACCTAGAATGTGTAGCACACCTAGAAGGGTTCTACTCCTCCCATCCTATAGTATCAGTCAAACTCTTCCTCGTCCTACAATTTTGGTTGTCAAGTCGTCCCCCAAGAACATGTCTCCTCCTTCATATTTTTCATATTTGCATAATCATTCTCTATGTGGTGTCATATGATAGGATTCTCCTAAGTCGATCAACCAAACATTTTGATTCGACTATGTATTGGTCGATGTCAAGTACACATCGCCTCCCTTATCTAGAGTCATATGTCCCTCAGTTGACTGCTTCTCATCAGATCCTGTACTGACTTCCATTACCTTCGAATTTCAGTCCATTTTTTAATGCCTAGCTTTACCACATTTCTAACATCTTCTTGTCGAATGAATAGGGGATTTAGATCTACCCTTTGAAGTACACTTTATACCGGATAATTTTCCTTCATCTCTATCAATTGGTAAACCTCTCACCACTAAATCATCTTTGGTCGATCCTTCCATGTTCCTCCTTCTCATGTCTTCTGTCAGTAGAGATGCAACCACTTATTCTAGCGCTAATGTGGTTGTATTACTCCCTATAGCCACGACTAAGCTATCCCAAGAGTCTAGAAAAGAACATAATAGGATAAGCATTTCTCCTCCTCGGTGATTTTAATATCTACATATGATAATTGGCTTATAATGGTATTAAATGCATTTAAATCCTCAGTCACCGAACTTCCCTCACTCATCCTCAAAAGATACATTTTATTTCTGAGAAAAATATTATTTACCATGGATTTCGACTGGTACAAACTCCCCAAATTTTCCCATGGTTTCTTGGTTGAATCTTCACCTGAAACATTCAGTAGTACCGAATCTGCAAGTCAAAGTTGAATCGTACTCATTTCTCTTCTCTCAATTTTCTTCCATTATTCCTTTGACATACCTATTGTCATGGTAATTAGATATATTGTTGTCCATTGTTCTTGATCTACAAGTAGATCTTCAATTTTAAGCTTCCAAATCTCAAAATTCTGGCCATTGAATTTTTTGATCTATATTCTCAAGTTGCTCACCATTCTTTAACACAATTCTTTAAAGATTTACGACTTACAACTCTTACTGAACCTAGGGTTTAGCTCAGATACAAGGTTGTTAAACCAATATTTGATACCACATGTTAGTAAATGAGGAACACTTTCACACTAAACCTAGTTGACGAGAGGAAGAAATATTTAATCAATAAAGTAAATGACAAAACAAACACACAGTACACAAAGATTCTATCCTAGAAACCCAAACTGGGAAAACTAGCATTCCTTGATCATTTTTCTCTCTTGTTGTCTTATTCATTCAGAATAAAATGTTACATGTATAACCTTGGTCCACACCTAAGAAAAAATTGACATCATACCTTCTTGATTTACACAAGAACAACCCTATATCCAATTTTGCTTACATCTACCTGACCAGCAACCTCTACGAGTATTGATTCTTGGTGATTATACATTCATCATCTATCAATTAACCTTTACAGCATTACAACAAACCTTATTTATAGGCTTTACAGTAGAAAAAACCCTAAAGAAAAGGCACCCAAAATTTGTTACAGATCCACGCAGATCATTGGCTACAAATCCCACGAATCTCAAGATTTTGTTACAGTTGACTACCAAGTCATATTACTAGTCGGCCTTCATTCGGTCTTCAGTCGGTTTCCACATGCCTGCATGTCGACCTCTTTTCAATTTTCCTCTTCGAATTTACCCGGTGGAGCCACCTCAACCTTCGACTTGTTTTTGATATCTTTGACTTCGTCTTTACCCAGTAAAACCACCACGATCTTTGACTTGTTGTCAATTCCTTCGAATTTTTCTTTACCCGGTCGAACCACCTCGACCTTCGAATTCGACTATCATTTGATCCACCTCAACTAGACTTTCACTGCAAAGAATACAACAACCCAACAAGAATATCATCCAAGCAAGAAGAGAAAGTACAAGTACGAAAAAGAGATCTAAGGTGTGCAAGAGGAGTTAGGGAATATTATTGGGGTCTAAAGGTGTACAAGAGGATTTTTCTTGGAGTTTTAAGGGTGCATTATGAAGGACTAAGGTCTATGATGTTACAAAGTGGATTGTTTTTAGGTTTTGATGTTGCAGTCTAGAATTATATTATGGGGATGATCCTATGAGGTTCGTTAGGGCATGAAGGATAAATATAACTAAGGTTTAAAGCTATGTATGAGGTATTAAGCAAGGAGAGGTGTTGGAGCATGAAATTTAAGGGTATGATGGTGTTGTGAAATGCATGAAGTATGAATCATGCAGGTGAAGTCAAAATTACTATGTGTATGGAGATCTTAGATTAGTCCCTATATAGGTCTTACTGAGTTGGTGCTTATGTGAGGAGGGTGGTGTGTTAGGTTGGTGACAACACAATATCTTTTTGATTTGGTGCTTAGCTAAGGTGATTGGTGTCTCTAGTAGATTGGTGCCTACAATATCTTATTGAGTTGGTGCTCAGTTGAAGATATTAGTGTCTCTAGTAGTTTGGTGTCTATGAATATCTGTAAGATTTGGTTGGTGCCTGCTAGGATTTGTATGAGTTGAGGATATTTGTGTCTTTAGTAGGTTGGTTCCTAAAATATTTTTAAGAGTATTTTTGTGCCTCTGAGGAACATTTATAAATATAATTTGTGTGGTTTTACGCCCACAAGGGTTTCCAAATTAAACTTTGTGTACTATGGTTTGGATTTTGCTAGTTTATTGTTTTTAAAGTTAATGAATGATTGATTAATTATCATTTAAAGTAAAAAGTATATTATATTGATTCACCCCCCTCTTCGATTATAAGAATAATTTCAACTCACCAAGTCCTTTGAAGTTGTACAAAGGTGTTAAGGTCACTCCCCTTTGTATTTGATGCCAAAATTTTTACACTGAAGAAATGAAGGATCGATTCATTAACATTGGATGAATTGCATGGAATTATGATGACCTTCCATAAGTTTCATGGTCATCATACCCATAGGAATAGAGTTCTAAATCACTCTGTTGGAAGCTTCAACACTTTGGATGCTCTTGAAATAACTCAATCAGTGCCAAAATCCTCGAACGAATGGATCATGGATCCTTTGTTGCACGCATAGCAACAATCTCCAAATATGACCGAGAGGTGATAAACCTTAGCCCTCTTTATATCATCTCTAACTTCTTACCAACTCCCGAGCGTTTAACTGAGTTTGATCCAAAGTTTATTCAGTTAAGCACTTGTTCCTTGACATTAATCCTATTAGTTTTACTTCATATAAGATGTCGATATTTTATTACAATGATGAGTGTTCCATATATAGGGAACATAAGGTGACCAATACATGGTCATCCCTTGAATAATAAATAACTATTTGTTATTGCTATCGTTTACTTATTATATAATATATAATAGTCAATAGCAATTATATTATTAATTATTATCTTTAGAATGTCTTCCCTAATGTTGTCCAAACATCAGCACTCCCTCTCTCAGCAGGGAATGTTACGCAACATGCCACTCTTGTCTTTGAAGTATACAAACTTCACCCCAGACTCATGACACTTGTCTTTCAATATTGGAGGTATCTCTCTCTAATGAACCAAATAACTCTCTCTAAGATGGAGTTCACTTTGGGTTAGCATGTAATATCTTTTATCATATTGAGTCTTTATCATTCCTTGTCAAATCACCATGACTAGGACAAACACTACACCAAGATCTTTCACCACAAGCACACACCTATGGGTGAATTTCAGTTTGATACTTATACGACACATAGAAAGCACTTCAAGCACCTCGAGGTCATATTATTCCTTGTCATGATCGGAAGACTACGTCTGGGCCATTTATCACAAGTGCACCTTTGTGATAAATGTATCCTATCTCCTTGGTTTTGCAGCCAATGTAGGGTAATAACAGATGTTGAAACATCAACACTCCTCTTAGCTAGGAAGGTATCTTTCCATAGTAGTACACACACTCTTGTCGAGACACAGGTCTACATGTGGTACAAAACCACCATGGTAGTAAAATATTTGTCACATGGCACTCCCATGTGGACTTCTAGAGAGCTACTCCTCTAGGAACTACTTGGTCAACTCCCCATAGTGTGAGACATCAGGGTCAACTCCCTTGACATGTCTCATGTTCTCTCCACATGGGATAGTGGGATATAAGCCCAAATGTACTTATTCCTTCTCAGATAAGTATCCTCACAAATCAAATCAACTGAGTCACAAGATGCTGATCACGGAGAAAGTTTGTCACACATGGCCTTCCATGTGGACTTCTAGAGGCTACACTTTCTAGAAACACTAGGGTCCTCATGGGGTGTGTCCTCATGTGCTCTCCAAAGGGATGTTGGAGTTATAATACCAACCCGCTTATCCTTCTCGAATGAGTGCCCCCACTTATCCTTCTCGAGATAAGTGTCCTCCTGGGATCAACTCAACTCAATTCATAGAGGAGTATGATCCGGAGAAATTTTGTCACACATGGAAATCCATGTGGACTTCTAGAAGGATACACCCTCTAGAAACACCAGGCTCAACTCCCATGGCCTTGTGATGTCAGGGTAAAATCCTTGACATCCTCATATTAACTCTCACATGGGACGTTGATTATAATCCCAACCCGCTCCTTGCGGATAAGTGTCATCATAGTTCAACTCAACTCAGTCTGGTAGTGATATATAGAATGTCTCGAGGAAGCTACAAATCAACACTCCCTCTCGGGGAGGGAGGCATTCTCTGCCATGCCAATTCTTTCACACAAAAATACTTGAACTTGATCTTGGTTTGAGAGGTAAGGAGCATTAGCAACCTCTCTCATCTATAGGAAGGTGTGCACCAATACTTACTTCCCTTTGCCATGTGTCTCGAGGATGTAATGGTACTTGATCTGTAGGAATGTGGTTCAATTTTCATGAAACACTGGATTATCTAATATCTTCACACAACTTTGGTTACCATAATGAATAATGGTGGAATCTAGCACATGTTTGAATAAATCTACAAGGAGCTTGTGAAGCCACACTACTTCATGGACTATCATACTTAATTCAATGTACTATGCTTCTATTGTGTGCTCAAAGCCACAAGGGTGTGTTTCGATACGCAAGTGATGCAGGGTGAAGCAACACACGAAGGTGCTCTTTCCCTATGTCTCCCTACCCAATCGAGTCAATATATTCCGCCATATCATATCAATACTGAAAGTATATCTCGGACCATGTAGGGCAATAACACCGTAATTATCTCAACACATGCTTCATAGAAATCCAGTGTATCTATCTCGGATGACTCATAAACTAGCTAAGTGCACTCAGTTCATAGAAAATATTTGGTTTGGTGTAATTGTTGGGCTTCAAGTTCAGCATACCAAACTCATTCAATATCTCAATTGTGTACTTTCCCCTGACTCGGGAAGATCTCATTAGTTCACCTACCACACCTCTAGTCCAGAAGTAGTGCATCATACCAAAGGTCCTTCATCTCGAACTTAAAGGCCAACGCATACTAGCATTCATGAGCTCTTTGTCTAGGTGAGGAATAAATCATCAATGTAGGGACGAATCGGGGACTCACCATTAACAATATTGTAATACAGGTTGGGATCAAAAACACTTTGTTGAAATGAAATCATCGAGAGGTGTTGATGTCCGATCCTTGCATACCAAGCGAGGTGGTTTCTTGATTCCATACAAGGTCATCATCAACTTGCACATGGAGGCTCCTTCTCATGTATGACAAAAGCATCTGGTTGCTTTCGATGTATACTTATTTCATAATCTCTCCATTGAGAAGGTTGTGATTACATCCATCTAATGTACTCTCTAACCCATGGATGTTCGCGGAAATAATCGGATAGAAGTGTGTCGAGCAAGAGGAGGAGATGTCTCCTCATAATCTATCCCTCCACGGAGAGAATCCTCTAGCAACAAATGCTTTTGTGTGCCTCTCGATGCTCCCATCATTGTTGTGTGTTTGATCTTGTAGATCCATTTGGAATCCTTGCAAACTTCCCTCAGAATTATCGAGAGCAATATCCACACACATCATTCTTCATTATAGAATGATACTCCTCCATCATGGAATCTTTCCATATTGGATGACTAGATGTCTCTTCATAATAGGAATCTCAGAAATGGATGATGTGGCTCATAGTTGTGGCATAGCACAAATATATTTGAGGTCTCTTACTCTCTTTGAAGGTACCACAAGGAGATGTGTACTTATGCCTCCTGCAGGAAGTCTGTTGGCATGTTTATAGGTAGAGTGTCCTTGTCATTGATGGCAAGATTAGAGTATCCAGCGATGGAAAAATAGGAATAACGTAAGCTCAAGAGGATTAGCGCAGAGAGTCCACCTGGGTGTAGGTGTGCACAGGGATGAGGTTAACTCATTGCCAAAGCTCAAGAGATAGTGTACTCAAGATCTCAGGAGGATCAAGGTCGAGGCCTTTGACACATATAAATTATTCCAAGTTAGGAGGATGTGTAAGCTAGGGAGGAGAAGCGGCAGTGATCTTTGGATCCCATTGAGAATTCAATATGAATGTCAGATCTGAGCCTCGTGGTCCGACCGGCATTGGATCCAAGAGAACACACATGTTCTTTAAAGATAAAGGTGAAGTGAGGTTACGAAATACCGAAGGCAGAAGAACAATTTCAGATACCCAGGAAGTTGGAAGAGTCGGGGAATCTTCATCATGGTCGGGGCTCTGAGAATGAAACACCAAAATCTAGAAAGTAGGAGGGCAGGTTTGGATACAAGGGAGTTGTAAGGTGAGACTCTTCATCATCGAGGAGTCTGGAATCATGAGAATGAAATACCCGAGAGAATCAGAAAGTGGGAGGATAGTTTAGGATACCGAGGTTAAAATTGAGACTCTGCTTCATCGCTCGAGAGTCTGACATCGCAAAATGTGAAGCGCCAAAGATCACGAAACAAGCACATCAGTTAGATTTGGATCACAGGAGTTGGAAGAGTCAAGAGTGAGAGACTCCCTCATCCACGGGAGTCATGGAAATTGCCGAAATCACGAAAGCGCGTCAAAAGATTACGAAACGGAACACATCAACCCGAGATTTTTCATATACCGAGGAGTTGGAAGAGTCCAGAGTCAAGACTCTTCTCTGGGAATCTAAAGTGCGAAGCGCAAAATTTGAAATGCGATTTTGAATAAGGATATTAGTCCGCGGCCCGGTGGTCACATCGTTGAAGAGATGTAGAGAAGACCTTGAAGAGACAAGCTCCATTCCAGAGTTTCGGGGATCCCGACTTTGAGAGTGAGATGCTACTGGCAATTCATGACTGTCTGAAATGTTGATGGAAATGTTGTAATGTTGATGGCAGTGGTCACATGGGTAGGTGGTCGCGTAAAGTGGAAGAACTATAGCTAGAGGCTCCATTTGAAAGGATTCTCTACGTAGCGCTAGAAACCAGCGATGGTTTTATGCGGATGACTAGAAGAGACTTGATTAGTGATTGCAGAGGAGATGAAGGTCTCGCATGCGGTGGAATGAAACCTTGTGGTTCATAGAGGATTGAAGTATGGAAGAGTGTTGAAGCACATGGCACAGCGGAGAGGGATGAGAGTCCGGCTCCATCCTCCATCCATCCTTTCCTCCATCCATCCATCCATCCTCCATTCCTCCATCCATTCCATCCATCCGTCCATCCTTCCATCCATCCTCCATTCCGTCCATCCATCCTCCATCCTTCCTTCCATCCATTCCTCCATTCCTCCATCCATCCATCCATCCATTTCCTCCATCCTCCACCTTTTCCATTCCATCCATCCACTGTCCATCCATCCATTCCTCCGTCCTTCCATTCCATCCATTCCAGCCCTTCCTTCCATCCATTCCTCCGTCCATTCCTCCATCCATTTTCCATCCATCCATTCCATCCATCCATCCGGTCCATCCATCCATCCATCCGTTTCCATTCCTTCCATCCATTCCATCCATCCATCCATTCCTTCCCTCCTCCATCCGTCCATCCCGCCCAATCCACTCCATCCATTTCTCCATCCATCCTCCGTCCATCCATCAGATCCATTCCATCCATCCTTTTGTCCATCGTCCATTTCCATCCATTCCGTCCATTCCTCCTCCGTCCCTTCCATTCCTCCATCCGTCCTTCCTCCATTCCATTCCTCCATCCTTCATCCATCCGTCCATCCATCCATCCATCCATCCATATCCATCCCATCCATTCCTGTCCATCTTTCATCCATCCGTCCATCCATCCATCCATCCTTCAACCATCCATTCCTCCTTCCTTCCTCCATCCATCCGTCCATCCATCCTTCCGTCCATCCATCCTTCCATCGTCCATCCGTCCATCCTTTCCTGTCCGTCCATCCGTCCATCCATTCCATCCGTCCATTCCGTCCATCCTTCCTCCGTCCATCCGTCCTTCCTCCGGCTCCATCCATCCTCCACTCCGGTCCATTCCTGTCCATCCATTCCATTCCATGTCCATCCATTCAGATCTTTGTCCACTCCTGTCCATTTCATCCGTCCTCCATTTCCTTCCTTCCGTCCTTCCATATCCATCCCTCCATCCGTCCATTTCTTTCTTTCCTCCTCCGGTCCATTTCTCTCTCTTTCCTTCCTCCATCCTTCCTCCATCCATTCCGTCCTTCCATTCCTCATCCCTCATAAATATTTGTCTCTGTGTATCTTATATGTATGAATGATGATGAATGTCCTGTTGCTTACCTCCACCGCATTATTGTAGTTGTCATTTGGGTGCTCTTAAAAGAATTTAAAATAAGCATAATTGTTTTAAGCCACGGTAACAACTAATTCACCCCTCTAGGTGTGCAGCAGTGCGAAAATCCCATGTAGGTCTCTTAGACCTACTACAATATCTTGGAACGTGCTTTAGACTCTGGGGATCAGCAGGGATCAATTGTCTCCCCTCACGAGGCTGTTGGAGGTGAGGGAGAAGGCACACCATCTCTCCATGTCTCTCACTATCAATCTCATGCGAGATCCTTTAAATATCCTGAAGGATAATTCAAAGGTAACATCTCTTCTCACCTCAATCTGTCTATGATCATGGATGTAGATCCGTTATGCCTTCAAAGACTCACTGTACCCCAAATGATAGCCCCTATTTTTATTTTATTTTTTTGGGGAAGTGTCAGCTTGGTCCTTTTCTCCTTGGAATTTTTATGAACATATAATGAACAAATATCTTGAATTGTCCAACCTCAAGTTTCACTCATGGACGGTGTCCATGCACTAGATATCTTGTGGTTCCCTCATGAAACACATATCTAAAAGACCATGCTCAGAAGTTCAGTCATGGAACCAATGTCTCCTAAGACATGTCGAGGTTTCTTCGTGACAATGTCTTGGTTCCTTCATCTAAACATCTGAGGCATGTCGATTATGAAGTCCACTTTCTCCCCTACTAGTCTACACAAGACCCTCGGGGAGAATGTCTCATGTTGTTTCCTCAAACATCTCTAGGACATGAGGAGTTCCCTCATGGAACTAATGTCCTCCTAGGAACATGTCGAGGTTTCCCAGAGTGAGACCAATGTCTTGGTTCCTTCATCACGACCACTTGGAAACACGTGTTGGTGAAATCTACAGAACATTCCCCTACAGGTCCACATAGGACCCTCAGGAAGAATGTTTCTTGATGTTTCCTCAAACATCTCTTTAATATCTTTCGTCGTAAAGTTAGTCAATAAGTTCTTTTGGGGATCATCATCCGATCGTGATCGGTCCAAGATTCGTTGGATTTCTAACAATACCTTCTCTTCTACATCTAGGTGTTGGATGAGAAGCCAAAATAACCAGGAGAGCATAGAAAAAGTAGTGTCTCGCTCTGCTAGGACGAAGTACATACACATATCTCAGACCTCTTTATCATAAAAAACACCATGCCCATCATATTTTAAACGTGTTTGCATCATAATAGACAACAAGTCGACCCACTCACAACTTGTGCCACTTGCCAATTCCTACCATCTTTGTAGAATTGTTTTTTCAACAAAATTGTTAATGATTTGTACAGGCGCTTTGAGCTTTCCATTACAATGCCTAGAAACCTCATTGTCTTCCATATAGGGTGAGGTGTCATCAACCGATAGGTGGTGGCTTCAATCACTTGGTGAAACGCTCTCTCAACCTCAATATCTCCCAAGCCAGGACAGATGCAACTCACATCCACTCCAAAAACAACAATGCAAATACCGTTGAATGCCAAATGGACGATGACATCTTGAATATCTACAGCCGAGGCGCTTCGAGATGCGTGTTCCAGTACAACCACAAGCCTCGAGTTCTATTATTATTTATTCTATGGAATATAGCTCGAGTTATTTCTTCTTGCTGTGTGATCACTTATGTTATCTTCATTTAGTGGATTAGAAAATTAGATTTATCCAATGATTAACTTACGAGAATGCCTATATAATTCGAGTATGGAAATGGAGTTCACCTCATATTCCAGTTTGTTTCAGTTGTCCAGAGGGCCATGTTTGGAACCCTTCTCATTATATTCCCACTTCAAACTCTAACTATAGTAGGCCTATCAGTGGGCCTGGAAACATATCTCGTGAACCAAATAACATGACAAATGGTCATTCAAAAGACAGTTTTGCAGAGGTCGTGGATGCAAGAGTGGGTGGGTCTATTCCTCAACAAAATAGCACCCATCAAGAGGGCCATGTTTGGAACCCTTCTCATTATATTCCCACTTCAAACTTTGACTTTTCGATGGATGGATATAATAGCAATGTAAATTTTATAGAGATTTTTAGAGAGCTTTTAGAGGGGTCTATCATAGATGTGGGTGGATCTATTCCTCAAGTGAATACCACCTGGTATGAAAACACGTAGTGGTCGTATATCCCAACATTGGATTCACCTTGGTCAATAATACCGCCTGAATTTAGTCCCGGCACCTTGTTGGACTCTCCTACTGCTTCTGAGATATATGATGTGAACGTTGTAAAAACAATTAGTGAAGATGATTTTCTAGATGATGGATATGGGTAAAGTAAAATTGTTGGGTTTTCCTAGAGGCCTCCCATGAGAGTCGGACAGTCATGTTAAGACATTTGGTTTTAGATATGAGAGATATTCGATGTTTTATTACAATGATGATGGTGAACATATATAGAGACATAAGGTGGCTATCCATGAAAGGATGTGTCCTTGAATAATAAATAACTATTGTTATTATCATTTACTTATTATATAATATATATAATAATCAATAATAATTATATTATTAATTAAATATCTTTAGAAACCCGATGTTGTAAATCCTGTTGGTTTTACATCATATAAGATATAATCGATGTTTTATTACAATGATGAGTGTTCCATATATATAGGGAACATAAGGTGGCCATGCATGAAAGGATGTGTCCCTTGAATAATAAATAACTATTTGTTATTATCATTTACTTATTATATAATATATATAATAATCAATAATAATTATATTATTAATTATTATCTTTAGAGAATGTCTTCCCGATGTTGTCATAACATCAACAAATCCTACATATAACTTTGAACATAACCAAGCACTAAACAACTTACTACTAGAATCCAAGCCCTTACTTCTCCACAGGACCTCATGCTAGAACCAAGTGCTAGGTGTCATCATCATAATCCCCCTTACTGGATATTTCATGCTATAGAACCCCTCTGAAACTTTCAGTCCCGATATACTGGCGTTAACTCTTCATAGGACCACATATATGATCAGGTGCTAAACTTCATCGTCAAAAAATTTATATTATTTTTGGAATTTTCTTAATCATAGTATCAAAGTACAAGGTTAAACCACCCTGAAATATCGAACTACGATGATTTTAGACTGCAACAAACTAGGATCCACTCTGACACTTCCACTCCAATAAAATATTGTCACACGCCTTCTTTTTCATCCATTAATTTGGGTCACCTTGATTTGATCGCCACCATCGATCTTTCCTTGCGATCAATCCTCAACCATCAATTTTCCTTAACTTTATCGTACCATAGAACCCATCGTCATTGGAGTATCCTCCCTTGGAAATTTTGATTATACTAACTTCAACTGGGTCTGATCGATCAATCTCAGTCGTAGATCTCTTAAAATCAATGATCACGATTCTTGTTTCTTCCAAACCTGGAATTTCGATCTGATGGACCAACCTCGACCACAAACCTCTTGTGATCAACGATCACGAACCATTCACCTTCATTCTTCATCGATCTTGGTCTCGATGGATCATCTTCCACGTGGATATTTCAGGAACTATTTATTTATCTCTCTCCAAGTAGATCTACACCGTTGATCAAAATATTTCTTCCACTGAACCTTTTGATGGTCTATAACTCTAATAGACTAATAAATCTTCATTTTCGATCTAATATGATCAAGGGTCATGATTTCTTCTGGATTTCAAGACTTAACCCAGTCTGAAATGTTGTGGTTTCAACAATTGATCTTGGAGAATCAAGGATCGCACTCGCATACCATTTCCTTTGTAGCTTTAATACCTTTGTGAAATTTATGGAAACTTCAACTCTTTACCTCAGATTTGTTCCCCCCTTACTTGCTTTAAATAAGTAAATTTGTCTCCTATTTCTTTAGACTATCCTCGATCACAATGGGATCTTTACATTCGAAAATTGTTTAGAATTTATCTTGCATATTATACACAAAAACCATTGTTCATTAAGCATTAGAACCCATCAATAAAGTACACACATTCACACAATTCAGAAGCATAATACACAAAACAAGGAAGAATGTTTTCTTACCAAGCATAGAGAATAATACACAAAGGTGTGGAAAAGGAAGAAAGAATAACCAAAGAAGGAAGAATGTGGACTTGCAATGTATTCTCAAGACAGAGGAAGAAAATGGTACATTGATAGTGGATGTTCAAAACACATGACATGGGATCAGAACAAATTTCTCGCCCTAAAGGAAGAAAAAGGAGGCAGTGTTACCTTTGTGCACAATGCTTCTGCAAGGATAGTTGGAAAAGGTACCATTAGTATTGATAATGGAAAGACTAAAAAACATAATGTCTTGTATCATGTTGAAGGGTTAAAACACAAGCTTATAATTGTCGATCAAATGTGTGATTAAGGTTACAACCTCACAGTTCATTCTATAGGATGTGATATAAGGAAAGCATGTTTAGGAAGATTAGTGGAAAATGGAAATAGAACCCTGAGAAATGTATACATTATCGATGAAGTCAAAGGAAAAAAATTGTGTATGGGAGAAGTAAACGAAATCTAGGCATGATATACCTCTCATATTTTTAGTAAAGGGAAGTACAAGCTCAGGGGGAGCATCCCTTTGTCATTGATGTCAAATGGGTAGAATTTGTAGACACAGGAAGAAATTGCAGACAAGGGAGTACTACAGAATTGACTGAGGGTTGTCATCAATGTTAAAGGGGGACAGTGTTATAAATATTGTTGTCATTGATTTCAAATACAGTGGGAGACTAAAGAATTCCATGATAAATATTGCAAGACGAATATTGTTGGAAATATTTTATTTTTTTTTATGCTCAATTTGGATACCCTATCATTGAAGGCATTTTTGCTCTGAATACCTAGCTCAAATGGGAGCATAGGCTATATGCTTGAAAATATTATACCGAGGCCTTTCCAATGGTATATGGAGCTCCCTATAACTCCATAGGAATGAGGAGATATGAAATATTTTAGGTCGTCCTAGCCAGAAAGTGCAGGTCAACCCAGAGGAATTTTCTTGGAGTTTTAAGGGTGCACTATGAAGGACTAAGGTCTATGATGCTAGAAAGTGAATTGCTTTGAGGTTGTGATGATGCAACCTAAAATTACATGTTGGTAATGATGCTATGAGGTTTTCTAGGTAATGAAGGATAAATTTGACTAAGTTTTGAAGCTATTTCTGAGGTATGAAGCAAGGAGAGGCGTCGGAGCATGAAATTTAAGGGTATGATGATGTTGTGAAATGCATGAAGTATGGATCATGCAAGTGAAGTAAAAAGTACTATTTGTATGAAGATATTATATTTTTCCCTATAAAGGTCTTACTAAATTAGTGCTCAGGTGAGGATATTAGTGTTTCTAGTAGGTTGGTGCCTACACAATATCTTGATTATTTGTGCTCAGTTGAGGCGATTGGTGTCTCCAGTAGGTTGGTGCCTACATAATATCTTGTTGAGTTGGTTCTCAGCTAAAGATATTGGTGTCTCTAGTAATTTGGTGCCTACAAATATCTTACTAATTTGGTTCTCAGTTGAAGACATTGGTGTATCTAGTAGGTTGGTTCCTACAGACATTTATAAAGAAAAAAAATTGTGGTTTTTTTCCAAAAGGTTTTCAAAATTAAAATTTCTATACTATTATTTGAGTTTACATGCATTTGTTGTTTTAAATTTAATTAATGATTGATGAGTGTTTATTTATAGTAAAAAATATCTTATAATGATTCACCCCCCCCCCCTTCTCAATGTAAGCATAATTTCAACAGTCTAGATAATATTTGAACACTCTATTCATTAAACACATCAAATTAGTGGGAGAATTTTTCAACCCAAATGGAACCACTACAAACTCATAATGGACATACCTTATCCTGATTGTTTTCTTGTTGATGTCTTCTTCTCTAATTCTTACTTGATGATAACTTGATCTGAATTCAATCTTGAAAAATGTCTTCACTCCTTTTAGTTGATCAAAAATATCATTGATCCATAGTATAGGGTATTGGTTCCTTACAATAACCTTATTAGGTTTTCTAAATTCAATACACAACCCAAAGTTCCATTCATTTTCTTCACATGGAGCACTAGGGCGCCCCAAGGTGAGATATTTCGGCATATGTACCCCTTCTTCAACAATTATTATAGCTACATCTACAACTCTTTAGGTCTAGTGTCTTCATTCTATAGGTATTTTTGGACACTAGAGAAACTCTAGGTGTTAAGTCAATAAAAAATTAATATCTCTCTTTGGTGGTAATACTAGCAATTCCCCAAACACATCTTCATATTCCCTCAAAACCAAATAGTCTTCAACACTTGGATCTTTATCCTTTGTTGGCTCTTCTATATGGGTTGCATACATCCTACACCCTTTCCTAACACTTATTTTCAGTTTTAATGTTGAAATCTCTCTGAAAAATATAGGTCTTGGAATATCTTGCACCATCCTTGAATTTCCTTCATCATCAAGAAATGTGAAATCTTTGTTGTAACAATCTAGGATATCTCGATGCTTATCCAACCAATTCATACGAATTAAGAAATCATATGACCTAAGTGGTATTATTTTCAAATCTGCTTGGGTGACAACTACATTCATACTTACTGGGAAATCCTTAACAAGTTCATTGATTTTTCTCTTGGTTCTAGTGGCTAGTTGACCAACCAAGATTTTTCATGCTTACAACTCTTTAGTTTAAATCTTTTAACTATTTTCAAATTTATATAACTATGACTAGCTCTAGAATAAATCAAAATATCTATGGGTTGATTATCAATCTTACCTTCAACCTCAATCATCTGGGATTGATATTTTCTGTGTCTATTATCTAAGGCTGCATAAATCCTTGTCATGCTTCTGCCCACATTATCCATTGTATCAACTTCATGAATTATGTGTGTATTCATCATCCTATCTCCCTTGTGAGGAAAATCCTTGTTCATGTGGTCTCCTTCACATCCCCAACACTTTATGGGATGTTGTCTTATATTCCTTTTTCCCAAGGAAACTATCCTTTAATGTTCACCTTCTATTGGCTTCCCTTTTTGATATGATTGAGATTTGTTCTGTAAAAACAATGGTTTGAATCCTTTATTCCTATGATCCATCTTGCCTCTATTCTTATCATCCCAAGCCTTTTGAAAACATGGTGTTCTTTTTTTCTGTTCATAAAGGTACTTATATTTTATTATGGCTTCTTCCAAGGTCTTGGGATCATCAAAATGAATTTAATCACTATAAAATGAAGGTATTCCACTCAAAAATATTTGTATTTTTATCTTCTCATCCCTTATGAAGCCAACATTCCTCAACAATTCAAGGAATTTCCTCTCATAATCATCCATCATCATGCTTCTAAGCTTGAGTTCAAAGAACTCTTGCATATTCTTATCGTAATGTTGCTCTAACAAGTATTTCTTCTTAAAATACGTTTTGTATTCCCTCCATGAGATCCTATTCTCATAAATGTTCTTAATATGCTTGACTTGATCCCACCACATAGATGATTTTCCTTGAATATGGTAGGTTACAATTTTGGATTCAACATTTGATGAATAATTGTGAAATTGGAAATATTTCCTCATTCCCAACATCCATGCTTATGCATCTTCATCTTTCTTATGATCCCCATAAAAATTAGGAGGCTTAATATTCATAAGTTCTCCTTGCAAATAATCTACCTCATACCTCCTCCTTTGTCTAAAGACAAGGGACACACTTGGGTCACTCTCCAACCTTGAATGTGAGTGTACTCTTCTGTTTGATTGTTCTGGTGAGTGATGATGATGTCTACTAGCACTTATAGATTGATTGGATCCCCTATTATCATCCCTCCTATCATGATGTCGGGATGTTTTTACTTGCCTTGCACTAGCTACTTGTTTTCTGCCAAAATATTTATTGACTTTTCTCTACAACATATTTAGACTCTATAGCATATCCTCATGAGCTCTTATCATCCTTTCAGTAACTTCCCTAAATATTTACACTTCTTTCTGCAAGATTCTCATAGTCTCGACTATCTCCATAACCCCATTAAATTTTTCTAATACCCATTTAAATTAGATGCAAACAACAAGATAAAAGTGTATGCAGATAGCAAAAATATCTATAGTCATGCATGAAATTCCATTTAAATGCACACATTAGCAAATTAATATGTGTAGCTTGCAGGAATGTCCATGTATCTAACAACATTTTAAAACATGAATGCAACTAAAACAGCATTCGTGCAACAACATTGATTGACTTAAAACCACGAATTTTATGCACAACGAATGAAACATATGCACAGCAACATATAATTTCTTAAAACTTAGAGTAACCACACAGTAAATTAATCCCATAAATAAAAACAATAAATAGAGATAAAACACTTTTACATAAGCCAAGTAATTAGATCTAGGACTAGAACCTCAAGCAGAAGACAGATAGGGAGCAATTTCTTGAAATTTTGAAAAAAATGTAAAGTCTTTAAGAAAAAAATTCCACATAGATTTTGTATTAATCAATTGGATGGTATGGATGTAGCCCCCTTTTAATACAAAAAGTATCCATTTTTGTTAATAATAAAAAATATTAAATTGTCTCAAATGTAAGAGGGTGTGCATGGAATACAAATAAGGATCTATTTGAGCCAACATCCTTTGCTTCTTCTCAGTGATACACCATGGTTCTAGTGCTAAATATTCTTCATCGGGAGTGGGATGACTTCAATTTTACAAATGAGTGTTTATTCTTTGTTTTTCCTTAGCTTGATTCTTCTTTGTGTACCTGCATTAAGTGGAGAAATTAGGACTCAA
>SNQJ01S0005136.1:21749-38805 GCA_010110895.2 Picea sitchensis | reverse complement strand
GAAGCCAATACTGTATTTGGTCTTCACTGATCTAGAGAACCAAGAGAAACTCGCTGGCCCCGAAATGAATTACTCACCAAGATGGTAGGTGAAGAGGCTCCTCATGAGTTAATGAGGGATGGGGGTGAACCGCCCATCCATGGAGGCCTCAGACCTGACCACCGCGAGGAAATTTGTGCCACACGCAACCTCGCTAGAAAAGAAAAGGTAGGTAAAAGGTATGGAAGGGGGGACGCGAGGGAGATCACAGGGGAAGAGATCAGAAGAACTCTGGAACAAAATACTGAGTGAGCGATAGCAGAGAAGAAGGAGAGTAACCTTCGTTCTCGATCATTGAAGAATCGAGACAGAGAGTCTCAAGCATCGTGGTCTAGCTTGGGGGTGGCTAGTGGTAAATCCATTCGGAGTCGTTGAGACTATGGTTGGGTGGAAATGAGCACCCCTCTCAGCAGTTGCTTCACACCTAGTGTTTTTATGACAAATTTTTTATGTCTTGTATCTTGAAATTTATATGCTGACATGTATGCTCAGAGTCTGTGCAATTATGAATGGTTTCAGTATAAGACTGTCTGCATGGTGTTTTGATTAGAAAGGATGGCTGTATGCTTTTGNATTTTTCAAGTCTGATCTCGGGAGATTTGTTCCCGTGTTTGTATTACCCGATGCCATGGATAGATTTCCCCATGAAGGCACCCTTTCGAGACCACTCCTTTACCTTCTAGAAGACCTTCTAGTCTAGTCTTCAGAACCTGGTGAAAATTGCCTGAGGACCCGAAGGAGGATGTTATAGTTTAAGTCTCGAAATCTTGCATGAGGGAGAATGATCCTCGTAGACTCCAACATTTCGGCATTTCGATACCCGGGATACCTAAGGGAGAATTCCCTTGCACTCGCAAGTCCCAAAATCCTGACTTGCAAAATCCCGAAATGACAGCGTGTGGATGAGTTGGGACCTTTCGGTGGTTAGGTACCCAAGATACCCTCCCTCTTGCTAAATGCACAAATGATATAATTTCAGAGGATCTGAGGCCGGTTACGACCGTAAAAATTGAATGAAGGAACGCAGACGATAATACCTCGACCCCTTTTTAACCTTCACAAGTAATGAAGAAATTGGGACTGTCGATCCCAAGACCCATGGGAGTGCATGGATCGTCCAGCTATAGAGTACACGTGGCGACCGGTAAGCGTTTTGGTATTTCGGCACCCATGATACCAAGGGTGTGTTCCCTTGTACTTGCAAGTCTCGAAATCCCGATGGGTGAAATCCCGAAAGGTCAACACATGGACATGTTACGATATTTCAGCATTTCAGAAATCAAAATACTCAAGGGTGTATTCCCTTGTACTCGCAAGTCCTGAAATCTCGATGGGTGAAATCCTGAAAGGTCAACACATGGACATGTTATGATATTTCGGCATTTCAAAAATTAGAATACTCAAGGGTGTATTCCCTTGTAATCGCAAGTCCCAAAATCCCGAAAGGACAACACGCGGACATGTTACGATATTTCGGCATTTTGAAAATCAAAATACTCAAGGGTGTATTCCCTTGTACTCGCAAGTCCCAAAATCCCGATGGGTGAAATCTCGAAAGGACAACAACCAGACATGTTATGATATTTCGGCATTTCAGAAATCGAAATACTCAAGGGTGTATTCCCTTGTACTCGCAACTCCCAAAATCCTGACTCGCGAAGTCTCGATATGGATTAGTGCGCATAAATCTGATACTTCGGTGTTTCGGCTTTCGGAGTGTCGAAGGGAATGAACCCCTTGACATTTTATAACGCGAAATCCTGAAAGGAGAAATCCTGAAATGAGCTTAGAAATGAATACCGGTTTCAGAGTTTCGACTCCTGGGAAACCTAAGTGCGAGACCTCCTGTCTGCGCATATCCCAAAATCTCGATATGCGAAACCCTGAAATAATAATAGCACAAATGAGATAGGGTGTTTCAGTATTTCGGCACTCGAGATACCTAACGGTAAGTTTTCTTGTGCTCGCCAGTCCCAAAAACCCGGTTTGCGAATTCCCAAAATGGGTTGAGCGACATATATATACATGTATGTAGGATTCAGAGTTTTGGTTCCTAGGAAAACCAAGTGGGAGACCTCCTGTCATTGCACATCCCAAAATCCCGATGGAGGAAACCCCGAAATAGTGAAGTATGTTAGAGTCTGGTGTTTTCAGAGTTTCAGCTCCGGGGAAACCCATGTGTGAGACCTCTTGCCATCGCACATCTCGAAATCCCGATGGAGGAAACCCTAAAATAGTGAAGCATGTTAGAGTTTGTTTTTTCAGAGTTTCGGCTCCCGGGAAACCTAGGTGTGAGACCTCCTGTCATCGCACATCCCAAAATCCTGATGGAGTAAACCCCGAAAGGTGGAGTGACATGTTTTAATCCGAGGCATTTTTAGTTATAACAAACTATTGGTCCCCTTCGAATTTCGGCACTTCGAAAGACAAGAGAGAAAGGGGAATACATGCACCGTGATTTCCCGAATCGCGAAAGCTGACGAGCACCTCCCCGATAAGTCCTGTGGTCATAGCCGTCGATCATATGAGTGCGGTTAAGGGATAACAGGGTCTGTATCAGGCCCCGTAGGAATTCGGGGAATTCTGTTCCTCGGTGAAAAGAAAGAAAGAAAGCCACAAATTTTCGATTCCCGTAGTGGGTATGTTACAAACAATGTGAGATGATTGTATTGTACGGAGAGCTCTTGGATTAGAGTTTTGTATGATATTTTTTCATGATTCATGATATACATAATATATGATAGTGGGGTTTTTAGCTTTACGCTTTCCCAGTAAAAACTTCTGTGTTATGCGTTCTTGATATTTCACTGTGTGATTGTGGTTGTGATCGTGGTTTAATTTTTCGCAAGAATAATAGTAGAAGCAATTCTGTATTTAACAGTGGTGTAATTGTTAGATCAGGTGAATCACAGGAAATACTTAATTCATATTGAAATTTCTACAGGTTCTTCATAAAAACCTGACAATTAAGGATTGACTGCATCATATTGGCTTTATTGACAAATGTTGTGTGGTTTTACATAAGTAGAAATACCATGCATGTATGTGGAATTATAGGGTTGTTGAATTTTTGGGGCATGGATTGTTGCTAAGTAAAATATTCTTTTTGTTGTCTTATTTCATTGGAATCAGATCTTTTTTGGATATAAATGAATGATTAATAGGAATTCGTTCATAGGATGTGCCCTATAAACATTCTTATACTTTTGGAGTTATGATGGATAAAATCATGTATCTCCGTATTTAGGAACATCCTATGAGGAACTTGAAGAGTCCTTTCATAATTGATGAATCAATAATGAAGAATCCATGATATAAATGGGAGAGAAAACATTAATCTCTCCTAAGCTTGAGAGAAATGGAGGTTAGGATCAACACATAGGAAATTTTTGGTGAAAGATGATTAAAATTGAAGGAGGGATTCACAAGAGTGTACAATAAGAACCCTGACGAACACAAACGCTAATGCTTGCAATGTTGTCTAGAGGATGGAAAAATTATGTTTATTCTTCCAAACATGGGAAATGAGTATGTTATAGTCTAATGGCAATATTTTTCTATTCACCAAGTGTACACAATGATTTATAATTTAGTAAAATATTCACCAAGACTTTACAAGGTATTATAATTTAGTGAAAGATTCACCAAGGTTTTACAATATTTTTTAATTCAGTGAAAGATTCACCAAAAAATTACATATACATATMATATTATTGATAACATAGCCTTAAAATTTTCCTAGGTATCATGGGGATTCACCATTTTTTCCTTTGAAAATACTATCCCTAAGAAACCTTYGAGCACTTCCCCTCATTTTGAGGATGGTACCTAGTGTAAAGCGGGTTGTGTAGTAGTAGGAACACCAAGTGAATCCCATGTAGGTATAGGCAACCCTCCTTATGACTTGATCCCGAGAGCTCCTACTTTATATTCACAACTATCAACCACCAATATAATTCAAACACACAGAGACACAGACACAGACACAGACACAGACACAGACACACACACACACACACACACACACACGCATAGGGTGTTTGGGGGGTATTGGGTTTCTTAAAATTTCCCTAGTTTCAATGAGATATGTCTATGGTGTCTACCACTAGTCCAACTATCACTAATCCAATAAGGGGATAGATWTCTAATTATCCAATTGTCTAGTTGAATTTCAAACAAGGACAAGTCACTCCCAAATATAGTGCATGAGAGATCAAATATAATCACTTTCTTGAGTAAACACTTGTTAGACAAGGATAATCCTTGAATTTCAAATGACAAATRTGCTAACCCTTTAGTTGAAACACCTTTTTTGATAATTTGATTGTGGATGTACAAAATCTACTTCCCAAATTTCTTCTATAGGGTGTACTRCAATTAAGGAGTGCRAGATCACGATGTTTTTTGTAWGTGATGATTTCAACCTTAATAATTTCTAGCCCAATTTGTTTTCTTCAACATGAATAGAGCAAGAGAATCTTAAGAAAATTTCTTGGTAGCAAGCTTGTAGGGAAGGTGTTACTTCATAGGCCATGGTTTTCTTGGACAATGAACTAATAGGATAGTGATTACACAAGGCCTTCTAAAAAAATAATAACCATATTAAGTCTTCTTGGGAGGATGGTTATCAAGAAAGAAAGAGGCAAAGACAAAATCCTACCAAAGAAACTCACATGATAATTGAACAATGGAATGACTAGAATGGTTATCAAGATAATAAGAGGCAAAACTAAAATCCTTTCAAAGAAACTCACATGATAATTAAACAATGTAATGAATATAATCCTAAAGAGATTGAGATGGTGAATACATGGGGTATATACTATAAACACTTCAAAAATGATCATTGTTTAAAATACAAAACATGAACTATTAAAAGAAGCATGCATATCTCATATGTACCTAAAATATAGCTCATAATAATATGCCATGCAAAAGTCCAAACAAAATTGTCAAATGCTCGAATATATCATAACATTTTTGTATGGATGGGTTGGGAGTCAAGATTCCAATCATATACATGAAGGTAGTATAACCCTAAAATAAAATTTCTACTAAAATCTGGTTGCAAAATGATAAGAAACATGTTAGTTATGAGCTCTACACTCTGATTGCTCATTGTTAGAAGGGTGGAAGTTGAACCTAGTTTTTCCTAGATTTTTCTATGTTGATCAAGGATAACTGAAAGGGGCCTTAAGCGAATTGGTGTGATTCAAATCATAATCATGAATAACATTTATACTTATCATGACATATACACTATTACATTGAACCCACTAATGAATTGTTTACATGCTATTACATTGAATCTACTTTGTTTTTTTTAAACAAGAACATGTATATTTTTATTAGAAAATTGTTGTAGCTGCATTGATCAACATGATAATACATATAGAGGGTGACTATCTAAAAAAACGTTTAGAGAAATGACCAAAATTTGAAGCTAACTATATATGATAAAAAAACAATCATTCATAGAGGATTTCTAAAAACTAATACAAATATAGATTTAGACTAATACTCCTAATATCAAGAAAAATTAAAAAAAAAGTAGACATATTATTGAATAAAAACATGTTGGATGTGAGATTCCTCCTAGTTCTCTACATTGGTCATGAACTTCCAATACACATTCAACATTTCTACATCACCTTTCTATTGCTATACTATTTTCTCTTCTTTATGTCTTCCACTTCAGACCCAATATACAACCTAACAATTGAATGAGACGAGGTATTGTTTCTTACCAGATCCATAACCAAGTGTTGGAGAGTAGCACACTCATATTGGAGGTCCTCAATTTTTTTCCTCTGACTATGTAGGGTTTCCATTATGAAGGAATTCAAAATTCTTAGCCCCTTCCTGGGATTCCATTCTACCATTTATTGAAAATATTGAGTTTCTATTATTAGTGATGTACTCCTCTAGTATTCTTAAAAATTTATGGATTTTAATGGTTTCACACAATGTGAATCTCACAAAATTCCCATGATCCATTTTGATATCCTGACATAACACTTGAATGAACCCTTTATTTCCACTCATAGCACTCATACTAACAAGCCTATTTTCACAGTCCAACATTCCCTTGGAAACAAAGGAGGATAGAATGCTAACCTTTAACAAATTTGAGATGATAGGAGTAGGGGGTGTTTAGAACAACAAGCACCTCCAAAGCATAAACACTACACAATAAAACCCATAAAAGCCACACAAACTAGTATTGGATAGCCATGCTGACCAATATGACCCATACCACACAAACCCGAGTTTCCAAGACACCCAGATTTAGAACCCCACAATTCAAATCTAGTGATAGAACCACCAAATCTCGTGAACCAAGGTAAAAAAAATATAAATATAGAAAAAAACCAGAGCTAGGATCCCATAGAGATAAAATCGATGATTTGGAATCTAGTTCAGAGCCCCAATTTAAATCAGGTCAAAGAATAACCATGGATTGGAGACTGAAAAAATACCACACATCCTCAAGTAACAAACCAATGCTAAGAGCCATTATCCCACTTACTAGAAGAATACAAATATATAGCGTTTGATGTGCCTAATCCCACATTATCCTTCAAGTGTGCAAGGGTATTTTAGATTGAATGCTCCTTGGCTGCTATGTATGGTAATAAACCACCCACATGTGATGACGTGATAGATGTTTAACATGCAAGAGTGCTTCATTACATTGGATTAATACTTTGGGGATGGGGTAAAAACCTCCCCTCTTTTTAATCTCAATTTGATGCATTCTAGAAGGGAAGCCTTGTTGGCTAGACTTTCTACTTGATGGTTAAGAAACCTAAGGATGTGGTAGAACTGAAAACTCTCAAACCAAACAACTTCTTTCATGATTCTCTTGATAATTATTATTAATATGCCATTTCTCAGAGAGGAGGATTTTAGCATCAATTTTATGATTAGAGTTGAGTCCCTTATGACAATCAATTTTTTTATATTCTCTTCATTGTTAGTACTCAACCCCTGAAACACATCTAATGCCTCTACTTGATTTTAAGGCTTTACCCAATCCCCACTCAAAGGTGTTTTCTATGTTTCCTTCGGGATCAAGAATGATCCCTCTTGCACCTACCACCCCTGCTATTATGTTGAATCTACTAATGAGTATATATCAACCATTTAATCACTTGTACTCTTGGTAATCTAAATTCTTGAGCATCTCAAGCCCAAAATTAACTGGATTCAATACATGCTCAATTTCAACCATTGCTAAATTGGGTCTAAATGATACTTTCCATGATTTGTAAACTCATACGACTTTCACAATGCAAGTTTTCTTCTCAACCAAATAGTACAATTGAGTGCAATATTTTTTTTAGAAAAAAGGCGAGTAAAGACTCTAGAAAAAATTATTTGTTATAAAATTGAAAACACTTCTATATGAAGAACAATCCCTAGTCATTTGATGAAAAGCATATAAGTAAATCCCAATTTGATATCTTGGTAAAAGTGTAAATCTATAAATTTGAATATTTGTTTATCATGTTCTTAGATAGCCAATGGGGTTTCCCTATGGTAATTATCCATGATAGAATGACAAGACATAAATTAGTGTGGATCACAAGGGGCTTAATACACTTATAAATCCCTTGAAATGATCATTCTACTACCTTTTCTTGATCAATGTTCTAAGAATTGTAAGAACCAATTCTATCTCCTTTAGATGGCTTCTATGGACATGCCTAGTTTCTCATGACAAAACTATACCAAATGGAGACCAAGTTCACTAATGCACATTGTAAGTGTGCATATTTTTATTTTTCTTTGTTATGCCCCAAAATTAATCTATATTACCATAAGTACCATAAATGTTCAAAATTAAAACAATATGATTTTAGATGTTTTCTACTTCCCACAATGAAGGAGATGTGTAATTCATTATGTTCTCAACATGAAGTTGACAAGTGACAATTAATTTTTTTATTAAAAAAAATGATTTTTTTTTAATGTTATTTGTTGACTAAAAAATGCTCCATGGAATTGAAATACCAATCAACATGTAACTTACCTTAATTAGAGTTCTTGATGCATCTTAATGGAAAATATATATTTATTCCAAGTACATGTGTAGTGTGTGTGTGTGTGTGTGTGTGTGTGTGTAAGGAGAGAGAGAGATCATTAATATATATATATATATATATATATATATATATATATATATATATATATATATATATATATATATATATATATGTAAAGTGTACTTATAAAACCCTAGTTAAGTGGGACCTAACACTTGAGTCCTAATTTCTCCACTTAATGCAAGTACACAAAGAAGAATCAAGATAAGGAAAAACAAAGAATAAAACTCATTTTTAAAATTGAAGACACAAAGAAGAATCAAGATAAGGAAAAACAAAGAATAAAAACTCATTTGTAAAATTGAAGTCATCCCACTCCCGATGAAGAATAATTAGCACTAGAACCATGGTGTATCACTGAGAAGAAGCAAAGGATGTGGCTCAAATAGATCCTTATTTGTATTCCATGCACACCCTCTTACATTTGAGACAATTTAATATTTTTTATTATTAAAAAAAATGGATACTTTTTGTATTAAAAGGGGGCTACATCCATACCATCCAATTGATTAATACAAAATCTATGTGGAATTTTTTTCTTAAAGACTTTACATTTTTTTCAAAATTTCAAGAAATTGCTCCCTATCTGTCTTCTACTTGAGGTTCTAGTCCTAGATCTAATTACTTGGCTTATGTAAAAGTGTTTTATCTCTATTTATTATTTTTATTTATGGGATTAATTTACTGTGTGGTTACTCTAAGTTTTAAGAAATTATATGTTGCTGTGCATATGTTTCATTCGCTGTGCATAAAATTCGTGGTTTTAAGTCAATCAATGTTGTTGCACGAATGTTGTTTTAGTTGCATTCATGTTTTAAAATGTTGTTAGATACATGGACATTCCTGCAATGCACATATTAATTTGCTAATGTGTGCATTTAAATGGAATTTCATGCATGACTATAGATATTTTTGCTATCTGCATACACTTTTATCTTGTTGTTTGCATCTAATTTAAATGGGTATTAGAAAAATTTAATGGGGTTATGGAGATGGTCGAGACTATGAGAATCTTTCAGAAAGAAGTGTAAATATTTAGGGAAGTTGCTGAAAGGATGATAAGAGCTCAGGAGGATATGCTATAGAGTCTAAATATGTTGTAGAGAAAAGTAAATAAATATTTTGGCAGAAAACAAGTAGCTAGTGCAAGGCAAGTAAAAACATCCTAACATCATGATAGGAGGGATGATAATAGGGGATCCAATCAATCGATAAGTGCTAGTAGACATCATCATTACTCACCAGAACAATCGAACATAAGAGTACACTCACATTCAAGGTTGGAGAGTGACCCAAGTGTGTCCCTTGTCTTTAGACAAAGGAGGAGGTATGAGGTAGATTATTTGCAAGGAGAACTTATGAATATTAAGCCTCCTAATTTTTATGGGGATCACAAGAAAGATGAAGATGCATAAGCATGGATGTTGGGAATGAGGAAATATTTCCAATTTCACAATTATTCATCAAATGTAGAATCCAAAATTGTAACCTACCATATTCAAGGAAAATCATCTATGTGGTGGGATCAACTCAAGCATATTAAGAACATTTATGAGAATAGGATCTCATGGAGGGAATACAAAATGTATTTTCAGAAGAAATACTTGTTAGAGCAACATTACGATAAGAATATGCAAGAGTTCTTTGAACTCAAGCTTAGAAGCATGATGATGGATGATTATAAGAGGAAATTCCTTGAATTGTTGAGGAATGTTGGCTTCATAAGGGATGAGAAGATAAAAATACAAATATTTTTGAGTGGAATAACTTCATTTTATAGTGATTAAATTCATTTTGATGATCCCAAGACCTTGGAAGAAGCCATAATAAAATATAAGTACCTTTATGAACAGAGAAAAAGAACACCATGTTTTCAAAAGGCTTGGGATGATAAGAATAGAGGCAAGATGGATCATAGGAATAAAGGATTCAAACCATTGTTTTTACAGAACAAATCTCAATCATATCAACAAGGGAAGCCAATAGAAGGTGAACATTAAAGGATAGTTTCCTTGGGAAAAAGGAATATAAGACAACATCCCATAAAGTGTTGGGAATGTGAAGGAGACCACATGAACAAGGATTTTCCTCACAAGGGAGATAGGATGATGAATACACACAAAATTCATGAAGTTGATACAATGGATAATGTGGGCAGAAGCATGACAAGGATTTATGCAGCCTTAGATAATAGACACACAAAATATCAATCCTAGATGATTGAGGTAGAAGGTAAGATTGATAATCAACCCATAGATATTTTGATTTATTCTAGAGCTAGTCATAGTTATATAAATTTGAAAATAGTTAAAAGATTTAAACTAAAGAGTTGTAAGCATGAAAAATCTTGGTTGATCAACTAGCCACTAGAACCAAGAGAAAAATCAATGAACTTGTTAAGGATTTCCCAGTAAGTATGAATGCAGTTGTCACCTAGGCAGATTTGAAAATAATACCACTTAGGTCATATGATTTCTTAATTCGTATGGATTGGTTGGATAAGCATCGAGCTATCCTAGATTGTTACAACAAAGCTTTCACATTTCTTAATGATGAAGGAAATTCAAGGACGGTGCAAGATATTCCAAGACCTATATTTTTCAGAGAGATTTCAACATTACAACTGAAAATAAGTGTTAGGAAAGGGTGCAGGATGTACACAACCCATATAGAAGAGCCAACAAAGGATAAGGATCCAAGTGTTGAAGACTATTTTGTTTTGAGGGAATATGAAGATGTGTTTGGGGAATTGCTAGTATTACCACCAAAGAGAGATATTAATTTTTTATTGACTTAACACCTAGAGTTTCCCTAGTGTCCAAAAATACCTATAGAATGAAGACACTAGACCTAAAGAGTTGTAGATGTATCTATAATAATTGTTGAAGAAGGGGTACATATGCCGAAATGTCTCACCTTGGGGCGCCCTAGTGCTCTATGTGAAGAAAATGAATGGAACTCTGGGTTGTGTATTGAATTTAGAAAACCTAATAAGGTTATTGTAAGGAACCAATACCCTATACTATGGATCAATGATATTTTTGATCAACTAAAAGGAGTGAAGACATTTTTCAAGATTGAATTATCATCAAGTAAGAATTAGAGAAGAAGACATCAACAAGAAAACAATCAGGATAAGGTATGTCCATTATGAGTTTGTAGTGGTTCCATTTGGGTTGAAAAATGCTCCCACTAATTTGATGTGTTTAATGAATAGAGTGTTCAAATATTATCTAGACCGTTGAAATTATGCTTACATTGAGAAGGGGGGGGGGGTTGAATCATTATAAGATACTTTTTACTATAAATGATCACTCATCAATCATTCATTAAATTTAAAACAACAAATGCATGTAAACTCAAATAATAGTATAGAAATTTTAATTTGGAAAACCTTTTGGAAAAAAACCACAATTTTTTTTCTTTATAAATGTCTGTAGGAACCAACCTACTAGATACACCAATGTCTTCAACTAAGCACCAAATTAGTAAGATATTTGTAGGCACAAACTTACTAGAGACACCAATCTCTTTAGCCGAGAACCAACTCAACATGATATTATGTAGGCACCAACCTATTGGAGACACCAATCGCCTCAACTGAGCACAAATCATCAAGATATTGTGTAGGCACCAACCTACTAGAAACACTAATATCCTCACCTGAGCACTAATTCAGTAAGACCTTTATAGGGAAAAATATAATATCTTCATACAAATAGTACTTTTGACTTCACCTGCATGATCCATACTTCATGCATTTCACAACATCATCATACCCTTAAATTTCATGCTCCGATGCCTCTCCTTGCTTCATACCTCAGAAATAGCTTCAAACCTTAGTCAAATTTATCCTTTGTTCCCTAGAAAACCTCATAGCATCATTACCAACATGTAATTTTAGGCTGCATCATCACAACCTCAAAGAAATGCACTTTATAGCATCATAGACCTTAGTCCTTCATAGTGCACTCCAAGAAAATTCCTCTGGGTTGACCTGTACTTTCTGGCTAGGACGACCTAAAATATTTCATATCTCCTCATTCCTATGGAGTTATAGGGAGCTCCATATACCATTGGAAAGGCCTTGGTATAATATTTTCAAGAATATAGCCTATGCTCCCATTTGAGCTAGGTATTCAGAGCAAAAATGCCTTCAATGATAGGGTATCCAAATTGAGCATAAAAAAAATAAAATTACTTCCAACAATATCTGTCTTGCAATATTTATCATGGAATTCTTTAGTCTCCCACTGTATTTGAAATCAATGACAACAATATTTATAACACCGTCCCCCTTTAACATTGATGACAACCCTCAGTCAATTCTGTAGTACTCCCTTGTCTGCAATTTCTTCCTGTGTCTACAAATTCTACCCATTTGACATCAATGACAAAGGGATGCTCCCCCTGAGCTTGTACTTCCCTTTACTAAAAATATGAGAGGTATATCATGCCTAGATTTCGTTTACTTCTCCCATACACAATTTTTTTCCTTTGACTTCATCGATAATGTATACATTTCTCAGGGTTCTATTTCCATTTTCCACTAATCTTCCTAAACATGCTTTCCTTATATCACATCCTATAGAATGAACTGTGAGGTTGTAACCTTAATCACACATTTGATCGACAATTATAAGCTTGTGTTTTAACCCTTCAACATGATACAAGACATTATGTTTTTTAGTCTTTCCATTATCAATACTAATGGTACCTTTTCCAACTATCCTTGCAGAAGCATTGTGCACAAAGGTAACACTGCCTCCTTTTTCTTCCTTTAGGGCGAGAAATTTGTTCTGATCCCATGTCATGTGTTTTGAACATCCACTATCAATGTACCATTTTCTTCCTCTGTCTTGAGAATACATTGCAAGTCCACATTCTTCCTTCTTTGGTTATTCTTTCTTCCTTTTCCACACCTTTGTGTATTATTCTCTATGCTTGGTAAGAAAACATTCTTCCTTGTTTTGTGTATTATGCTTCTGAATTGTGTGAATGTGTGTACTTTATTGATGGGTTCTAATGCTTAATGAACAATGGTTTTTGTGTATAATATGCAAGATAAATTCTAAACAATTTTCGAATGTAAAGATCCCATTGTGATCGAGGATAGTCTAAAGAAATAGGAGACAAATTTACTTATTTAAAGCAAGTAAGGGGGGAACAAATCTGAGGTAAAGAGTTGAAGTTTCCATAAATTTCACAAAGGTATTAAAGCTACAAAGGAAATGGTATGCGAGTGCGATCCTTGATTCTCCAAGATCAATTGTTGAAACCACAACATTTCAGACTGGGTTAAGTCTTGAAATCCAGAAGAAATCATGACCCTTGATCATATTAGATCGAAAATGAAGATTTATTAGTCTATTAGAGTTATAGACCATCAAAAGGTTCAGTGGAAGAAATATTTTGATCAACGGTGTAGATCTACTTGGAGAGAGATAAATAAATAGTTCCTGAAATATCCACGTGGAAGATGATCCATCGAGACCAAGATCGATGAAGAATGAAGGTGAATGGTTCGTGATCGTTGATCACAAGAGGTTTGTGGTCGAGGTTGGTCCATCAGATCGAAATTCCAGGTTTGGAAGAAACAAGAATCGTGATCATTGATTTTAAGAGATCTACGACTGAGATTGATCGATCAGACCCAGTTGAAGTTAGTATAATCAAAATTTCCAAGGGAGGATACTCCAATGACGATGGGTTCTATGGTACGATAAAGTTAAGGAAAATTGATGGTTGAGGATTGATCGCAAGGAAAGATCGATGGTGGCGATCAAATCAAGGTGACCCAAATTAATGGATGAAAAAGAAGGCGTGTGACAATATTTTATTGGAGTGGAAGTGTCAGAGTGGATCCTAGTTTGTTGCAGTCTAAAATCATCGTAGTTCGATATTTCAGGGTGGTTTAACCTTGTACTTTGATACTATGATTAAGAAAATTCCAAAAATAATATAAATTTTTTGACGATGAAGTTTAGCACCTGATCATATATGTGGTCCTATGAAGAGTTAACGCCAGTATATCGGGACTGAAAGTTTCAGAGGGGTTCTATAGCATGAAATATCCAGTAAGGGGGATTATGATGATGACACCTAGCACTTGGTTCTAGCATGAGGTCCTGTGGAGAAGTAAGGGCTTGGATTCTAGTAGTAAGTTGTTTAGTGCTTGGTTATGTTCAAAGTTATATGTAGGATTTGTTGATGTTATGACAACATCGGGAAGACATTCTCTAAAGATAATAATTAATAATATAATTATTATTGATTATTATATATATTATATAATAAGTAAATGATAATAACAAATAGTTATTTATTATTCAAGGGACACATCCTTTCATGCATGGCCACCTTATGTTCCCTATATATATGGAACACTCATCATTGTAATAAAACATCGATTATATCTTATATGATGTAAAACCAACANTTCTCTAAAGATAATAATTAATAATATAATTATTATTGATTATTATATATATTATATAATAAGTAAATGATAATAACAAATAGTTATTGATTATTCAAGGGACACATCCTTTCATGCATGGCCACCTTATGTTCCCTATATATATGGAACACTCATCAATATTGTAATAAAACATCGATTATATCTTATATGATGTAAAACCAACATGGTATCAGAGAAGGACTGGTCTGACTCCCTCACGGGAGGCCTAGGGAAAAAAAAAACCAACAATTTATGCCATCGATATCCATCATCAAGAAAATCATCTTCACTAATTGTTTTTACAACGTTCACATCATATATCTCAGAAGCAGTAGGAGAGTCCAGCAAGGTGCCGGGACTAAATTCAGGCGGTATTATCGACCAAGGTGAATCCAATGTTGGGATATACAGCCACTACGTGTTTTCATACCGGGTGGTATTCAGTTGAGGAATAGATCCACCCACATCTATGATAGACCCCTCTAAAAGCTCTCTAAAAAGATCTATAAAATTTACATTTCTATTATATCCATCCATCAAAAATTCGAAGTTTGAAGTGGGAATATAATGAGAAGGGTTCCAAACATGGCCCTCCTGATGGGTGCTATTTTGTTGAGGAATAGACCCACCCACTCTTGCATCCACGACCTCTGCAAAACTGTCTTCTGAATGACCATTTGTCATGTTGTTTGGTTCACAAGAGATGTTTCCAGGCCCACTGATAGGCCTACTATAGTTGGAGTTTGAAGTGGGAATATAATGAGAAGGGTTCCAAACATGGCCCTTTGGACAACTGAAACAAACTGGAATATGAGGCGAACTCCATTTTGGCGTCTGAGAATTATATTCAGAATTATCCATTGGATAAATTCAGTTTTCAATCCACTCAATGAAGATAACATAAGCGGTAACACAACAAGCAAAAATAACTTGAGCTATATTCCATGGAATAAATAATAATAGAACTTGAGGCTTGTGGCTGTACTGGAACACGCATCTCGAAGCACCTCAGATGTAGACATTCAAGATGTCATCGTCCATTTGGCATTTGATGACATTTGCATCATTGTTTTTGGAGTGGATGCGGGTTGCCTCTGTCCTGGCTTGGGAGATATTGAGGTTGAGAGATCGTTTCGCCAAGTGATTGAAGCCACCACCTATCGGTTCATGACACCTCACCCTATATGGAAGACAATGAGGTTTCTAGGCATTGTAATGGAAAGCTCAAAGCGCCTGTACAAATCATTAACAATTTTTTTGAACAAACAATTCTACAAAGATGGTAGGAATTGGCAAGTGGCACAAGTTGTGAGTGGGTCGACTTGTTGTCTATTATGATGCAAACACGTTTCAAAGATGATGGGCATGGTGTTTTTTATGATAAAGAGGTCTGAGATATGTGTATGTACTTCGTCCTAGCAGAGCGGAACACTACTTTTACTATGCTCTCCTGGTTATTTTGGCTTCTCATCCAACACCTAGATGTAGAAGAGAAGGTATTGTTAGAAATCCAATGGATCTTGGACCAATCACGATCAGATGATGATCCCCAAAGGACTTATTGACTAAATTTACGGTGGAAGATATTAAAGAGATGTTTGAGGCATCATCATGAAACATTCTCCCCGGAGGGTCCTATGTGGACTAGTAGGGGGAATGTAGATTTCAACCTGACGTGCTTCAAGTGGTTAGATGAAGGAACCAAGACATTGGTCTCACGGGGAAACCTCGATATTTCTTGGAGGACATTAGTTCCATGAGGGAACCTCGATGTGTCCTAGATATGTTTGAGGCAACAACATGAGACATTTTCCCCAGAGGGTCTTGTGTAGACTAGTAGGGGGGAATGTGGACTTCATACTGACATGCCTCAGATGTTCAGATGAAGGAACCAAGACATTGGTTTTATGAGGAAACCTCGATATGTCTTGTGAGACATTGGTTCCATGAGGGAACCTCGATATGTCTTAGACATGTGTTTCATGAGGGAACCACAAGATGTCTAGTATGGACACCGTCCATGAGTGAAACTTGAGGTTGGACACTTTAAGATATTTGGGGGTCCATTATACGTTCACGTACCCAAGGAGAAAAGGACCAAGCTAAGACACTTTCAAAAAAAAATAAAATAAAAAAAAATAGGGGTACATTTGGGGGGTACAGTGAGTCTTAAAAGGCATAACGGATCTACATCCATGATCAAAGACAGATTGAGGTGAGAAGAGATGTTACCTTTGAAGTAGCCTTTAGGATATTTAAAGGATCTCGCATGGAGATTGATAGTGAGAGACAGGGAGAGATGGTGCCTTCTCCCCCTCACCCTCCAACAGTTCAGAGGGAGACAATTGATCCTGTTGATCCTGTAGCTCCAGTTAATGTTCCAAGAGATATTGTAGTAGGTCGGAAGAGACCTACATGGGATTTTCAGACTCTGTTGCACAATTGAGAG
>SNQJ01S0005136.1:0-21739 GCA_010110895.2 Picea sitchensis | reverse complement strand
TATAGGGACTAATCTAAGATCTCCATACACATAGTAATTTTGACTTCACCTGCATGATTCATACTTCATGCATTTCACAACACCATCATACCCTTAAATTTCATGCTCCAACACCTCTCCTTGCTTCATACCTCATACATAGCTTTAAACCTTAGTTATTTTTAGACTTCACGCCCTAACGAACCTCATAGGATCATCCCCATAATATAATTCTAGACTGCAACATCAAAACCTAAAAACAATCCACTTTGTAACATCATAGACCTTAGTCCTTCATAATGCACCCTTAAAACTCCAAGAAAAATCCTCTTGTACACCTTTAGACCCCAATAATATTCCCTAACTCCTCTTGCACACGTTAGATCTCTTTTTCGTACTTGTACTTTCTCTTCTTGCTTGGATGATATTCTTGTTGGGTTGTTGTATTCTTTGCAGTGAAAGTCTAGTCGAGGTGGATCGAATGATAGTCGAATTCGAAGGTCGAGGTGGTTCGACCGGGTAAAGAAAAATTTGAAGGAATTGACAACAAGTCAAATATCGTGGTGGTTTGACCGGGTAAAGACGAAGTCAAAGATATCAAAAACAAGTCGAAGGTTGAGGTGGCTCCACTGGGTAAATTTGAAGAGGAAAATTGAAAAGAGGTTGACATGCAGGCATGTAGAAACCGACTGAAGACCGAATGAAGGCTGACTAGTAATATGACTTGGTAGTCAACTGTAACAAAATCTCGAGATTCGTGGGATTTGTAGCCAATGATCTACGTGGATCTGTAACAATTTTTGGGTGCCTTTTCTTTAGGGTTTTTTCTACTGTAAAGCCTATAAATAAGGTTTGTTGTAATGCTGTAAAGGTTAATCGATAGATGATGAATGGATAATCACTAAGAATCAATACTCATAGAGGTTGCTGGTCAGGTAGATGTAAGCAAAATTGGATATAGGGTTGTTCTTGTGTAAATCAAGAAGGTATGATGTCGATTGTTTCTTAGGTGTGGACCAAGGTTATACATGTAACATTTTATTCTGAATGAATAAGACAACAAGAGAGAAAAATGATCAAGGAATGCTAGTTTTCCCAGTTTGGGTTTCTAGGATAGAATATTTGTGTAATGTGTGTTTGTTTTGTCATTTACTTTATTGATTAAATATTTCTTCCTCTCGTCTACTAGGTTTAGTGTGAAAGTGTTCCTCATTTACTAACGTGTGGTATCAAATATTGGTTTAACAACCTTGTATCTGAGCTAAACCCTAGGTTCAGTAAGAGTCGTAAGTCATAAATCTTTAAAGAATTGTGTTAAAGAATGGTGAGCAACTTGAGAATATAGATCAAAAAATTCAATGGCCAAAATTTTGAGATTTGGAAGCTTAAAATTGAAGATCTACTTGTAGATCAAGAACAATGGACAACAATATATCTAATTACCATGCCAATAGGTATGTCGAAGGAATAATGGAAGAAAATTGAGAGAAGAGAAAGGAGTACGATTCAACTTTGACTTGCAGATTCGGTACTACTGAATGTTTCAGGTGAAGATTCAACCAAGAAACCATGGGAAATTTTGGGGAGTTTGTACTAGTCGAAATCCATGGTAAATAATATTTTTCTCAGAAATAAACTGTATCTTTTGAGGATGAGTGAGGGCAGTTCGGTGACTGAGGATTTAAATTCATTTAATACCATTATAAGCCAATTATCATATGTAGATATTAAAATCACTGAGGAGGAGAAATGCTTATCCTATTATGTTCTTTTATAGACTCTTAGGATAGCTTAGTCGTGGCTATAGGGAGTAATACAACCACATTAGCGCTAGAATAAGTGGTTGCATCTCTACTGACAGAAGAAATGAGAAGGAGGAACATGGAAGGATCGACCAAAGATGCTTTAGTGGTGAGAGGTTGACCAATTGATAGAGATGAAGGAAAATTATCCGGTAGAAAGTGTACGTCAAAGGGTAGATCTAAATCCCCTATTCATTCGACAAGAAGATGTTAGAAATGTGGTAAATCTAGGCATTAAAAATGGACTGAAATTCGAAGGTAATGGAAGTCAGTACAGGATCTGATGAGAAGCAGTCAACTGAGGGACATATGACTCCAGATAAGGGAGGCGATGTGTACTTGACATCGACCAATACATAGTTGAATCAAAATGTTTGGTTGATCGACTTAGGAGAATCCTATCATATGACACCACATAGAGAATGATTATGCAAATATGAAAAATATGAAGGAGGAGACATGTTCTTGGGGGATGACTTGACAACCAAAATTCTAGGACGAGGAAGAGTTTGACTGATACTATAGGATGGGAGGAGTAGAACCCTTCTAGGTGTGCTACACATTCCAGGTTTGGAAAGAAACTTGATATATGTAAACAAGATGAGTGATGCAGGGGTGCACACTCTATTTTAGAAGGATTCGTGCAAGATGGTTAGAGGTGCGATGGTATTAATGAATAAAGTTTAGATTGTAACCCTATACAAGTTACTAGGGAGTGTCGACTTGACTAGATGCAACAAATTCACTATTCCTGAAGTTGATTCGACTCCGACTCCGACTCAATTTGATTTGAATCGGGCTGATTTGATTCAAACCGAATCGACAAGTCATCATAAAGTCGACCCAACCATACTATGGCATGAGAGGATGGGACACATAGGAGAAAAATGATGACTTCAAGCTATGCATAAAAAAAGTATGGTCAAAGAATTTCCTGAATGTAATTTAGAAGTCGACTTTTGTGAACATTGTATATATGGAAAACAAAGTCAGGTGAGTTTCCCATCTAGAGTGACAAGGGAAACTGTGATTCTAGAATTGGTTCATAGTGATGTGTTTGGCCTTGTTTCAGTGAATTCACTTGGTGGATCCTTGTATTATGTCTCCTCATAGATGATTTTTCTAGGAAGACATGGATATATTTCCTGAGGAAGAAATTAGAGTTTTTCTAGAAATTCAAAGAGTTTAAAATATCTTGTAGAAAACTAGAAAGATAAGAAGATTAAGGTGTTGAGAATTGACAACGATGGTGAATTACGTGGAAACAAATTTGATTAGTTTTGCAAGCAGTGTGGAATAGTACACCAAAATACCACACCATATACCCGACAACAAAATGGAGTTGCTGAGAGAATGAACAGAACATTAATGGACAAGGCAGGGAACATGCTCAATGGTGTAGGGATCACACAAGAATTCTAGGAGGAGGGGGTCGACACTGCAAACTATCTATTGAATATGTCTCCTTCGTCAGTGCTAGTCGACATGACTCCACATGAGGTACGGTCGGGTAAGAATCCTTCGGTTTGACATCTCAAAGTATTTAGTTGTGATGCATTTGTGCATGTTCCCAAGGAAAAGAGGAGAAAGCTAGACAAGAAGGAAGTCAAGTGTATTTTCATTGGATAAAAAGAAGGAATGAAAGGATATAAGCTTTAGGATCCTACTTCAAGGAAAACAATGTACAATCAAGATGTGGTATTCAGAGAAGTCAGAAGGAATTCCAAGCCTGAAGAAAATGTTCAGACCAAGAGTAATCCAGAGAAGGTACAATTTGAACTGAGGAACGAAGATAATTCCAATGAGTTGACTGAATAAGAAGGAGAGGTGGAACAACTAACCTCAGTTGTAAGAAGGTCAAAATGAGTAATAAAACCAATCAAAAGGTATAGGCCACCTGAACTCTATTCCACATTTGTGTTAACTACCACCGACAATGAGCCCAAGTCGATTAGCGAGGTAGTTGACTCAACAGAGGGAAAACTCTGGAAGGATGCCATAGTCAAAGAGATGGAATCCTTGAAAAATAATGAGACATGGGACTTAGTCAAATTACCTAGTGGAAGAAATATTGTCAGTAGAAAATGGGTATTCAAGAAGAAGATAAACAAAATAGGTCAAGTCAAGAAATTCAAAGCTCGACTGGTAGCGAAAGGATAATCCCAATTCAAAGGAGTCGACTTCAGTGATATTTTTCCCCCTGTTGTAAAATTATCTTTCATTAGAGTAATAATGTCTCTGGCTACAACATTTGATCTAGAGATAAAATATATGGATGTGAAGACGATGTTCCTACAGGGGGACCTAGAAGAGGAAATCTACATGAAACAACTTGAAGGATTTGTAGTAAAGGGAAAGAAAGAGTTGGTGTGAAAACAAAAAAGATCCCTTTATTGTCTAAATCAATCACCAAGGATGTGGTTGTTGTAGGTGAATCCCCCTGCAGACAAGTGGATTCCCTCTTGGTCTCTAGACTCCTAAGGCCAAGACAAAAAAGTGCTTAACATGGACACTAACTTCCTTTTATATCTAATCAAACTAATAAATGAAATAGAAGGAGAAAGATATGTACCTTATTAATGACGTTTGTCCTTGCAAAGTCCTGGCTAAGCTTCGATCCTGAGCTCCTTGATAGGTTCTATAGGACAAACAAAGATACACTGGACTTCCTACTCTACTGAGATTAGCTCAATCATAGATCCATCTAATGCAAACAAACTCATATGGAACAGACATAAGTTTGAAAGAAACAAACCAAGCATTGATTATTAATGAGAATAAGCAAAAGTACTTACAATCCTTTCAATGAGGGTGCAACAGCTTCTTCCAGTTCTCCTTGTCCAACCACTTTTCTCAAGTACTCTACACTGATTTTTTTGATGACATCTCACTCATGAGATAATAAGTTTCACATCTCCAATATTTTCCATGTACCTTTCACCATGAGAAGGCCTCCTTATATAACCTTGGAGAGGTCCAACCACTTGAGAGATCTTTGGGATAAGTTGAGGATTCCTCTCCTTCAGTTGAGGATCTTCCCTAAGATCATGCCTTGACCATCTATTTGAATCCAACCACCTTCAGGAATTGAGGGATTCTTCCCTGATTTTCCTCAACAAACCCAAAACTTGCTCAGAAAAGGGTAGCGCTCCCCCAAAAGGGTGCACAGGGCTCTCAAACACTCCCCCAAAGAGGCTTAGGGAGCACAAACACTCCCTGATAGTGGGTAGGGGAGGTCTCCTCTCCAAAATCCATTTTTTAGTAGTTCTTTCAGTGGCAAAAGGTTTGTACTCCCTGTCAAGTGACTTCTCTTCTTCAAAACTAGTCTTTGGGGTGTCTTAAGTGTATTTGTGATGTCGTTAGAGGCACAACATGGGAAAGATGGAAGTATGATCTTTATGACAATTGAAACACTTGTGGTAAAGATGCGACACTTGTAGACAATATACAACACTTATAACACTTGGAATGACGACACTTGCGACACTATTGAAGTGAGTAATTTTGATATGTAACAGATTTCCCCCCCAAGTATGAAGTTAGAAGACGATGATGACTGAAGTACTTTGTATACTTTTTTGAGCAAGAGTATGGATGAAGAGAAACTTGAAAAAGCTGCACACAACCATCAAACAATTATTATGACATGTTTCAAAACCCAAGGTAGGCATACCTATGCTTGAGTGATAAATAATGTTTAAGTATGGCTGCCATAAAATACACTGCGGATTCATAATTATATTGACAAAATGGTATAGCCATCATAGATACAATGTGGATCTATACTCCTATGACCTGAACTAATCGTAGCCATGAAGAATACACAGTGGATCTACGAGATGACAAGACATATCCATGACCAATACAAAGTGGATCTATGTAACAATATATGTGTCATAGTTCAAAAGAACTCCTTCACAACCTGGGCAAAGTTTACATAAGAGTGAAAACTCAACCCAGGGTCTTCTTACCGATCTTAATGCATTACGAATCGAAACATGTGAATAGATGTCCTAATGTCAAACATGGCAGAGACCACTTGATTACTGGTCAATGATGTAAACCGTTAACAAGCGCGAGGGAAATCACCATTGATGTCAATGATTCCCAATGTACTCTAGTACATTCTGATGAATGTGAATAGATGAGATGAAGTTGAACATCTGTGGAATCATATGATCAAAGATCAATGATGTAAACCCACTAATAGACATGAGGAGGCCTGGCATTGAGGAATACAAGTCCCAAGGTACTAACTGGTTTCTAAGTCTAACTCATGGATAATGTGTTGAAGTCGACATGAATAGACTCATCGAAGGAGGGCCTTGATGTATCCCCCGTCAACGACACAAAACTGACACAAAGATTTTATTGGTAGATCAAATGAACATGGGCTGACACAGGTATTGAAACAAGATATTTGTGATGGATGACTTTCGAGGCACATACTTCCCTTGAACAATGAGGCACAATAGGAGAAACATGACATGGACCAAAACATGATAATGCAGTGGATGCTATGAATTTCTTCAGGTGACCCAAAGGAGTACAAGAAACTCAGAGGATTGGCTCAGTGTAGAGGTTCAACGGATTAAAATACATGTGAAGACAAAGTGTCGTGTTCAAGGGAGACTGTAAGGGCTACTGGTAGTGTTCTCAAAAACTGCTTGGCTTGCTTCTTTCAATTTTCCCCCATCCAGATAGACGAGTACCTCTTTTTAATTTAACAAGCTCGAGGAGGGTAACACATGCTTGATATGACTCACCTTCGGTAAGTCCCTCTTCCTTTGTTTAGCGAACTGGAAGAAGTAAGGGTTTAGTCCCGTATGGGACCTTCAATGTATGATTTTTTAACGAGTCCAGAGAAGGTAAACTCGATGGTTTTTCATATTTAGAGAGTTTGAAAACAACTTAAAGACGACTCCAAAGTTGTCCTTTTTCGTAATATTAGTCTCACGATACTGAAAAGGAGATAAATGCTCACTCAAAAGATGCCCTTTCAAACCTTTTAATGAGTGGGAAAGGAAGCAAGATTACTTGACAATATTTTCATGTTTAGAGAGACTGAAAAGAGCTTAAAGACGACTCCAGGGGGTTCCTTTTTCGTATATCCATGCTGGTCCAAAAAAGAGATAAAAGTTTACCTAGTTTCATTCTCATGTATTTACAAGCACAAGAAAGAACAAAGACTAAGATCGGTATGCCCCCAGCCTGAAAACTGGTGACTTAACTACAAAATGATAATCAAAGACTGGAGACATGCCCTCCAAGCTTCAATTCATTCACCGACTTTGAGGTTGTCACCAATTTATCTACTAGATGGAGAAAAAGGATAAGAGTGGATGAAATGAAGGTTCAAGAGAGGTGACTGTTTCATTTTTTAACGAGCTTGACACATAAAAAATAACTATTCTTAGGGCTCCGGGTTCAATCCCCAGATTGCTGTTTCATTTTTTAACGAGCTTGCTACAGAGAGGAAAACTATGCTCAAAGCTTCTGTTTTATTTTTTAATGAGCTTGTCACAGAGAGGAAAAACTGTGCTCATGACCTCTGTTTCATTTTTTAACGAACTTTCTACAGAGAAGATAAACTATGCTTGTGACCTTTGTTTCATTTTTTAACGAGCTTGCTACAGAGAAGAGAAACTATGCTCGTGGAATCTCCTTGATCATGGCTTCCAAGAGAATAACGCTCTGGAAGAACACCATGTCAAGGGACAAAACTTGGTCATGGATTCTAAGAGATATTTGCTGGATGGAAGAAAATCGCTCTGGTAGGAACACATGTCGAGGGCCTCGTTAGGGGTAAGGAGATCAGGCTCCAATAGCCCTATCGAAGAGATCACGATGTCAACTACCAGATCCAAATCATCGGAAGTTGAAGGAATGTGAGATGATGGAAAATCAACATCAGGAGGGGAGATAGAGTGTATGTCTCCCCGAATTTCTTCATGAGAGGGAATAAAAGAGGATAGATGATGGTTATTGTCCTAAGGTAGCTCGTCAATACTCAACATTTCCATAATAGATTCATCAGAGGGAAAAATTGGGGAAATGTAGTCGATCGCAGATGACAAGGAACTTAACTAGGATGGCATCGAGTAACTGTCGGGTGCCAACAGATGTTGGTAATTCAATGAGGGAGAAGTAGATTGGATAGAAACGTATGATGTTTCAGCTGGACTAAGTGGCATGATGTCACCTAGTGCATCGAATTCCAATGGATTAGGTACAATCCAAGGGTCAGATGATTCCAAATATTGATAAGCTGTGGTCAAAATCATATCGACGGTGGAAATATGATGTGTAGTCGGTGGAAGTGGTGTAGGGAAGGTACCCATAAGGCTATAATCTTTCAACAAGCCAACACCAATGCTTTCATACGTGAGTTTGTGGTCTCCCAAGAAAGGAATGTTGTTGGTAGCTGGAGTGCGAACGTTGGTCATGCAGAAATCTAACTGATCATCAGTGACAATTTTTCCTTGATGAGGAAATTGTACACATCAAAAGACCCACGAGGCAATGAAAGTCATAGCATAAAACCAACTTCTTCCAAGTAATAAGTTGTAATCGAGGGGATCATCGACCACCTCGACATCAACAATGACAGTTTTTCCACCAAATTGGATGGGCAGGGACTGTAAAATCCCATGGGGATGAAAACCTAACCCATCGAATGCGCATAACATCATTGGGGACTTGTTAAGTGCGGGTGATTTTAAGCTTTTCCAACATGCTAAAGACATGACACAAGTTGAGGCTCCCTCATCTAGAATAGTTCGGTGGATTTGTTGATTGTGAAAAACAACATCAACTTGGAAAGAAATTTGCTGGGAGAGTCAAGACGTATAATTTTCCAGGTTAAACATGATATGGTTGGATGACTCAGGATCAATATCACCAATAGTGGCTAAGAGTGTTCTACATTGACTGGGGCAGTGTTGTAGAACTTCTAACGCAGACATAGCACATGGTGCTTGAGCTATATCTTCAACAATGTTGTAGTTCTGGGCGACACATGAACTAGGATTAAAGGTATATTTATGGATAGTTATCTTAGGAGGGCGTAAGATAGAGTCAAATGTAGGTTTCTCAATCTGAAGTGGTCCAGACGGAGGATTAACCGATGGAGGACTAACGGAAGACGGTGATGGATCTAGTAAAGTACCGGTAGCATTAGTGATCTTTCCTTTGTTAGGGTTACCTGGTGTGTCGTATGTATTAGAGAAAGTGGTCATATTAATCCCATTAAACATATAAATATGTGCACTTGTCGAGGCCTCATCATGAAGATGGTTAGAACTGCCCCCAGGAGAGGGGGTTTGAAAAACCATGGATTGCTGTTGTGGCAAAGGTTGAGTAAGCACAACGGGTTGTGAATTTCCTTGGAAAAGTTTGGCCACTTCATTGTGATGTGGACAATCTTGAGTGTAGTGGTCGTCACCACAAATGATACATGGGAATTTCAGTTTCTGTTGTGGATGCTTTTTGGTAGCAGGTGTTTGAGCTTGATTTTTTGGTTGTTCATTGTTATTAGTATTTTTTGACTTATTTTTTGTCTTCTTCTTACCTCCAGATTGTTGTGAAGGGGCAGATTGAACTGCATTCACCTTAGAGATCTGAGTTTGGGGGGAGGTTGAGGAGAGTGTAGTCGATTGGGAAGTAGATTGAGTTTTGACAGAACCGATAACACCGTCCGCATGAGATGAGGATGGCGGCTTGGATGGATCGGTATTAGCTTGAGAAACATTTAGAAGCAAATCATACAAAGTACCATATTGTGAATAAACAAAATCTAAGTACTGAGCCCGAGTGATGGTTTATTCCTCGATGACCGCGCCACCCATAGCGACATCACGAGCAATTGGGGGTAAAAGTGATTTAGTAAACCATTTCGCCAATAATATGTCAGTAATGATTACCTTGATCATCCTTCGTCGTCATCTCCACTCATGAATATGGTCAGAGATATGCATGGATTCAGTTTGACGAAGAGAGGTCAAGAGTTTAGTACCCGTCTCGTAGCGAATAGGTAGTTGAAAGTGCGTGATAAAAGACATGGCAAGGGAGTTGAAATCATGAAAATAAGCATGTGGTAGTTCGATGTACCACTTTGCTGCCGAGCCCATAAGTGTTCGTTGGAAAAGATGCAAACGTATAGAATCATTCATGAGGGAGTTTGATGAACACCACAAATGGAAATTCATCATATGGTTATTTGGATCTTCTCCAGATTTTTCGTCAAATTTTGGAATATCAAAAGGAAGTTTAGCTGGAATAACTGGCCAAACTGGTGAATGAAAAATAGGATCATTAGTTAACCGAGACAAGTCTGGGAGATCCAGAGTTGCAAGGAAAGGTAGCTTTCGATTAATTTGCAGATGATACTGGTGTGGCATAGGAACACCAGTAGGACCATAAACTGGGTTAGGTGGATAGTTTTAACCAATAGGTCCTCCTACATACAGTTGTTGCTGACCAGGGTAAACATGATTCGATGATGGTGGAGAAACATTTGCATAACCCAATGGGTTCTAAGCATTATAAGCCGGGTGATTTGCTTGCCCATAAGGAGGATAAACATTGTTCCCTTGAGGAGGGTAAGGAGTGGATCCCAGAGGCATATACACATTAGACCCATGGGGAGGATAAGGTTGCTATCCTTGAGGACTCCAGGTGGTGCTTGGGATGTCTTCTGGATAAGGTTGTCCATAAGATGGTCCGGAAGGAATAGGATTTGATACTCCTCCTTGTGGGTTATGATATGAGTGCCCACCAACATGGGGTTGGGTAAAAGTGCCTCCCGAATATACTCCCTAGAATTGTGAAGGGTTTCTAGCAGACGAAGGTTTCCCCCCTACCAACGGTGGATTAATGACTAGGGTATGACTGGCAAAGGGAGGTTTCCCTCTGGGAAGAACATGGAAAGAGGGATGCCCCTCAGAAGGGGTAGGCCTGCCATAGGATGGTGGTATTCCAGAAGGTATAGGTACGCTAGATGGTGGTTGCCCTCCAGTCGGTTGTATGTGGCTGGAAAGGGTCTGCATTCTCAGGTGAAAAGATGCCCCAACAAGATCGTGTGGAACATGTGGAGCTGTAGAGTGAAAGTTTGTAAATTTGGGGGTAGGTATTGAAGTGCCTTGGGAATGAGTAGAGGTGATGAGTCCAACATTAGGATAAAATTCTGCTGACGCAACAGTAGGGTTAATGACCTAATCGATGGAGTGATTCATAGTTTGACCAGATGGCCCACTTTCAATAGGAGGGTCATGAGGATTAAAGGGTTGTCGAAAGGATTCAAAATTCTCATAGAGATCACGTCCTGATGAAGTCGTCCATACAAAACGAGCAGGTGTGGGATTTGTATCTACTGCAGTGGTACGATGAACAAGAGTCCTATACTCATCACCAAAGGTTGGTTCTATGGATCCCATATATGTGTCGGTAAAATCTCTCACAGGTAACTGTGGGACCTCTTCGTCTATGACGTTCCCAAGGGAGTCTAAATGAAGAAAAAGTGGTTCGAGAGGAATGTTAGACACAGATGTGTGAGGAGTGGGATTCTCAACCATAACCAAAGAGCCTTCTGAATTGTCTAATGGAGGAGCAACAACACTCCCGACGTTAGATTGATTTTCTACCTCTCCATGGTAGTTGTCTTCTAGAGGGTTAGGAGGTAAGGGTTGGTAGCCTTCCGGAGGCAGCACTTGCATCCTACGCGATCGACGAAGACCTTTATCATCTATAGGCTCAATTTTGGAGAATAAAAGTACATGCTGTAAATCTAGGGCCAACTAACAAAAATAAACAACGTATGCTAATAAAATCTAGGAATCAAAACCAAGCAAACAAAACTTCTCTCGATGATAGTACTAGTTGGTGATGAAATCCAATGTCGCATGATCAAGTCAAGAAGGGGCTAGGATATGGTGGAACAGTTACAATGGCGACTTGCTTAACGGACTTTCACCTTGGTGCAAGATTCCACACAGTAATTGTGGATTTACCCTCCAAGGAGCCCAAGTGAGTTTAACCAATGTCTGTTCCGTAACTCACCCGAATGCGACCTCATGCGTAACCCCTGTGTGAGAGGGGGATCCTAGAAAACCTATGCGGCAATTGGATTTGACTCTCCCTATCTCAGGATGCTAATGTTTCTTTTGAAATTTTTTTGGAGAGTTGTACTCACAGCCTAATCCAAAGTGCTAATCCTAGTCTAATGTTGGTGGAAGATCCTAAAAACAAATGTTCTAGATAATTTTAATTAGCGATGATTTTACGAATGCTCTTTACTCAAAGGGTGTATGACAATGAAATTGATGGTATGATGAATCAATTCCCAAAAAATGCACAAGAAGATGATAAACAGTCATTTCTTTTGATGAATGGCTATTTAAGGGAAGGAGAAAAGTTGTTTTCACTATCAAACACTAAAATGCAATGTCCTCATATAGTTGTTTCTCAATCAAATCCAATGGAATGCTAAAAATTTCAGAAATGCCTTCTAATATCCAAACCAATCACTAAAACATGTCCTTTTCCTTATATGTGAATGATAATCATATGTAAGACTTCTAATGTCAATCAGAGTTTAGGATTAAACAAGGAGAAGCAAACCTCACAAAAAACAAAAATACACTCTCGTTGTGAATAAACAAGAAGGACAAAGATAACCAAATTGCAAACAAGAACAAAAAAACCTCAAACAAAAGATAAATGATGGAAAGTTGACCTCAAATATCATATGAAAAGGTTCATAGACCTTTGGATTTCCTCACAAAAGTTTTCACTCAGTCAAATAAAGGAGAAGAAAACAACAAGTTAACTCTAGGTCAGCAAAGACAAAGAGTGGCTTCAAGGAAAGGAAATAAAATGTCAAAATCCCAAACAAAAGAGGACGAATTCTCAAAAATAAGGTGTTTGAAATCCACTACCAAGATGGACTGAGAGTATGAGACCCTGAGCAAGTGTAAAAGGCAAAAAATGAACTTCAGAAATTGAAAACCTAGATGATTTTCACTAAAAATGGGATAGCGCTCTGGTGTAAGGGGTACTAGAGTGCTCCAACACTCTATTTAAGACCACTAGGGAGTGTTGGGGCTCTTCTATCAAGGGAAGAGGAGCGCTCTGCTAGCAAGGGCAGAGGAGCGCTCTACTACAAAAGATCAGAAAAAATCCCAAGAACTCAAAAAATCAAGAAAATTCACTCAATCAGGGTGATCATGATGACATAAAGAGGCAATCAAACAAAGATAAGAATAAAAAGAAAATATGGAGAAGGTCAAATCAGTGGAAAAGGGAAAAAACAAGATCTGGGAATGGAAACAAAAATCAGAGCTCCTCCCTAGTTGAGTCGCCAATTTCTGTTGTAGGTGAATCCCCTTGCAGACAAGTGGATTCCCTCTTGGTCTCTAGACTCCTAAGGCTAAGATAGAAAAGTGCTTAACATGGACACTGACTTCCTTTTAGATATAATCAAACTAATAAATGAAAGATAAGGAGAAAGATATGTACCTTATTAACGACATTTGTCCTTGCAAAGTCCTGGCTGAGCTTCGATCCTGAGCTCCTTGATAGGTCCTATAGGACAAACAAAGATACAATGGAATTCCTACTCTATTGAGATTAGCTAAATCATAGATCCATATACTATAGACAAAATCATATGGAACAAACATAAGTTTGAAAGAAACATGCCAAGCATTGATTATTAATGAGAACAAGTAAAAGTATTTAGAATCCTTTGAATGAAGGTGCAACAACTTCTTCCAGTTCTCCTTGTCCAACCCCTTTGCTCAAGTAATCTACACTAATTTTTTTTATGACATCTCACTCATAAGACCATAAGTTTCACATCTCCAATCCTTTCCATGTACCTTTCACCATGAGAAGGCCTCTTTATATAACCTTGGAGAGGTCCAACCACTTGAGAGATATTTGGGATAAGTTGAGGATTCCTCTCCTTCAGTTGAGGATCTTCCCTATGATCATTCCTTGACCATCTATTCGAATCCAACCACCTTTAGGAATTGAGGGATTCTTCCCTGATTTGCCTCAACAAACCCAAAACTTGCTCAGAAAAGGGTAGTGCTCCCCCAAAAGGGTGCAAACGGTGCTCAAACACTCCCCCAAAGAGGCTTAGGGAGCCCCAACACTCCCTGACAGTGGGTAGGGGAGCGCTCCTCTCCAAAATCCATTTTTTAGTAGTTCTTTCAGTGGCAAAAGGTTTGTACTCCTTGTCAAGTGACTTATCTTCTTCAAAACTAGTCTTTGGGGTGTCTTAAGTGTCTTTGTGATGTCGTTAGAGGAACGACATGGGAAAGATGGCAACATGATTTTTATGACACTTGCAACACTTGTGGTCAAGATGCAACACTTGTGGACAAGATGCGACACTTATAACACTTGTAATGACGACACTTGCGACACTATTGAAGTGAGTAATTTTGATGTGTAACAGTGGTACCAAAATTTTGACACATACATCCTTAGTTTGGGGTTTGTGAGAAGAAAATATGATCACTGCATATGTTCCAAATAAGAAGGTGGGCGTTTCATATATGTAGCATCATATGTCGACGACATGTTGTTGATTGGAAACAACATGAACATAATAAAGGAGGTGAAGAATCGTGTATCCTCCAAGTTCGACATGAACGATATCAATGTAACAAATTTCATTTTGGGAATGGGGATTAAGATAGATTGATCAAATAGAAAGCTCTGGTTGAACCAGATGAAGTATATTGAAACTATATTGAAATATTTCAACATTCAGGATTGAAAATCTGTGAAGGTGCTTATTCCTATGGGATAAAGGCTAACTGCTGAACAATTTCCAAGGACACAAGAGGAAATAGAGGATATGGCACATGTTCCCTATGTAAGTTCTATTGGTAGTCTAATGTATGCGATGGTATGCACTCTACCAAACATTTCCCATGCAATGGGAGTGTTGAGAAGATACATATTGACACACCTGGGAGGAGCACTGGACAACTGTCAAGAGTGTATTTAGGTATTTGTGTGGCATAAACGATTATGCTATATGATACCAAGGAAAACCTGGAGGTGATAGTGAATTAAATGTGCATGGCATTGTCGACGCAGAATAGGCTATAGATCTGGATCAATGGAGGTCAATCAATGGATATGTGTTCAAAATGTTTGGTGGAGCAATCAGTTGGATGAGTAAGCGAAAACCAGTCGTAGTCATATTAAAAACAAAAGTTGAATACATGGCAGTCAATCATGGAAACAAAGAAGCAATATGACTGTAAATTATTTGTTCAGGAATCAGGTTTGAGTAGAGAGCTATGAAGATAATTTTTGATAGTCAAAGCACATTTTTTTCTGGAAAAGAACCCAACTTATCATTCTAAGACTAAGCACATTGATGTAAAATACCATTTCATAAGAGATGATGGAAAGAAATAAGGTGTTGTTGGAGAAATTAGACACATTGGAAAACATAACAGACTCTTTGACCAAATTTGTGAGTATTGTGAAGTGATCTTGGTTCATAGAGGCAATGGGAATTACTTCCCTGGGTCTGTGAGCGAGGGTTCATATGTCTCATGATTTCAACAAAGAAAATAACAAGTGGGATAATGTCAGGTTGTTATATTCTTTGCAGTGAAATTACAGTCGAGGTGGATCGACTGACAGTCAAAGTTGAAGGTCTAGGTGGTTCAACTGGGTAAAGATGAAGTCAAAGGAATCAACAACAAGTCAAAGGTCGAGTTGGTTCTATCGGGTAAATATGAAGTCGAAGACATCAAAATCAATTCGAAGGTAGAGGTGGCTCGATCGGGTAAATTTGAATAGGTCAACCAACAATATGTCAATAGCCGGGCATGTGGAAACCGACTAAAAATCGAATGAAGGTCGACTGGTAATCCAACTTGGTAGTCGACTGTAACATAATCCTGATATTCATATGATTTGTAGCCATTTATCTACATGCAACCATTTTTTGGTTCCTTTTCTTTAGGGTTTTTCCTAATTTAAATCCTATAAAGAAGGTGTGTTCTAATTCTATAAAGGTTAATCGATAGATGATGAATGGGTAATACCCAATAATGAATAATCGAAGAGGTTGTTGGTCATGTAGATGTAAGAAAAAATGGCTACAAGGTTGTTCTTGTGTAAATCAAGAGGGTATGATGTTTATTCATCTTAGGTGTGGACCAAGGTTAGACATGTAACCTTTTATTTTGAATGAATAAGACAACAAGAGAGTAGAGCGCTCAATGAATGTTGGTTTTCTTGGTTTGGGTTTCTAGGGTAAAATTTCTATGTACTGTGTGTTTGTTTTGTCATTTACTTTCTTGATTAAATATTTCTTCTTCTCTTCTGCTATGTTTAGCATGGAAGTGTTCCTCATTTCCTAAAACTTCAAATGTGCACATCTATCCTATATTTATAGTGTTTCTACGTTCACTTATGGGGCTGACTTGTAAAATTGGCTAGGTCGACCAAACAAAATATTTCATATATTCTCATTCCTATGGAGTTAGATGGAGTTCCATATATCATTGGAAAGGTATATGAATAATATTTTCAACCATATATCCTATTCTCCCATTTGAAATAGGTGTTCAGAGTAAAAATGTCTTCAAAGATAGGGTATCCAAACTGAGCATTAAAAAGCCAAAAGAAATATTTCCAACAATCTCCATCTTGCAATCTTTATCTTGGACATTTGTAGTCTCCACCTGTATTTTGTTTACTTGGAAAATAGCTACTCCCTTTGAGCTTTTGCTTCATTTTACTGAATATATGAGAGAGATATCACTCCTAGATTTCATTTACTTCTCTATTGAATTAATGCCCAGATCTGCTCTAGTGTCCAAAAATCCATATAAATGAGCACACTAGACCTAAAAGAGTTGCATATGCAGTTAGAATAATTGTTGCATAAGGGGTACGTATTCCCAAGTGTTTCACCTTGGGGAGCCCCACTACTATTTTTGAAGAAAAAGAGTGAAACTCTGGGTTGTACTGACTTTAGACAACTTAATAAGGTTACTGTAAAGAACTGATACCCTCTAGCACATATCAATTATCTTTTTGATCAACTAAACAAAGAGAATATATTTTCCAAGATTGAATTGAGATCAATTTATCATCAAGTAAGAATCATAGAATAAGACACCAACAAGACAAAATTCAAGAGAAGGTGTTATCGGAAAAATTAGTCTATGCAAACACAAAATGATCTACCTAGACTTAGAAACCAAGACTAGAACAAAACATGCCATACCATGTAAATTTCCCTAGGGTTATGAAATAAAAAATACTAGCTATCAAGAGCTCACACCTTTTAATCAACGATTGTCCTCACTAGTTGTAGTTTCCAGCTCCATTCCGAGACTTGTGAATGAGAACCTGTAAGAAGACACAAGCTAGAAAGAGTGAAAGAAACAATAATATATTTTATGAAACCTATGCAAATGATTGAGGATAAATACAACAAAGATAATCAAACATAAAAAACCTTTGTGGGAAAGAAACTATATTGCTATATTAACAATAATGAAAAGAGATTACAACCAAAGCCTTGATGTTGTGAAGCTCCTTCCAACAAGTTCATTGCTGCAATACCCAAAATGCATCCATAATATTCATCACCATCAAATGACTACTTTATCTTAGATTGAATCCCTCAAAGCCAAAAAAGTGATAACAATATTCTAACCACAAACCAGAAGCAAAAAACAATCAACCATTATTCTCCGTTAAACATTAGCCTTTCATTATAAGAGAAGGTCCCTTTTATAGATTGAAAAGGAGGTTAGGATCTCCCCAAATTAGGAGTATGGTGAGATCCAAACTGATTGGAGGACACCTCATATCCAAAGCTTCTCTTCTAGAAACTTCAGGGATTTCATCTTTTTCTCCTCTTTTAGACAATGTTACACCCTGAAGTGGTGCAAAATGAGACACTGTCACACCCTACAATGGTTAAACATGCAAAAATTAAGGGTGTCATATGTTGTAATGGTGCAACATGCAACACTCTCTTGAAATAAGGATTTAATGACCCTTTTGCCTTCTTTCAAAGAAAGGTTCTTCTTCAACAATCCAAGATTTAATGCTCTAGATGATAGAGGATATGTGAACATCGTCAGTTGCGAAAAAATATTGTGTAACACAAGGTATGGCCATTATGAGTTTGTATTGGTTCCATTTGGCTTGAAAAATGAACCGACTAATTTTAGGTGTTTAATGAATGGAGTGTTAAGAGATTACTTAGACAAGTTTGTTATTGTCTTGTTGGATGATATTTTTATCTATTCCAAGACAAAAGAGGAATACGAGAAACATTTCAGGATCATGCTACATGTATTGAGAGGGAACCAATTATTTTCCAAGTTAATCAATTGCACTTTCTATCAAAGTAAAATCCATTATTTGGGCCACATCGTCTCAAAGGAGGCTATAGTGGTAAACCCTGAGAAGATTGAAGCAATCCAAAGTTGTCTAACACCAAAGAATGTTTTAGAAGTGAGATCCTTTATGGGATTAGCTGGATACTATATGAGATTCATAAAATGTTTCTCCAATGTTTCACATCCAATCACTTCACTGTAGAAGAAGGGAACAAAGTTGTAAAGGACTACGAAATGTGAGGAGACTTTCCAGCATTTGAAGGAATTGTTACTACTCCACCTATTCTAAATTTTGTAGATCGAAATGAATATTTTTTTGTTTGAATGTATGCATACAAGAAAGGGCTTGGGGGAGTCCTTAAAAATAATGGGCATGCCATATATTATGAGTCAAGGAAGCTTAAGGATCATGAAATAAATTATGCTAACCATTACTTAGATTTGGCAGTGATAGTTCATGCCTTAAAAATGTGGAGGCACTATATCATGAGCATAAATTTTGAGCTGAAGTTAGATGAAAGTGGCCTGAAACACTTTTTTGAGTAGCCTAAACTAAATGCCAGAAAAACTAGATGGTTGGAATTTCTCAATGAATATGATTTCAAAATCAAGCATATCATGGGAAAAGAGAATAAAGTGGATGATGCACTCAATAGAAGGGTGCATGAAATGCATGCTATAACCATAAAAATGTACAATTCATATTTAAAAGATAGAATTTTAAACGCAGTAACAATAAACCAACATTATGTACAAGTTAAATAAATTTTACAACATAACAATGTACTGCAAAAATATAAATATTGTTTTTTTGTTTGTTAATTTGTTCGGACCTGCTAGTTGTGGGATTACCCTGTGGCTTGAGAAACTGTGACTCGGGCATATAAGCCATCAAAATCACCCAGGAATCGCACTCGGCCTGAGCCACACCAACCCTTAACATGGTTGGATTTTTTTTCCCCGCATGTTTTGAACCGGTGACTTTAACAACACAGAGTGGCTTAACAACACACTCAGTCACTGACTTTCCTACACCTCAGGGACGCAAAAATATAAATATTACAATATGGAAGAAGATGAAATTCTCTTATACTGAAATACAGTTTATGTTTCTAATTCCCAAGAATTAAGAAATTTAGTTTTAATAGAGATACACAATGTACCATACACTGGACATCTAGGGTACTAGAAGAAAATTGTAGTAGTAAGAAGCCACTATTTCTAGCATGGAATCAAGAAGGACATGGTTGATTACATATCTAGGTGCATGGAATGTCAGAAGGTGAAGACTGAGCACATGAATCTAATGGGATTTTTATAGCCATTTCCCTTTCCTAAATGGAAATAGGTGGTAGTTACAATACATTTTATCACCAAGTTTCCAAGAATATAAATGTAGCACGATTCCATCATGGTAGTGGTGGAAAATATTAGAAAGGTGGAACATTTTATACCGATGAAAAAAACTCACAAGGTAGCCAATATTGCAGAGATTTACATGAAGGAATTTGCTAGGATACATGGTGTGCCGAAGGAAATAGTGTCAAAAAATATCCCAAGTTCAATTCCAACTTTTGGAAGGGGTTCTTTAAGATATTTGGGACTAACTATAATTTCATCACATCATATCATCTAGATTCATATGGGAATATAGAGAGAACTAACTGAATAATTGAAGATATGTTGATAATGTATGTAATAGACAAGCCTTCAAGGTGGGAAGACTACCTTCATTTGGTTGGGTTTGCTTATAATAATGGATATTAGACATCATTGAAGATGAGATTGTTTGAAGCCTTGTATGGAAGGAAATACAACACACTAGGAAGTTGGGAAAACCCAATAGATAAAGCAACTATTGGCCATAATTGCTAAGGGAAATGGAAGAGTAGATGGTAAATATTAGGTAGAATTTAAAGGTTTCACAAGAAAGGAAAAAGAGTTATGTAGATAAAAGTAGGACATACAGGGAATTCAAAGTGGGTGAGCATGTGTTTTTGAAAGTAAAATCTAAGAGGAGCTCGCTAAGATTGGGGAGTTTTCCAAATTTAGTAGTGAGATACTGTGGATCGTTTCAATTTTTAGAGAAGATAGGCCCAATGCATTCATGCTTGCAATTCCTACATCCAATAGCATTCATAATTTGTTTCATGTGTCTTTATTGAAAAATATGTGCCTGATCCTAACTATGTAATTGATTGGATTTTGATCCAGGTGGAGCATGAAGGGGACTTTCAAGTGGAACCAATGGACTTCCTGGACTGAAACATCAAAGTGCTTAGGAACAAATCCATTGGTCTAGTAAAGTTTCAATGGACCTACTATGGTCCTGAATGTTGAGCACACACTTATATTGAGAGGGGGGGTGAATCAATATAATATATATATTTTTAACTTTTCCAAACATTCATCAACCATAGGAAAACAATCACATATGATATCTATTAACTACATAACATGGAACATAATATTTATGTGGAAACCCTTTCGAGAGAAATCCACAAAACTTCTCTTTATAATTCTTTGTAGGCACCAACCTAGTGTTACAAATATTTGTAGGCACCAACCTACTGGAGACACAAATCCCCACTGGTACAAACCATGGTAGGAACCAACCTACTCTTACATATGTTTGTAGACACCAATCTAATGGAGATGCCAATCCCCAACACTAAGTACCAAGTAAGCAAGATACACCAATCTCTTTGTTTAAGTGGGACCAAATTTCAAGTTAAAATTTAGTACATATAACTTCTTCAAAAGATGATACCTTTCACATTACCTTCATTGGGTTTGCTTGCTACTCCTACCTTCTACATCCATCCCCTTAAAATTTCATGGTCCGAAATGTCCCAAAAAATAAGCTATAATGAAAATCCCAAGCTGACTCGTTTGAAACTAATTTCAGGAGCTTTCAAGAACCCAAAATTACACATGGAATATCTTAGAAAGTAAAGTAAAACAATGTCTGAAATTTTGATCAAATGTATCTAGAGATATCGCCTCCATCTCCTTAAAATTTCAGGGTTTGAAACATCCCAGAAAATAATTTATCATGAAAATTGCAAGCTGACCTGAAACTGATTTCACAACTCTCCCCTTTTGGTATGATATTCAATCTTTGCTCATCCACCGTTTCAAATTTTATTACTCTTTTCACCCACACTTTCTCTCAATACTTTATCATAACCCTTCATGAAGGGAAATGTTAATTAAAAAATACACGACACCCATTAATTAAATAATTAATCGCCTTTTTCTATTTCACTTTTACAAACCATGGGCATATTCATGGAAAATACCATGGGCTTCCAAACCCATGGGTTTGAAACTACGATTTCACTTTTTGATTTTTCACGTGAATCCCCTTTTTAATATACTTGTAAACCTATATATAAATCAATTTTGGAAATGATTTGTGTATTTTTAAAGTTGTAATATGACATTAATGAAAACATTAATCCTTTGACATCAATGACAATAATTCCAACAATCTCCCCCTTTGTCATTGATGGAAATATTGCAATGAAACACATAGTCCACCAGGCATAGAAATAATTTCCC
>SNQJ01S0005135.1:71873-102465 GCA_010110895.2 Picea sitchensis | reverse complement strand
TTTCCCTCTCCCTACTCAAGTTTGACCTTATGCTTGCTTCCCCCTCACCCTCCCCTCCTAGGGTTTCCTCCTCCCTCCCCTCTCCTGAGGCTTCTCCCCCCAAAAAACCCTCTCCCCCTTCCATAGAAATCTCTCTTTATCCCTTGGTCAAAATATGTGCCTTGAGATCCAAAACTCGAGATACCAACCCTTCTTATGGAGGATTTTCCCTCGACCCTCCTCCTCTTGATCAGGTTGGAAGAAAATCCCATCTCTCGTAAGCAAAAGAAAGAGTCGTTGTGGAAATTCTCACAGGAACTTAAGCGACCATCACAAGGGCCCTTAGAGAAGGGAAATCCCTTCCGACAAAGGAAAGATGATCTTCCTTTCCTTCAAATCAAAAGGGGTTGGGGGTGCCCCAAAGAAACTAGCCCTCAAAAGAATGTTCCTAAGCCTAAATCCGGACATAATTATGATCCAAGAGACAATGTGTCCCATTGATAAAGCTAGAGAAAATTTCAGTCCTTGGCTTAGGAACTGGTCTTTCAGTACAATTGATGCCTCTAGTTTATCAGGAGGCTTGCTTACCGGGTGGAGCCCTAATATTCAGGCTTTTTCCTCCTCTGTTGTTCGCTCTTCAATTTCAACCAAATTAAAACATAAGAATAATGATTTAGCCTTCTCAATGGTCAATATTTATGGTCCCTACTTTGATAGGACCTCCTTCTAGGAGGACTTGATTTATGCAGGCATTTTTTATGACCCTCTACTGGTGGCAGGGGGGACCTAAATTTCATCATATCCCTTCGAGAGTTTTGGGGAGCGCACCCTAGGGCAGACAATCAAAGCATTTTTTCCTGTATTTTTTAGAAAATTCTCGTCTGGTGGATATCGAAACTGTGAAGCTCTCTCCCACTTAGAGAAATTTCAGGACTGGAGATGAGGAGGTTGCAAGACTATTGGATCGCTTCTTAGTTTATAAATCCCTCTTGGATTTGGGATCAAGTTTTAGAGCAGTGGTAGAGGTGGGAAGAATTTTGGACCATTGCCCAATCTTCTTACATTGGTCTTCGGGCTTTGAGTCTCCTCCTTCACCTCTTAAATTTTTCCAGTCCTAGTTGGTAGAAGAAGTTTTCAAGAATCTGGTCCTCTCCACTTGTGTCAAGCTATCCCCTCTGAATCATGTTCCACTCATTGTGTAATTTGCATCTAATATCAAGACTTTGAAAAGCACCATTAAAAAAATGCTTCCTCTTTGGAAATCCAAGAGGCAATGATTTATTAAGGACACTGAAGAAAGTCTCACCAAGGCCTATAGGAAGCTAAAGGAAATCCCCCTTTTCAGTGAAAAGTTAGATGAATTAATAGAGCTGGAGGAAAAATGAGCCTCGTGGATAAATATAGAGGAGCAAGAATGGCGCATTAAGAGAAGGGCTCTCTGGTTAAAAGCATGAGACAATAACATCAATTTTTTTCATTAGTTTGTGAATTGTTGAAGAAACCTCAACACAATATGGGAAATCAAAGATGAAGAAGGAAATGTGGCAGTATCATTTGAGGACAAGTCAAATCTTGGAGTAAATTTCTTCAGTAATATTTTCTCAGCCCCTCCTCCCCTGGTTGCCCTATTCAAGAAATTTTGGAGGTAGTGAGTAAATTTCCCACAATGTGTTCTGAATATATGAATTTATCCTTGGAGGAAGAGGTCACAGAATCAGAACTGAGAGAAGTGTATTTTTCCATGTAGAATGGAAAAATCCCAGGCTGAGATGTTATTACTGTGGAATTCTTTAAGGATTTCTATGACTGCCTGAAGAACGATCTTCCGATGTGATCTGGATTATTTTTGACACGAAGTGAAAGTGGAGATATAATAAAGAAATGTACAGAGATATATCGGATATCCAATAATATAATAGAGATATAGAAAAGATATAACAATATAGATACAATAATACACAATTTCTATTAATGAGCGAAATGTAAAAAAATATAGAAATACAGAGTGAAAGACTCACTAGAATGGTGGTCGCTTATCTCTAAGAAGAGATGTGATAGCTATGCTCATTAGCAAGAAGATATATGTTACAATGAGGATCCAAAGTCATTTTTACATAAAGAAAATCCAAAACCCTAACCTCAGAAGATGAAAAGCCAAAAGGTTTGCGGGCCTCGATGGGGGTAGTTGATACATCAACTTCTCAAGGGTGTAACTTTTGCAAACAATCTCTATTTGGGACATTCGATACCTCGTCGAAAAGATCTATCCAAGAAACAAAAACTTTTGTTGAGGATTAGGTTATACTATAAGCAACCCTTGTCTCCCCAAAAGTCCAAAAAACATCGTTTAGGGCCTCAAAATGTCTCTAAAAGTTTGGGACTTGAAAAACTGTAAAAAACTGCCCAAATGGAAAACTATATGTGAGCCAGTTGGAAGAGGTGGGTAACCACTTATATCCACCTGGATCATGATGATGTTAAGGTAATCTCAAAAAGAAGGAAGAGTTCACGGGTCTCTAAATGCCACCTTCTTGTGCCTTATCCCTAAAAAACAATTTCCTTCTTCCTTTGAGGATTATAGACCGATTTCATGTTGCAATGTTATCTACAAATTAATATCTAAGATTATTTCTAGAATGCTAAGATCGATGCTCAGTGCTTTCATAGGAGAAGAACAATTTTGTTTTCTACACAATAGACATATCCACGACATTGTAGCCATCGCTCAAGAAGTGCTCCACTCTATCAAAAAAATAAATCTTAAGGCAACCATCCTTAAACTGGATCTCTCCAAAGCGTATGACCAAGTAAACTGGACTTTGGTGCACCTGGTCCTCATACAAATGGGAACGAGCTTGAAAGTTGTCAACTGGATAATGGGATGCATTCAAAGCACTTCCTTTTCTATCCTTATCAACAGAGATCTATCCCGTTTCTTCAAAGCATCCAGAGGACTTCGTTGGGGATGCTCCCTTTCTCCCTTTCTATTTTTTATTGTCACCGAAGAACTAAGTAAACTCATAAAGGAGGCTAGATCCAATGGCCTCTTGAAAGGAATTGCAGTCTTTGAATTTGAATGCGTAACTTATTTGTTATTCATGGATGACATCTTCTGCAACTTGTTCATTTCTCAGAGGAATTTGAATTCCTTTAAAAATATTTTAAACCTCTATTGCAACGCAACGAGAATGAAACTAAATATGGAAAAATATTGTTTAATTCTTAATCACCCTGCGGAAGCGGAAGAGTCCTCCTTTTCCAACATCTTTCCATCTCAAAGGAAACCTCTTTCTAAAGGACGCAAGTATCTGGGCTTCAACCTAAAACCATACAATTACAGGAAAGAAGATTGGAGTTGGTTAATTAGAAAATTTGAGGCCAGAATAGCCATTTGGATCAATAGACTCATGTCCAGAGGAGGAATACTAGTGTTAATCAAAGTAGTCTTAGAAGGAATTCTTGTGTACTAGAATTCCATAGATGCAATACCTAAAGGATTCTTAGATAAAATTCATTGAATACACTTTCTCTTTTTATGGGCGGGTCAGAACTCTCTTAAAGGTACTCATTTGGCCAATTGGAATTCAATCGTTGCCCCAAAATAAATGGGTGGATGGGGTTTAAAGAACAATCATCCTTTTTCTCGAGCACTAGCAATAAGGAATATCTGGAGACTAACCCTAGGGAAATATCTTTGGGTAAGAGTTATGAACTGTAAATATTTTCCCAACCTATCTATTTCTAATTGGTTTCAAGAGCCTACAAAATCCTCCAAAGGCTCAATTGTGTGGAAAGCTCTTGTAGAATCTTTCCCCCTAGTTGGAAACTGGACCTTTTTTTTGTATCGGAAATGGGGCAAAGATAATATTGGGAGAAGACCCGTGGTTGGGATCGGGAAACAATTATAATCTTTCTCCTCCCCTCCTACAATTACTCAAGGATAAAACCTTCTTTTATTGGGCGATGCAAACACTGGTTTTCCCTAGATTCGAAGGCGTCTGGGATGGAAGAACACAAATGAAGAATCCCATGAAGAATCCCATGAAGTGATTCATGATACATGTAAACTATTTGTCCACTGTTTGGTTGAGAAATAAAGGATATCATTGTCTCCTATTCATCTCTCATGTCTTTTGTGTTATCATTTCATTTTCTTTGTTCATTAATAATGTTTTCAATCAAGAAGTACAACACATAACCCTCATTAAAATCTTAGTGAGACAAACCCTGGGAAAAGAAGAAAGAAAAAAATATAGAAAGAAACCTCTTTTGATAGTTGTCTCTCTATTAGGGAGTCTTTCTTTTTATTTAATTTCCATTCCCATGCCATCACTCCACACCTTGCAACACAAATACAAAAAGAGAGAAAAAGAACAAAGAGAAAAAAAAACGTTCTAAACCCCAAGTAATAGGAGGAAAAAACACAACCCGAAGAAGAAACCAATGAATCCAACACATTTTTTTCCTTTGTGGATCTCTCTCGCGGTGATCTCAATGAAAATTCCAAAAACCCAAAACAAAGCCTCAAACCTTTGATCAATTTCATCGTGCAAACCTGACATTAAAACGTTAATTGCACACTGCCATGAACATTGCCCAGGTGGCAGGCTATGTTTTTTTTAATTTTTAAAACATATAAATAACGTATTTTTTAGGTAATCATAAATTTTTATAACCAATCATAATTTAAATAAACAGTTATAAATTAAGAAATTATAATTATAAACTAAAATTTCATATTGAAACATTAAAAAGCCTTCCCTATTGTCTAAAATGTTTTTTACCAATCGAATTAATTAAAAAATGATAAGAACATTCTTATGGAGGTTGGACTAATAATAAAAAAATCAAAGTTTGAATAAAAATAAGGAAAATACTCAATAGGAATAATATTACATTTATTTTACAATAGTTAAATCACATTAGTGTGATTGGTTTCGATGGGACTTGTTTTGCATTGTGACACATGTTCCAAACCTGCTGCGAGAAGACACCTAATAATACAACTAGTTAAGTGTTTGTGTGGCCTAGGTTGGGTGCGATCCGTGGGTGATTTTGATAGCTTAGATTCCCCTGGTTTGTGGTTTCTTAGCTAGAGGCTAGTCCCGCAAACAAAAAAAATTATATTTATTTTATAATAATATGTAAAAATAATTATGATGATGATGATAATAATGTTAGGATATTTGGACACTTACGAGTTAGTTAAGATCAACTTGGTCTAATGTGTCGTTAGTTAAAAGTGTGTTTCTTTAGTATGCATTAGTATGGATTTGCAGTTAGGTAATCTAACCTTCACAATATGTTCTTGACAAATAGTAATCCAACGGTTCATATTCTCCTCGATCTTAACGACTACATTGATATGTGGCTTAACACTTGATTGGTCCAAGATCTCTATTTAAAGAGCATGGAGGGTCATTTGACGATGATCAAATGTGAGAAAATCTCTCTGATGTTTTATTTTGCATTAATAAATTGTTCCAAGTGGTTGTGTTGGCTAGGGTTGTGGATGTTTCCCCACAGGGGTTTTACCAAGTAAAAACATCGGTGTGTTGATATTTAATCTAGTTGTGTGAGTGGTTACTGAAAGTGCTCATCCTCTATTGGAATACATGTTTTTCCAAACATGGTATCATATGGCATTAATACCTGCTCCCATTGTAGATCATGATCCTGAAACCATGTTGTCGCATCTCTCGTTTCTTCCATTTTTGTACATTTTTGGGCTAAGAGGACTATTTCATTACATCCAGGGCACTCGTTTCAGTTACGAATGTATTTTATTTTTCACTTGAAAAGGTTTATATTTTCCCAATATATGACCATTTCAGTTAGATCCAGAGGTATAAAGCCTAAATACGCCATTTTAAATTTTTACAGAGATAATATTTCGGTTTTATTCAGTTTTCTATTTTTCATTTCTAGGTTGCTACTCTTTTCGATATCCATATGATTTTTTCTTTGTGCTTTGTGAGATCTCAACAAATCAAAAAAATAGTGGAAAGGGTTTTCATGTCTGATTATGCTCTTTGTCATGCACTCTGTGCAATCTTGGTAAATTAGAAATAGAGGGGACACTTGCATTTTTCTGAGTAAGCTAATCGAGATATAACCCTTGTTGTCGCCAAGAAGCAATTTTTTTTTGTATGAAAAGAGTTGTTTTTTAGAATGCTCTCCAAGGTCATCTTCCATAGCGACGAAAAAAACAACACCCCCAATCCTCCTTCTTAACAATATAATGTGTTTTGCACTAGCTCACTTGGTTAAAAGTTTCTTTATTAAGTAAGAGGTCTTGAGTTCAAGTCTTTTTTTTGTTACTTTTTCTTTTTTAAAGTTCATGAATCCATCGTAAAGTGTATTTCTCCTCAATTATAAAAGTGAATCACTATAAGTAGCTTTAATATTTTATTTTAAGTTATTTATTTTGCACGCAACTTTCATTTATAAAGTAACTCCATTGTAAAAGTGATCCTTGCTTATTCTATAAAAGTGAGTCACTTCATTAGAAACTTATTTATAAAAGTGAGGTTATTAGAAGGAGACGTATCACCATGTAGATCAAATTCTACTTGCCATGTGGCTCTTTGGTTATCATTTATGTTTTTTTTCAAAAGGGCATAACTTTCACATCTAAAGTCCATTTTTAGTGTCGTTTTTTTGAAACAGCCAACTATTTTTTCAAGAGCATTCCATCCCTACCATCAGTTTCAGATTTTAAATCCATATTCTATACATATTAAACACGGTTTCTCCCAATGATCTTTTGTTTACTAGTACCAACTATTTATCATGGAAATACCATATGGAGGATGTATTGAGAAGTAAAGGACTGTATCGGATTACCTTGAGAAAAAAGAAAGAACTCATTGTTGATGACAAGTATGCCAAATGGGTTATTAGGAATTATTAAGCATGTGGACTAATCGACATGCCCATCTCTCATGATTTAAGGTTTCACCTTCAAGGAATTGAAGTCCGAGATAACACTTGTCAAAATTTTGAAGCTATGTTTGGTAAACACAATATTATTCGAGCTCACCAGTTGGAAAATTAGTTAATGAATTTAATTCCAAATGATTTTCCTTGCATTGAAGATTACTTATCTAAGTTCAAAACACTTAGAAATTTGTGCATCTAGAACTGAAGGAAGATTGATGCATATATCTTATTCTCTTTAAGCTTGGCACTGCATATTCTTTTTTTGTATCTATCTTTTATACCACTAGAGAAAATATAGGGAGTGCTTATAAAGAACCCTCTCTTTATTCCTTTTGTGATGTTATAATTCGAGAATAAGATAATCTTCTATAGCCTGGACTAATCAACAATGCAGTTACATCCAAAAAAGCCTTAGTGGTTCAGCAGAAAGATAAATCCAATAATCTCAAGAAGAAACATCCTCACCACAACAACAAGAAAAATAAGGGTCCCAAACCCTCTCTACCAGCTTCATCTCCTAATGGTGACAAAGGAGAGAAATCTAAAAATAAGACGACTAACATACATTGTAAATTTTGTGGGAAAGATGGTCATGTGGAGTCCAAATGTTTTAAGAAGACAAAAGCTTTGGAAGCAGTGATGAAGAAGCACAAAAGCAATATTGATTCTTCTTCTTCTAAATATTCTTTTCATGTACATGCAGTTTCTGCTTCTAGTTTCACCTTCAATGCAACTTCTGCTTCTTTTTATGATGAGTGGCTTATTGATTCTACAGAATATTATCATATGGCTAAGGATAAAGCCATATTTTCTTCTCTTAATGAATATAACACCAAGAATATATTTGTTAGTGATGATAGATATCAGTGTTGTAGGGTATGGAATAATTCAGATAGATAATGGTCATTTCAATGATGTATTATGTGTTCCATGTCTTTCCTACAACCTTCTCTTAGAGTTTTCACCTCACCATGTTGTAATCAAGGATCTAAAATATCCTAAGCATATTCTTACAACTAGAATTGTTGATGCTATTACTAGGTTGTACAAGTTTGACAACTTTGTTTCATCATCTTTTCCATCAGTTTTTCTTTCTCATAACGATGACTTGAGAAAACTTTGGCATGAGTGTTTTGGTCATCTAAACTATTTCTCATCGTAACACCTATGTATAAATAGATGGTGATTGGTCTTCCTCTTGTTTCTTTCAGAGATGGTGCTTGTGTCGGTTGTGTTCTCGACAAACATCATAGGGACAATTTTGAAAAATGTGCCTCTTGGCACGCCTCGACCCCTTTGTAGCTTGTTCACAATGACTTGTGTGGTCCACTTTCTTCTCCCTTCTTTTTTGTGTGCAATTATTTCTTAACTTGGGTTTACTTCTTAAAACTTAAGAGCGAAGTTTTTGAAAATATTTTGGCCTACAAGGCCCTTGTAGAAAAACAATCTAGACATCAACTTCAAAGGTTAAGAACATATAATAGAGGAGAATATATGAACAACAATTCTACAAGTTACTGCACCACACAGGGCATCCAAATGCAACACACTGTTCCATAAACACCACAACAAAATGGTGTTGTTGAGAGAAAGAATCACACTTTAAGGAAATGGCTAATTGTATGATTCAATCTAAGGGATTAAGTCTTAATTATTGGGAAGAAGCCATTAACTATGCAAATTACATAGTAAATCTCACTCCCACAAAGGCTCTATAAAATATAACACCAAAAGAAGTGTAATGACTCCTTCCACTCCTTCCACCATTTTTTTTTTAATTTCCATCTCCAAGTGTACATTCGTGTGTTTATAATCGACATTTTTCTTATATATATATATATATATATATATATATATATATATTATAATGTTTCTCATAAATTATTATTTAATTCCCTTAAGCATGCCAACTCTGCCATTATAACAATCGTCAACATTAAATGTACCTTCTCCTCTTAGAAGGAATTGCAACTTGTTTTAAGTTTTCTATTATGTTCTCATTCATACAATATTACAATCTTTTGTACCCAAGCCCACATAAACAATTGTGGTCTTGTAGGAACGAGTTATGATTCAAAAGGTCTGGAGAAAGCTCATATTGTCTATAGGTAAGATTTCATTACTTAAAATTCTAATGTATCATGATTCTTGAATACTTTAAATATTTTATTATGGCTTGAAAGTCATGTACTAGTTATCAATTAATTAAACCACCCATAAGTAATGTATACATCAACATTGGAGATGGGTTTTAACCCACTCCTCTAAGTTGCAATATATTTATTCAAGACCAAATATATTATTATAACCATATCATAGTGACGTTGGTGGATTGAATCCATTATTTCTCCTTTGATAACATCTAAAGCTACCCTAGTTCTCTGCCTTAAGGTCTCCACAATTTACCATAGCAACATTTAAAACTTATGGTTGTCACTTGAAATATTACGTACAAACACAACATGTTGTGTGTTAACTATTTGGAGTAAAACGTAGACTTAACTAGATATTAACCATGAATAGTCTAGGTTTAGGTTAATGGAAATCCATGATGGCAGAATCTGGTTAGGCCATGCCTTAGCGCCATTAATTCCTATGCATGTAATACTATAACAATACACCAAGTCTTCCATGGATGGGGTGACACGTAGCACACAAGCACCACGTCACACCCGACCATGCCAAGCCATAAATAAGGCAAGTCGGCTCCCATCCCCTCGTCATTAAGTATGTGAGCCAGCCTTAACTGCTAGCCAAAAGCCATGGGACTGCTCCCTCATGTGAACAGACCGATGAAAAATAAATTCAATGGTGGGGGGTTGATAATGGCATTCGTCATGTTGCACCTCCTTGTTATCACCCAACTATGCATCAATTCTCTCCATTTCGCCTTCGGTCCACACCATGCTAGCAGTTTTGTGCTCTAGTGTGACCATTGCAACACCTCCTGCAAATTTTCCATTAGACTCACCTTCTCAATCCCACGGGAGAGAGGTAAGTTGTGTCGCGAACCAGCCTGGTACAGTTTGGCTGCGAGACAGAAGTGACAACAGAGGCTAGAGAGGGCACTCTTCATGGCCCGCACTCAAAGAATTCAGATAGCTCGTAGGGAATGGATGGTCTGGTCACCTTTGGTGGTGTATGTGGTGGAGGTCATTCCAGAGGAACCTATACAAATCCCTCCAGAGTCTATTTTCTTCATGGTGCCAGAGAATTGGTAGCCCCCAAGCAACTTACCTGAGGAAGATACTCAATCAGTTACAATAGCTCACCACAAAACCAACACCATGGAGGCAAAAATGGAGGAGTTCCACATATGCTACATTGAGGAGGAGTTCCCAGAGGAGCTCCTCCATATGGCCGCTCAGGATGTCACCCTTTCAGCGGGCTACGATCCTTCCATAAATTTTGAGAAAGAAGAGGACCCCAGGAAGAAGGTAGGAGCATAGGGACATAGTGCAATAGCAGAGCACCAGGACGGAGCAGACGATGGAATGAAGGATGCAACAAGCGAGGATGTGGAGGGTGGTACATCGAAGGAGGGTGGCAAGGTCCTTGCACCACCTCCTATCTTGATTTCACCGGAACAATGACGTGTCCCCTCGCCCTTCTTCCACCCGGAACAGTTAGACTTAATGTTTGACCTGAGAAGCCAGATGCCAGACCAGGTCTATCGTGGCACAATCATGAACCAATGCATAGATATGATGTACGAGGATTTCCAATGCTCCAGGAGGGCAAAGATGTCTGATGTGTGTGAGACCTTATGCTCTTCCAGCTTGGAATGGATCACACAATGAAGACCTCGACAAGGCCACCTTTAGAACCAACGGGTAATTTCTTGGCTAGGAATGCCTTCTGGTTATGGTTAGATGTTCAGGTTCTGGTTAGGGGTTTAATCAACTCAAACTCTTTAGTGCTTAGTCTAGTTTCAATTTCAGTTTTCATGGTTAATGCATAGACTATAGGCCGCCACCTGTCCTGGTTTCCTCTGGGCAGGGTAGATGGCGGTCCACCTCTTTTGGACATGGATATCTAAGGCTGCCAATTATTCTGATTTCCGCTAATTTAGTGGAACAGTTGGAAACCTAAGGACAAATGTTTCTTTTTGCATGTGATATAATACAATAGGATCTACCCTCTTTTTTACTTAAAAAAAAAATACACCAAGTCTTAACTATGGTGTGTTAATCGAGTCATTCACAATTTCAGAGTATCAAATCCATCTGGATGGGGAGCATTAGAGTCATATGCCCTACTCTAACCAACCATAGGGTTTCATTGCTTCCATTTTTCATTTGCAGAACATACTTGAACCCAAGTTGTAATGAGTTCCAAGGTAATACAGGTGCTAGCTTCATTTATTAAAATGGTTACATAATTTAATACTTATACTAGCTTCTTCTTGTATCTATTTATCTCAAAAATGACTTTGTTTATGTGGTTCATATGCATGGTTACATAGGTTTGGAATTTCACGTCTTTCCCAAACAACATGCTCATTGTCCATTAAGCATTAAGGTAAAAAGTGATTTTATTTATAGTAAGAAGTCTTAAGATTTCTTCTTATATTATTTGAATCTATCTAATGCTATCTGGCTACGGATTCCATGCAGGGTCCATTGAAACCCTTGGCGCGAAGTTAGAATCAATGGCCACTAATAACTAGGTACTATGACTTGTATTCTAGTGAATACCCATATACTTCTTCGTAGGTTAAGAGTTGTCTTGAATAAATACGATTTCGAGAGCATCAGTTGGGTGATAATACTGAGATTGATTCTCTTTGTCATGTTACAGAGGTTAGGTAGCGATGTATTTACTTCTTCCAAAAATATATATGAGCTCAATTGTTGAAACCTCTAATGAGATAACCAATATACAATTTTTTAGTTTTGTTTTAATACTATTATGAGTTGTTTTAACTCCAACATTTGAGGCATAGCTATTGGAGCTCATACATAATATCTTTTAGGTTGTATATATTAAAAATAGTGCCTTCTTTGTTTTTGGTCAATGGAAAAACAATTTTTTTATTATGAGAAGAGTTTTAAAACATTTTGTTATTTTGTTTTGAGCCATGATGCCATGGTCAATGGCTTCACATGGTTTCCATTAAACGTTTACTTTGTCATTTCTTAAAATGAGGCTTGGTTATCATACTACATTATATTGTTTTCAGCCACAAGATTTCTTTAATTATTTACCCTATTTATCTCTGCACCATATTTTGTATTAAAATGGTTTATGATTATGAGATTTTCTCGCATCATTTTGATTCTGGTTTAGTTTGAAACTAAATATTTCATCTTTCTTTTACTGGCATAAGTATACATTGCTTATTATGCAAAAATGGTTCTTTATATTCTCAACCGAGAACATTTTTCTCTTAATAAACAAATAATCTTAATTGAAAATAACAGGTAAATAAAAATATTTATTTTCTTTCAAGTTGCACTAAATGAATATTAATTCTTCTACCAAGGACAACATGCTACATAGTTCACCATGCATTTTTTTTTGCTAGTCTGATAAATAAATAAACAACTGAAAATAAAATCCTACAAGCATTCTCATCATTTTCTTGCTACCAGCCTTCAAATAATAAATAGAACACATATGTATTTATGATTATAATCAATATTGTAACTTTTGCAACTATTCTGTAATGTATTACTTGTCATTCTTTAAGGAAAAAAAACAAATAGAAATAAAGAAAACTTATCTAATCCATCTTCGATAACTGGGAAACAAATTGGATAGGGAACCAGGTCCTCGCAACCAGAGACACGAACAACTAAAGTTACTTGTCCTTATCGCCCTCAAGCCTAAATCATAATCCACGGGGACTAATAATTGTATAACCTTTACCATAATTCCTTGAGTTTAGTTCTTCCCTGAACCATTAAACTATTTTCTTCTCAAGTACTCACTAGTGTCCTTCCTCATAACATACTTGTCTTTAATAGCTTTCCTAGGTCTTTTCAAGTTGGCCTCATCCCTAACCCTAGGGAATATTCTTGGCCTAATTTTGTGCTAGCTAGTTCCCTCACATCCCACACCTTTGGGAGTAGGGTTCTACTTGTCCCATGGACAATAATTCGTTCTGGTGGTTTTATCCTTTTCACTCACCCATGGAATAATGATTTACTCTTTGTAATTGGATTCCCTAATGAGTTTGTATTTTGTTAATTAAATAAATTAAAAATAAAGGTTACAAAAATATTCATCGTTGATGTTTATGATGACATAGTTCCACATAATTCTTTTCCAATAACTTTCACAATATAAATTTTGACATAAACTAGCAAGAATTAAATGTTTAAATATGTAAACTGAGGGACATTACATCTTCTCCCCCTTGAATTGAACACCATCCCCGGTGTTCCAAATTAATCATATCATATTTGGAACATATATGGGTATGCCTTTCTCATGGATTCCTGCATCTCCCAAGTATCCTCCTTGAGACTAAAGTTCNTGCCCAAAGGCTACAAGACTGATCTGGTCTTGTTGTCCCAGATCTCAAGAACCCTGCAAAAGAAACGGCACGCCAAACTGATGCTCCAAGCTCCCAGAAACGATCCGACAACGTTTCCACCTCAAGGGCTTCCCTGCAACAAATTGTCTTTGGCTTGACTTTCCTTCAGCATAACTCTGCTCTGAATGACTGTCCCTTGCCTCAAACAGTCCTGGTTTATATAGGAATGGAGTTGGTTTCAGATCCCCAACTTCCTCCAAGAATCTGGCCTCCAAAAATGCCCAATATCCCCCAAAAATGGGATAAATCTGCTAATAATAGGCATTTTAAATTACAAATAACCAAATTCCAGTTTTAAAACCCACTTTTACTAAAGTTTGGGCGCTAGGCCCCCAATATTCAAGCGCGGCCCCCTTTACACGGTCACATGGGTTACAATAGGGCCACGCGCCACAGCGCGGGCCCCCTATTCTTCGCCTCTGCCCCGGTCATGTGGCGGGTTTGTTGGAACCGTGGGCTAACTGTCCGCGGGCTATATGGCTAGAACCCAGGGTCATGCGGCATTTGAATAGGACCGCCGTCCAATCCTCCCGCGCTATATGGTAACAGCCCCCGGTCGTTGGGCGCATACACCGGACCATGGGTCAATACATTATAACCGCCCGCCGATATTTGTTTAACGGTCATGTGTAAACGGTATGGAACCGAGGGCTGGGGCTAAGCCCCGACCCTTTCCCCCACGGCGTATAACCAAACCCGAATTCAAATAATAAACGCGTCGAACTGTTAACAAGGAACACGTGCCGCCATATTGGTTAGCACGAATGTGTTAAGTCGTTTGCTGCTCCGGAGGTCTTGTGTTCGAACCCGGTCCAAAACAAGTATTTCATTGAAACCACAAACCAATAATATAGCGCCACGTGGCACCCTGTGGGTGGGCCACGTGGCATTTTTTACCCAATCGGATCATGCCACGTGGCACCACGTGATTGGTCCACGTAACTGCCACTTGTCGCTCTGCCCTGCTGCTACGTGTCCTCCCGTACAACACAGTCATCTGCCGCGTGTCTGCCCCGTCAGCGTGCCACGTCAGCTGCTGACGTCATCATGCCACGTGTCACCCTGTGAGTGGTGACACGTGTCACCTCAACATTGGTCAAAGCGTACGCCAAATGTGTCAAATCCGCCTGCCACGTGTCATCTTCCTGTGCTACCACGTGTCATCATCCGATGTTGCCACATGTCGTGTTCTCGTACCGCCACATCACCGTACGGACATGCCACGTCAGCTGTACGGACTGACACGTGTCTGTACGGACTGTACAGACAGGTACAGTCAGCATCCAAAATTTTGCCTGTTTAGCTTGGCGGACAGAATGCGATATCTTCTCCATATGGACTCCGTTTGACATAAAAATTATACCACCGGAATCAGGAAGACGAGACGGACGCAATGACACAGGTTTCGTCGCATTCCGAGCACTTTAATTTTTGAGCATTTTTCAAGCCCTATCAGGCTTCTGGATCTGTTTTCAGATCAATCGTAAAGTGTATTTCTCCTCAATTATAAAAGTGAATCACTATAAGTAGCTTTAATATTTTATTTTAAGTTATTTATTTTTCACGCAACTTTCATTTATAAAGTAACTCCATTGTAAAAGTGATCCTTGCTTATTCTATAAAAGTGACTCACTTCATTAGAAACTTATTTATAAAAGTGAGGTTATTAGAAGGAGGCGTATCACCATGTGGACCAAATTCTACTTGCCATGTGGCTCTTTGGTTATCATTTATGTTTTTTTTCAAAAGGGCATAACTTTCACATCTAAAGTCCATTTTTAGTGTCGTTTTTTTCAAACAGCCAACTATTTTTTCAAGAGCATTCCATCCATACCATCAGTTTCATATTTTAAATCCATATTCTATTTATATTAAACACGGATTATCCCAATGATATTTTGTTTACTAGTACCAACTATTTCTCATGGAAATCCCATATGGAGGATGTATTAAGAAGTAAAGGACGGTATCGGATTACCTTGGGAAAAAAGAAAGAACCCATTGTTGATGACAAGTATGCCAAATGGGTTATTAGGAATTATTAAGCATGTGGACTAATCGACATGCCCATCTCTCATGATTTAAGGTTTCACCTTCAAGGAATTGAAGGCCGAGATAACACTTGGGAAAATTTTGAATCTATGTTTGGTAAACACAAGATTATTCGAGCTCACCAATTGGAAAATTAGTTAATGAATTTAATTCCAAATGATTTTCCTTGCATTGAAGATTACTTATCTAAGTTCAAAACACTTAGAATTTTGTGCATCTAGAACTGAAGGAAGATCGATGCATATATGTTATTCTCTTTAAGCTTGGCACTGCATATTCTTTTTTTGTATCTATCTTTTATGCCACTAGAGAAAATCTAGGGAGTGCTTATAAAGAACCCTCTCTTTATTCATTTTGTGATGTTATAATTCGAGAATAATATAATCTTCTGCAGCTTGGACTAATCAACAATGCAGTTACATCCAAAAAATCCTTAGTGGTTCAACAGAAAGATAAATCCAATAATCCCAAGAAGCAACATCCTCACCACAACAACAAGAAAAATAAGGGTCCCAAACCCTCTCTACCATCTTCTTCTCCTAATGGTGACAAAGGAAAGAAATCTAAAAATAAGATGACTAACATACATTGTAAATTTTGTGGGAAAGATGGTCATGTGGAGTCCAAATGTTTTAAGAAGACTGAAGCTTTGGAAGCAGTGATGAAGAAGCACAAAAGCAATATTGATTCTTCTTCTTCTAAATATTATTTTCATGTACATGCACTTTTTGCTTCTAGTTTCACCTTCAATGCAACTTCTACTTCTTTGTATGATGAGTGGCTTATTGATTCTAGAGAATATTATCATATGGCTAAGGATAAAGCCATATTTTCTTCTCTTAATGATTGTAACACCAAGAATATATTTGTTAGTGATGATAGATATCGGTGTTGTAGGGTATGGAATAATTCAGGTAGATAATGGTCATTTCAATGATGTATTACATGTTCCATGTCTTTCCTACAACCTTCTCTTAGTGTATCAAATCGCTCATTCAGGAAAATGTAAAACCATAGAGTTTTCACCTCACCATGTTGTAATCAAGGATCTAAAATATCCTAAGCATATTCTTACAACTAGAATTGTTGATGTTATTACTAGGTTGTACAAGTTTGACAACTTTGGGTCATCATCTTTTCCATCAGTTTTTCTTTCTCATAGTGATGACTTGAGAAAACTTTGGCATGAGTGTTTTGGTCATCTAAACTATTTCTCATTGTAACACCTATGTATAAATAGATGGTGATGGATCTTCCTCTTGTTTCTTGCAGAGATGGTGCTTGTGTTGGTTGTGTTCTCGACAAACATCATAGGGACAATTTTGAAAAATGTGACTCTTGTCACGCCTCGACCCCTTTGTAGCTTGTTCACAATGACTTGTGTGGTCCACTTTCTTCTCATTCCTTTTTTGTGTGCAAGTATTTCTTAACTTGGGTTTACTTCTTAAAACTCAAGAGCAAAGTTTTTGAAAATATTTTGGCCTACAAGGCCCTTGTAGAAAAACAATCTAGACATCAACTTCAAAGGTTAAGAACAGATAATGGAGGAGAATATGTGAACAACAATTCTACAAGTTACTGCACCACACAGGGCATCCAAATACAACACACTATTCCATATACACAAGAACAAAATGGTGTTGTTGAGAGAAAGAATCACACTTTAAGGAAATGGCTAATTGTATGATTCAATCTAAGGGATTAAGTCTTAATTATTGGGAAGAAGCCATTAACTATGCAAATTACATAGTAAATCTCACTCCCACAAAGGATCTATAAAATATAACACCAAAATAAGTGTAATGAATCCTTCCACTCCTTCCACCATTTTTTTTTTAATTTCCATCGCCAAGTGTACATTCGTGTGTTTATAATCGACATTTTTCTTATATATATATTATAATGTTTCTCATAAATTATTATTTAATTCCCTTAAGCATGCCAACTCTGCCATTATAACGATCGTCAACATTAAATGTACCTTATGCTCTTAGAAGGCATTGCAACTTGTTTTAAGTTTTTTGTTATGTTCTCATTCATACAATATTACAATCTTTTGTACCCAAGCCCACATAAACAATTGTGGTCTTGTAGGAACGAGTTATGATTCAAAAGGTCTGGAAAAAGCTCATATTGTCTATAGGTAAGATTTCATTACTTCAAATTCTAATGTATCATGATTCTTGAATACTTTAAATATTTATGATGGCTTGAAAGTCATGTACTAGTTATCAATTGATTAAACCACCCATAAGTAATGTATACATCAACATTGGAGATGGGTTTTAACCCACTCCTCTAAGTTGCAATATATTTATTCAAGACCAAATATATTATTATAACCATATCATAGTGACGTTGGTGGATTGAATCCATGATTTCTCCTTTGATAACATTTAAAGCTACCCTAGTTATCTGCCTTAGGGTCTCCACAATTTCTCCTTTGATAACATTTAAAGCTACCCTAGTTCTCTGCCTTAGGGTCTCCATAATTTACCATAACAACATTTAAAACTTATGGTTGTCACTTGAAATATTATGTACAAACACAACATGTTGTGTGTTAACTGTCTGGAGTAAAACATAGACTTAACTAGATATTAACCATGAATAGTCTAGGTTTAGGTTAATGGAAATCCATGATGGAAGAATCTGGTTAGGCCATGCCTTAGCGTCATTAATTCCTATGCATGTAATACTATAACAATACACCAAGTCTTCCACAGATGGGGTGACATGCAACACACAAGCACCATGTCGCACCCGGCCAGGCCAAGCCATAAATAAGGTAGGTCAGCTCCCATCCCCTTGTCATTAAGTATGTGAGCTAGCCTTAACTGTTAACCAAGAGCCATGGGATTGTTCCCTCACGTGAACAGACCGACGACAAAGAAATTCAATGCTGGGGGGTTGATAATGGTATTCGTCATGTCGCACCTCCTTGTTATCACCCAACTATGCATCAATTCTCTCCATTTCGCCTTTGATCCGCACCAGGCTAGCAGTTTTGTGCTCTAGTGCGACCATTGCAACACCTCCTGCAACTTTTCCATTAGACTCACCTTCTCAATCCCACGGGAGAGAGGTAAGATGTGTCACGACCCAGCCTGGTACATCCTGGCTGTGAGACAGAAGCAACAACAAAGGCTAGAGAGGGCACTCTCCATGGCCCGCACTCAGAGAATTCAGATATCTCGCAAGGAATAGATGGCCTAGTCACCTCTGATGGCATATGTGGAGGAGGTCATTCCAGAGGAACCCATACAGATCCCTCCAGAGTCTCTTCTCTTCATGGTGCCAGAGAATTGGCAGCCTCCAAGCAACTTACTTGAGGAAGATACTCAATCAGTTACAACATCTCACCACGAAACCAACACCATGGAGGAAAAAATGGAGGAGTTTCACATCTGCTACGTCGAGGAGGAGTTCCCAGAGGAGCTCCTCCATATGGTCGCTCAGGATGTCACCCTTTTAGCGGGCTACGATCTTTCCAGAACTATTGAGCGAGAAGAGGACCCCAGGAAGAAGGTAGGAGCATAGGGACAGAGTGCAATAGAGGAGCACTAGGACAGAGCAGAGGATGGAATGTAGGATGCAACAAGCAAGGTTGTGGAGGGTGGCATGTCGAAGGAGGGTGGAAAGGTCCTTGCACCACCTCCTATCTTGATTTCACCAGAACAATGATGTGTCCCCCCGCCCTTCTTCCACCCGGAACAGTTAGACTTGGTGTTTGACCTGAGAAGCCAGATGCCAAACCAGGTCTATCGTGGCACACTCATGAACCAATCCATAGACATGATGTATGAGGATTTCTTCAATGCACCAGGAGGGCAAAGATGTCTGACATGTGCGAGACCTTATGCTCTGGCAGCTTGGAATGGATCGCACAATGAAGACCTCGACAAGGCCACCTCTAGAACCAATGGGTAATTTCTTGTCTAGGAATGCCTTCTAGTTATGGTTAGATTTTCAGGTTCTAGTTAGGGGTTCAGTCAGCTCAAACTCTTTAATGTTTTGTCTAGTTTCAATTTCAGTTTTCATGGTTAATGCACAAACTATAGGCTGCCACCTGTCCTGGTTTCCTACGGGCAGGACAGATGGCAGTCTGCCTCTTTTGGACATGGATATCCAAGGATGCCAATTGTTCTGGTTTCCGCTAATTTAGTGGAACAGCTAGAAACCTAAGGACAGATGTTTCTTTTTGCATGTGATATAATACAATAGGATGTACCCTCTTTTTTACTTAAAAAAAAAAACAATACACCAAGTCTTAACTATGGTGTGTTAATCGAGTCATTCACAAGTTCAGAGTATCAAATTCATTTGGATGGGGAGCATTAGAGCCATATTCCCTACTCTAACCAACCATAGGGTTTCATCGCTTCCATTTTTCATTTGCAGAACATACTTGAACCCAAGTTGTAACGAGTTCCAAGGTAATACAGGTGCTAGCTTCATTTATTAAAATGGTTGGATAGTTTAATACTTATACTGGCTTCTTCTTGTATCTATTTATCTCAAAAATGACTTTGTTTATGTGGTTTGTATGGATGGTTACATAGGTTTGGAATTTCACGGCTTTCCCAAACAACATGCTCATTGTCCATTGAGCATTAAGGTAAAAAGTGATTTTACTTATAGTAAGAAGTCTTAAGATTTCTTCTTATATTATTTGAATCTCTCTAATGCTATCTAGCTACGGATTCCATGCAGGGTCCATTGAAACCCTTGGTACGAAGTCAAAATCAATGGCCACTGATAACCAGGTACTATGACTTGTATTCTAGTGAATACCCATATACTTCTTCGTAGGTTAAGAGTTGTCTTGAAGAAATACGATTTCGAGAGCATCAGTTGGGTGATAATACTGATATCGATTCTCTTTGTCATGTTACAGAGGTTAGGTAGCGATGTATTTACTTCTTCCAAAAATATATATTAGCTCAATTGTTGAAACCTCTAATGAGATAACCAATATACAATTTTCTAGTTTTGTTTTAATACTATTATGATTTGTGTTAACTCCAACATTTGAGGCATAGCTATTGGAGCTCATACATAATATATTTTAGGTTGTATATATTAAAAATAGCGCCTTCTTTGTTTTTGGTCAATGGAAAAACAATTTTTTTATTATGAGAAGAGTTTTAAAACATTTTGTTATTTTGTTTTGAGCCATGATGCCATGGTCAATGGCTTCACACAGTTTCCATTAAATGTTTACTCTGTAATTTCTTAAAATGAGGCTTGGTTATCATACTACATTATATTGTTTTCAGCCACAAGATTTCTTTAATTATTTCCCCTACTTATCTCTGCACCATATTTTGTATTAAAATAGTTTATGATTATGAGATTTTCCCACATCATTTTGATTCTGGTTTAGTTTGAAACTAAATCTTTCATATTTCTTTTACTGGCAGAAGTATACATTGCTTATTATGCAAAAATGGTTCTTTATATTCTCAATCGAGAAAATTTTTCTTTTAATAAACAAATAATCTTAATTGAAAATAACAGGTAAATAAAAATATTTATTTTCTTTCGAGTTGCACTAAATGAATATTAATTCTTCTACCAAGGACAACATGCTACATAGTTCACCATGCATTTTTTTTGCTAGTCTGATAAATAAATAAAAAACTAAAAATAAAATCCTACAAGCATTCTTATTATTTTCTTGCTACCAACCTTCAAATAATAAATAGAACACATATGTATTTATGATTATAATCAATATTGTAACTTTTGCAACTATTCTCTAATGTGTTACTTGTCATTATTTAAGGAAAAAAAAAATAGAAATAAAGAAAACTTATCTGAGCCATCTTCGATAACTGGGAAACAAATTGGATAGGGAACCAGTTCCTCACAACCATAGACACGAACAACTAAATTTACTTGTCCTTATCGCCCTTGAGCCTAAATCATTAATCCATGGGGACTAAAAATTGTATAACCTTTACCATAATTCCTTGAGTTTAGTTCTTCCCTAAACCATTAAACTATTTTCTTCTGAAGTACTTAGTAGTGTCCTTCCTCATAACATACTTGTCTTTAATAGCTTTCCTAGGTCTTTTCAACTTGGCCTCATCCCTAACCCTAGGGAATATTCTTGGCCTAATTTTGTGCTAGCTTGTTCCCTCACATCCCACACCTTTGGGAGTAGGGCTCTACTTGTCCCATGGACAATAATTCGTTCTGGTGGTTTTATCCTTTTCACTCACACATGGAATAATGATTTACTCTTTGTAATTGGATTCCCTAATCAGTTTGTATTTTGTTAATTAAATAAATTAAAAATAAAGGTTACAAAAATATTCATCGTTGATGTTTATGAGAACATAGTTCCACATAATTCTTTTCCAATAACTTTCACAATATAAATTTTGACATAAACTGGCAAGAATTAAATGTTTAAATATGTAAATCGAGGGGCATTACATCTTATCCCCCTTGAATTGAACACCATCCCCGGTGTTCCAAATTAATCATATCATATTTGGAACATATATGGGTATGCCTTTCTCATGGATTCCTGCATCTCCCAAGTATCCTCCTTGAGACTAAAGTGCCTCCATTGCACTTTAACTTGAGAAATGGCTAGGTTCTGCAACACAATTTCCTTCATGTCGAGAATATGTAACGACTCCACCTAAAACTCACCTTTGGGTTCCACCTGAATCACATTCCAAATTACAACATGAGTTGTGTCATGTACATACTCTTTTAATAGTGAAACATAAAATGCATTGTGAACTTTTAGGCTAGATGGAAGTGCAAGTTGGTAGGCCACCAACCCTACCCTGGCGAGAACTTGAAATGGCTCGCAATACCTTGGTGCCAACTTGGTACTTTTACCCAATTTAAATGCACTATTCTCAGGTCTGAATTAAAGGTAAAAATGATCAACTATGCTAAATTCTACATGAATTCTTTTCAAATCTGCAAAGCTCTTTTGTCTGTCTTGTGCAATTTTCAAGTTTTTTTTTTCTTTTTGTACAATCATTTCCAATTCTTTTAACATATTTGGGCCCAAGATAATGTTGTCAACCGAGTTGTCCCAACTAATAGGTGTTCAGAATTTTTTATTGTACATTACCTCAAAGGGACTCATCTTTAAGGAAGCCTGATAATCATTATTGTATGCAAACTCAACCAAGTGGAGGTACTCTTCCCACTTTGTGGGACATTCCATCACATACATCCACAACATGTCCTCAAATATTCAATTAGTCCTTTCAGTATGAACATCGGTTTGAGGATGGTATGCGGTACTAAAGCTCAACTGAGTATCCAAACTACTGAATAAAGCCTTACAAAAATTCAAGGTCAATTTCATGTCCCTATCTGAAATTCTAGTCTTTGGTATACCATGCATTCTAAATATTTTTTTCATGAATAATTCTGCAATGTTTATCGCCTTATGATTTCATTTCATTGGAATGAAGTGTGCAACTTTAGTAAGTTTTTCTACTATTAGAATAATGGAATCATTTTGTTTCTTAGTTTTAGGAAACCCTATAATAAAATCCATGTTGATTAATTCCCACTTCCACTCAAGAATGGGTATTGGTTGCAATAATCTCATTAGGTGACGGTGTTAATATTTAACTTGTTGGCACTCAAGGCACCTAGCAATATATCCAACCACTTTAGTTTTCATTCTGAGCCAAAAATATTATTTTTTTAAGGTTGTTATAGTCTTTTGGTAGCCTGGGTGATCTAAGTAAGGTTTCTTATGTACTTCAACCAATATTAAAATTTTCAAATATACACTATTTGGAATGTAAATTTTGTCCTTATACAACACTAACCCATCCTGATTACACCTTAATTTTGATTCTTCTTCACTGGAGTCATCATTCTGTAATTATTCTTGTAATTTCTTATAAGTTTCATCATTTTCTGCTACTAATTTTATTTTATGTTTTAGATCAGTTTTCAAATTACTACTGTAAACTGCATTTAATTTCCTACTGAGTGCATCGACTATTTTATTCTCTTTTCCCTTAATGTGTTTTATCTCAAAATCATACTCACTCAAGACAGATAAACATATTTCTTGTCTTGCATTCAAGGTTTTTTGATCGAAAAAGTATTTAAGGCTGATGATATATGTTTTCAACAAGAATCTCCTACCCAATAATTAGTGTCACCACATTTTTAAAGCATGCATAATAAAAGATAGTTCTAGATCATGTGTTGTATAATTCTTTTCATGATCCTTTATTTTTTGTGACTCATAATAAATCACATGATCATCCTGTAACAACACTCCTCCCAATCCTTCTTTTCAGACATCAGTACAAACCACAAAATCTTTATGTGGATCTGTTATCTTCAAAATAGGTGTCGTTGTCAACAATTGTTTTAGTTTCTCAAATATCTCTTGACATTTTTTTGTCCAATTAATCGGATTCTCTTCTTCTACAATGAAGTTATTGGATAAGAAAGTTTGGACAACCCTTCTATAAATCTACAATAATAACCTATGATTCCCATGAAAGATTGGGCATCCAACACATCCTTTGGCACTAGCCAATCTAGGATGGTCTTGACCTTTTGTAGGTCAATTGAGGTTCCTTCACCAAAAATTGCATGTCCCAAATATTGTACCCTATCTTGGTAAAATTCACATCTACTAAATTTTTCATAAATTTGGTGCTCTCTAAGCGACTGTAAGACTATTCTGAAGTGTTTTTCATGTTCCTCTTTAGTTTTTGAATAGATCAACATATCATATATAAACACAATCATGAATTTGTCTATATACTTTCTAAACACATTGTTCATCAAGCACATAAATGTAGCAGTGGTGTTTTTCAAACCAAAAGGTACTACTACAAATTCATAATTCCCATATCTAGTTTGAAATGCAATTTTATGTATGTCTTCTATGATTCTAATCTGGTGATATCTTGATCGCAAATCTATCCTAGAGAATATCTTATCTCCTCTAACTTGATCAAACAAGTCATCAATGTGGGGAAAAGGATATTTTTTTTTAATAGTTATCTTGTTGAGTTGTTTCTAATCAATACACAATCGGAATGCTCCATATTTATTTTTGAAAAATAAAATTGATGCTCCCCATGAGAACACACTAGGTCTGATATATTGTTTATCTAACAGTTCTTGAAGTTGCATCTTAAGCTCTCTCAATTTTGGATTACTCATTTAGTATGGGGCCTTAGACACTGGTGCAGATCTAGATACTAAGTTAATGGTGAAATCTATGTTCCATCTAGGAGGTAATCCTGGATTTTCTTCCAAAAACACATACTGTAACTCTTTCAATAATGGATTATTAGCTAACAAATTTTCATTCATTTCTCCAATATTATTGAATATGTGAAAAACATAAATATCACAACATTTCCTTCCATTCCTTTTTAATTGTAAAGCATAGATCCATCTTACCGACACTCCTCGCAATATTCCTTTCACTGTTCTATTTTTGTCAAAATAATCTATACAACTAAAGGTCTTGTCACAAAAATTTACAAGATCTCAATGTTTCTCCAACCAATCCATGCCTATGAAAAGATCATAAAATCCTAATGGAAAAATACTTCAATCTAACTTAGTCTCCATTCCATTGATGTTTACTACACAATATTTTACCACTTAAACAACTTTTGTTTTTGTTCCTGTAGCTAACTGAACTAGCCATGGTTTATTATGTTTAACTTTCTCTAATTTACAGCTTTCTACCACAATAGGTGAAATATAACATAGACTTGCACCAGGGTCTATTAATATAGATACAAGTTTCTTATTTAACATACCTTATATCTCTATTATGGAATATTGGTGGTCAGCTTGTCAATTTTCCGTGGAAGCATTGATTTTGTGTATGCTTCGAGCAATAATGTTTATTGTTGTCTCTTCTTGAACATTGTGTACAGCCTGATTTTTGTGATTGTTTAATGGGAAGTTTTGGTACATGTGGGGTCCTTTACAACCTCGGCAATGAAGAGGCTCCCTAATTATATCATTAACTATCTTATTCACAAAACTAGTGGGTTTATTGCTATTCTAAACTAATACACTTTGTTGTCCAACAAATCTGTTATATTTATTAACAATTGCACTATGCAAAGGTTGTCGAGGCTGTTTGAAATTTTTATTTTTGGGATCAAACTTGTCCTTATGTTTGTGCTACCATGGCTTTGTATTTTCACTTCTCTCTTTAAATTGATTAAAACATAGTTTAGCATGTCTTATCACTTCATCCATGGTCTCTAGATTAAGGAATTCAATTTTGTCTTTATATATTGTAGGAAAACAAATCATGAACCTCTTAATTGTTTCCTTCCCCTCCCTAAGGTAAGGTACATATCTCATAAGATTAAAAAATTTAGTCATGAAGTCTTCAATGGAAAACTATCCCAGCTTGAGGTCATGGAACTCTTTGGCCTTCTCATCGTAATATCCTTCTTTTAAGTATTTTTGTTTAAAATATTTCTTGAACATTTTCTAGTTCAACTCACTGCACCTAATATTGTTAACTATTTTTATTTCCTGCCACCAAATGGCATATTTTCCATTCTTTTGATACACAACTAATCTAGCCTTCAAATTTTTGGGGTAATTGTAAATTTGAAAGTATTTACTCATGTTCAGAATCCAAGCTTCTACTCTTTCCTCATACTGACCATCAAAGTTGGGTGGTTTGATTTTCTTAAACTCTCCAAGCAACTCTTCCTCATGTCATTTCCTTGTCTTTGTTTTAGGTATAAATTTTTGCAATGTACTATTGTCTGAATTATCCTCGCTATTTAATTCTTCTAACAATTCTATCTTATCACTGTTTACTTGATATTCCTTACATTTATGTAATTCTTCATTATAAGGTTCATTTTTGGCATTGCTAGAAGTTTGTCCTATATGTCATTGTTTTTTCATCTCAATCATGTTTTTAAGGATAATTTCATTTATTTCCTCGTCTTCTTTACTAACCTTAACTAGCCTTTCATTATATGTCTTTATACTTTCTACATCTGCTTTTAGATTATGCATGGCTTCCAATGGTCCTATAGAAATATCTTGTGGTTGATCACTATTCAGTTCTACATACATCTGAGGTTCTCTTTGAGTTGATCTTTCAAGTTCTTCAGCCATGATAGTTTCTTGTTGATTTTGATATGTGCAAAACACAATGACGTTAATTGTGTTGCTTAAAAAAAATTATTTTTTTATATAAAGAAAATAATTTTGTTTTCCTTGAACCCATAAGGTTGTAGTGTTGCAACCATGCTCTGATACCATTTATAATGAATCCTTCCACTCTTTCCACCATTTGTTTTCAAATTTCCATCATCAAGAGTACATTCATGTGTTTAGAATTGGATTTTTTCTTATACATAAGTATGTTATAATGTTTCTCACAAATAATTATTTAATGTGCTTAACCAATTGTCATGGTGTTACCATGACATGATATTTGTTCATTGGCGCTTAAATCCACAAGCCAACTCTGCCAGTATATTGATCATCATCATTAAATGTATCTTCTCCTCTTCGCATGTATTACAACTTCTTTTAAGTTTTCTGCTATGTTTTCGTACATTATCACAATCTTATGCACCCAAGCCCACATAAACAATTTTGGTCTTGTAGGAACGAGTTATGATTCAAAAGGTTTGAAGAAAACTCATATTGTCTACAGGTAAGTTTTAATTACTTCAACTTCCAATGTATCATGGTTCTTCAATACTTTAAATATTTTATTATGGCCCAAAATTCATGTACTTGTTATCAATTAATTAAACCACCCATAAGTGATTTATACATCAATGTTGGAGATGAGTTTTAACCCACTCCTCTAAGTTGCAATATATTTATTCAAGACCAAATATATTATTATAACCATGTCGTAGTGATTTTGGNTGCTATGTTTTCGTACATTATCACAATCTTATGCACCCAAGCCCACATAAACAATTTTGGTCTTGTAGGAACGAGTTATGATTCAAAAGGTTTGAAGAAAACTCATATTGTCTACAGGTAAGTTTTAATTACTTCAACTTCCAATGTATCATGGTTCTTCAATACTTTAAATATTTTATTATGGCCCAAAATTCATGTACTTGTTATCAATTAATTAAACCACCCATAAGTGATTTATACATCAATGTTGGAGATGAGTTTTAACCCACTCCTCTAAGTTGCAATATATTTATTCAAGACCAAATATATTATTATAACCATGTCGTAGTGATTTTGGTGGATCGAATCCATGTTTTCTCCTTTGATAAAATTTAAAACTACCCTAGTCATCAGACTTAGGGTCTCCACAATTTACCATAACAACATTTAAAACTTATGATCAAGGTTAGAATTTTTAACTGAAAAAGCCCATCAAATTTGACGGTTTAAACTACTACACTGCTCGTTCTGTCAGTTTTAAGCTTGATAGTTGACGGTTGCAGGAAACTTTTGACCGTATTTGACGGGCAAATTGGCCCTTGACGGGCAATTTGCCCATCAAATTCCATCCCCGCTTATGACTATCACTTGAAATATTACGTACACACATCACGCCGTGTGTTAAATGTATGGACTAAAGCATAGACTTAACTAGATGTTAACCACAAATATTTTAGGTTTAGGTTAATGGAAATCCATGATGGTAGAATTCGGGTAGGCCATGCCTTGGCACAATTAATTCATCTCAAACATTATACCAAGTCTTAACTATGGTGTGGTAATCAAGTCTTTCACAAGTTCAAAGTACCAAACTCATTTGTATGGGGAGCATTAGAGCTATATGACCTACTCTACCCAACCATAGGGTTTCATCATTTCCTTTTTTCATTTGCAGAACATACTTGAACACGAGTTGTAATGAGTGCAAGGTAATACAGGTGCTATCTCCATTGATTAAAATGGTTGAATAGTTTAATAATTATACCGACTTCTTCGTGTATCTATTTATCTCAAAATTGACTTTGTTTATGTGGTTTGTATGCAAGGTTACACAGGTATGGAACTTCACATATTTCCCAAATAACATGCTCGTTGTCCATTCAACATTAAGGTAAAAAGTGATTTGATTTATAGTAAGAAGTCTTAAGCTTTTTTCTTATATTATTCTAATCTCTCTAATGTTATCTAGCTACAGATTCCATGAAGGGTCCATTGGAACCCTTGGTATGAAGTCGAAATCAATGGCCAGTGATAAGGAGGTATTGTGACTTGTAATCTATTGAATACCCATATCCTTCTGTGTAGGTTAATAGTTGTCTTGAAGAAATATGATGCCGAGAGAATCAATTGGGTGATAATATTGAGATAGATTCTCTTCATCGTTTTACAAAGGTAAGGTAGCAATGTATTTACTTCTTCCAAAAATATATACGAGCTTAATCATTGAAATCTCTGATGACATAGCCAATATATAAATTTCTATTTTAGTTTTGATACTATTATGAGTTATTTTAACTCCAGTGTCATAGGCATAGCTTTTGGAGCTCATACATAATATCTTTTAGTTTGTATATATTAAAAATAATGCCCTCTTCGTTTTTGGTCAATGGCACAACCATTTTGTTATTATGAGAATAGTTTTAAAACATTTTGTTATTTTGTTTTGATTCATGACGTCATAGTCAATGGCTTCACATGGTTTCCATTAGACGTTTACTCTGTCATTTCTTGAAATGAGGCTTAGTTATAATATTGCATTATATTGCTTTCATCCATAGGTTTTATTTAATTATTCACCCTATTTATCTCTACACCATATTCTGTATTAAAATGGTTTATGATTATGATATCTTCCGGCATCATTTTGATTCTAGTTTAGTTTGGAACTAAACATTCCATCTTTCTTTTACGGGAAGAAGTATATATTGTTTATTGTGCAAAAACAGTTATTTCTATTCTAAACCAAGAACATTTTTCTTTAAATAAAAAAATAATCTTAATTGAAAATAACAAGTATATAGACATATTTCTTTTCTTTCCAGCCACATTAAATGAATAATTATTCTTCTACCAAGGATAACATGCTACATTGTTCACCATGTATTTTTTTGTTTTGCTAGTCTGATAAATAACTAAACAACTGAAAATAGTACCCTACAAGCTCGCTTATTATTTCCTTGCTACATGCACTCAAATAATAAATAGAACACATATGTACATCTTATTATAATCAGTACTATAACTTTTGAAACTATTCTCTATTGTATTACTTGTCATTCTTTAAGGGAAAAAAATAACAAATATAAATAAAGAAAACTTATTTGAGCCAGTTTTAATAACTGGGAAACAAACTGGATAGGGAACCAATTCCTTCCAACAATAGACACAAACAACCAAAGTTACATGTCCTTGTCACCACCTATCCTAAATAATTAATCCATGGGGACCGAAAACGATATAACATTTACCATAATTCTTTGAGTTTAGTTCTTCCCTAAACCACTAAACTCTTTTCTTCACAAGTACTCAGCAGCATCCTATCTCATAACATACTTGTCTTTAATGACTTGCCTAGGTCCTTTCAAGTTGCCCTCATTCCTAACCCTAGAGAATCTTTTTGGCCTACTTTTGCGCTAGCTTGTTCCCTCACATCCCACACCTTTGGGAGTAGGGTTCCACTTGTCCCATGGACAATAGTTCATTCTAGTGGTTTTATCCTTTTCACTCACCCATGGAATAATGATTTACTCTTTGTAACTGGATTCCCTAATCAATTTGTCTCTTGTTAATTAAATAAATTAAAAATAAAGGTTACAAAAATATTCCTCATCGATGTTTATGATGACATAGTTCCACATAAGTTTTTTCCAATAAATTTCACAATATAAATTTTGACATAAACTAGCAAGAATTAAATGTTTAAATATGTAAACTAAGGGACATTACAAGAAACATGGAATAAAATTAAGCCAAATGTAATCCACTTCCATGTATTTGACGATGTAGCATGGGCTCGCATTCCTGATGAGAAAAGGAAAGTCTTATAGCCTAAAGGTGAGGAGTGTATTTTTGTTGGTTATTCTGAAGATGTCAAAGGTTATAGAATTCAACCTCATTCTAATGAAATTATTATTATAAGAGATG
>SNQJ01S0005135.1:40301-54505 GCA_010110895.2 Picea sitchensis | reverse complement strand
TTTTTAAAATAAACAAATACCTAATGTTTAAGAGTTATATTTTATACTTGTAAAATAATATTTAGTTTAATTTAACTAAAGATAATTTACATAAGTAAATTTAGTGGTTTTTGTGTTTTGAATTTTAAATATAAGTAGTATTGATTATAATGATCAAAAGTAAATTAACGAGACTTTGAAATATAATTTTAGAAATATAATTTTTAAAATGATCATTATAATTATAAAAATTAATAATGTTTCGATATTCAATTTTGAGTTGGGTGGAGTTTTTATCAAAATTAATAAATAAAGTAAAGATTAATGAAATTTTAATATTCAATTTTGACATTTTTATCAAAAATTATGATTGTTGAAAAACATAAAACACTATTAATGACCCTTTGTAAATGAGATGTTATTTTATATTTCAATTACTAAAACATAAATTAAATTAATAATCTTGATAAAAATTGAATTACAATGACATAAAAATTGAATTACAATGACATATATGTGAATCAAATTCTGAGAAATGAAAAACAGCTTGGTGATACACGTGGGCAGCGCCAACAACATAAACTTTTTCACACCCAGTAAACCGTTCAAATTAAAATAATGTTTTATTAGTTGGCACCAATTTCTCACTCTGAAATTGGGGTGATGTGTATTGTACCATCAGCCGAACAGTGTGAAACAGTGAAACAAGTGACCCCATTCCATAAATCGTATTTAATGAGGGTATCACACAATATAAAATAAAATAATATAAGTCAATTATTGTAATGAAATAAAGTAATATAAGTCATTTATTGTAATGAGATTGGTCACGTTAAATAATGTATAATGTGTACATATTTAAAAAGAAGAGACTAATAATTGTACCGCGTCAACTTTATATAAAGCTAGTTAGACATTGAAAGAGTGGTATTGGTCTACGAGAATGGTGGTCCCACACGTATAATAATATAAAATCATTATATCAATTTAGATATTTTTTAAAGTTTATTATGCACAGATTGAGGGTTAATCATTTTCCAGTGGGGTTGCTGTTGGAATTTCAATCTACAGTTTTTTTTTTTTTCCAAAAAAAATTATCTCGAATTTATTATATCAAATAAATTCATTTACAATAAAGGGACTGTATTCAAAAATGCTCTCGCATTGATGGCCCAAACTGAGACTTGCAGCTATTGTAGAGTTAGCTATCCATGCATTGACTGAGGGAAAACAGAATTAGAGGTGAAGACTTCTATCAGCAACCATGATCGAATCCTGGACCAGATTACAAAATTGAAGATAAGTGGGCAGACCGCTTCATTCGAAGATGTTTAGAGAGGAAATGGGGCTCTCAATCCCACTATCACAGTGATAGACCGAGAGCCGCCCAATCACTTCGGAAAGAGCCCTCTTAGAAAGAGCATCTGCAGCCCTGTTAAATGAGCGAGGAACATGCTGAAAGTTGAGATTGGAGAAGCGTTGTGTAAGGTCTCTCGTTTTTTGCATCCAGCCTTCCAAATGTATGGAGTTTAGCTTGCATTTATTTGAGATCCAATCTATAATAACTTTCGAGTCACCCTGGACATGTAGGTCATCAATTGTCCAAAGAGCAGCAAGTGTGAGCGTGGCCCATAAACCCAGAAGCTCTGCTTTTGTATTTGTGCCGGCTCCACCATTGATAAACCAGTAAGTGATTCTGGACTTGTGGGATTTGAAGAAGCCTCCAGCTCCGCAACCACTGCCATTAGTCTGTGCCGCTCCGTCAAAGAATGCTAAAGTGTGTCCCTCCGTCGAATCAAGAATCAAATCTTGTTGTGGGAAGCTTCTGATAGTGGTCGACTGCCATTTGAAATTAGCGAAAATCTTGTGTATTACCTTTGACCGTGAAGGCTGGGCGTCCTCAAAAATTGAGCGATTTCTTTCTAGCCAGATTTGCCAACTGAAGTGGACTATCAGGCTAGGAGGGGGCGATTGATGAGTGAACCAAGATGGGAAGCTCTCCGTGATAGAGGAGCCGCACCAGGTTAGACTGAGAGCAAAAAAATTGGTAATACGGTGCCAGACTTCCTTTGAAAATGGGCGGTATCTCAATAAATGACTCAGGTCCTCGGGCGCGAGCTTGCAGAGTGGACAGATGCTCGGCCCCACCCAGCCTCTCCTTTGCAATGCTTCCCAGGTGAGAAGCTTGTCTTTGCCGATCAGCCAGGAAAAGAGTTTTAGTTTAAGAGGCAAATGCAGCTTCCAAAACTTGTGGATCCACGGCAATACAGGGTCAGAAGAGTGTTGTTTCTGAAGCGCTAAATATATGTTTTTTACCGTGATCCTTCCGGATTCATCACCGCCAGCCCACAACAGGAGATCCGGCTCGGCCCTCAGAGAAATGCCGGCCATATTAAGAGCTGTAACGAAACCAATCCATTCAGAAGCCATCGGGTCGCTCAGAGAGAGATCGTTGTCAGTCAACCATCGGTCTGGCAGAGTCGAATCAGCAGTTCTCAATCTAATCTGAGTAAGTTTTGTTAAATTTTTTGCCTGTAGGAGGAGTCTCATCGAGGGAGAAAGGATGGAGCGGTCCCCCAATCCAAGAATAAAATCCCTGCCTATAAGGATTTTCGTTCCATCGCCAGGCTTCCAGCGAAGCCAATGAAGAATGACTGGAGAAGAAGCCACTAGACCTTTCCAGAAAGGGGAGGCCCTCTTCAAATGGAAAGAAGGTTTGCGTAACCAGTGTAGGAGCGGCTTGGAATGTAGATATTTATCACTAATAATTTTATTCCATATACTGCCTGTGGAGACAGCTCTCTAGAAAGAACTGGCGAGGAGCGCCCCATTGAAGGTGAAGAGGTTTTTAAGGCCCCATCCCCCATCCCTTTTCGATTTTGATAGGGCCTGCCAATTACAAAGATGTATACGTTTTTTCTCAGTGTTTCCACCCCACAGAAAATTAAAAGCAAGTTTACGCAATGAAGAGAGGATTGTAGTGGGGACCCGCACTAGCAACATCCAGTAAACTGCCAGGCTCTGAAGCACCGATTGAATCAGGATCAGCCGTCCACCCAGTGACAGCCATTTGTTACACCAGAAGCCGATCTTTTTTTCAAAGGTGGCCACCATCCAACGCCAGTCTCCATGGGAAGTAGCTCCCATCTTCATATGGAAACCCAAGTAGGTGAAACCTTCACTCAAATGTTTGAAGGTGAGAGGGATGGTGGCTTGGAGATGAAGACGTTCGGAATCTGAGATGCCCCAATAGAAAACAGCAGATTTAGAGAGGTTAATGGATAGCCCCGATACCGAGCAGAAGCCGTATAGCACCTCTAGTATCAATTGCCATTCCACAGGATCTGCAATGGACATAAGAAGAACATCATCTACAAACATCAGATGGACAATCTTAACAAAATTAGATACCTTAATTCCTGAGATTTGGAGCTCTGTGACGCTTTTTGAGAGAAGAATGTTGAGTCCTTCCATTATCAGGATGAAAAGATAGGGAGATAGTGGACATCCCTGGCGGAGTCCTCTCTCGCTCTTGAAGAAATGAGTAGGATCCCCATTAATTAACACAGCTAAATTTGCACTAGAAACACAAGAAAGGATCCAGTTGATGAACATTTCTCCAAAACCTACCGCATGGAGGACTAGCCTCAAAAAATCCTAGTCAATGCAATCGAAGGCTTTTTTGAGGTCTAGTTTCAAGATTAAAGCCTTTAGATTTTTCTGTTTTATACTGTGTAGGCATTCATGAGCTGCTCCAATCGCATCATGGATTCTTCTTCCCTTCAAGAATCCCATTTGTTCCTCTGAGATACTTTTTTCCAGTAAGGGTTTTATTCTGTTGGAAATAACTTTGGAGATAATCTTGTAAATCAGATTGCACAGTGATATGGGACGGAAGTCGTTGAAGGAGATAGGACTGCTATCTTTCGGGATCAAGACCAGGAATGTTGAGTTTATACCTCCAGCAATCTTCCCATTTAAACGGGTGTCCTCCACCATTTGAAGTAGCTCTTCTCCAATTAGCTCAAAAAAATAACAGAAAAATTCAGAAGTCCGGCCATCTGGCCCTGGGCTTCGCTCAGATTTAAAATGTAAAAGAATATCTTTAATCTCCGATAGAGTGATAGGCTTATAAAGTGTATCAGCTTCATCCCTGGAAACCATTCGAGGAAAGAGACTAGCAGTGGAACCCTTATCCTGGAGGTTGTGCGTGCCCGTTGCTTGAAAATGTTTTTTAAAATATGAGACGGCCTCTTCTTTTATGGCATCCTGCCCCCTGAAATCTAATCCACCGTTTTTTATATGCCAGATCATATTTTTATGTCTATTGTGGCTTGCGACCTTGTGAAAGTATTTTGTGTTAGCATCCCCACAATTAAGCCAGGTTTCCCGACTTCGGAGCCTCCAAGCAGCTTCCTCGGCCCTTAATAAAGAGGCTCTATTGGTTTCAAGCCGATTTAGGCAAGCCGAATCTTCCATCGTCCAGGACGAATGATTGGGACTGTTGGTGAGTGTTGCAATTTCAGCCTCCAACGAGAGCAAATCGGCCTGATCTTTCTGTTGTTTCAAGTGGAACCATTGTTTGGTTTTAGTTTTGAGAACTTTTAATTTCCAAATAAGTCGAGTCTGAGGATTGACATCGGATAAGAAAAGTTGGTCCTTCCAAGTCTCATGAACAAGATCAATATAATCAGCCAATGAGAGCCAGGTATGATTAAACTTGAACGGGGGAGATTTGGGAAGATCGGTGAGCCTCAGTTGCAGATAAACAGGTGCATGGTCAGAGAAGAAGGGGCATTCAACCCAAGAAAGAGACTGTTCAATTGATGCCAGTAAATCCGCTGCCACAAAAAACCGGTCCAACCTCCTTGCAATCGCATTCAGACCAGTCCTCCCATTTCGCCAAGTTGGAGAGAGTACACTCGGTCGAATGTCAATGAGATTATTTTTGGCAAAAATCTCTTTGAAGCGGGCTCCAAAAGGTTCTGGTCGGTGAGCACCTCCCCAAGATTCATCAGCCTCAAAGATGAGATTCAGGTCACCTCCAACGATGAGATTTTTTAGTGAGAGGAGACCACTATCAGCTAGCTGTGACCAGAAGAGCAATTTATCCGAGCAAGGGCCATAAATGTTGAGCAAGGTCAGCTCCCTGTTAGTGGCTAAACAGAAACCCCTCAAAAGTAAGCCCCCACACGACAGAGATGGAGTCAGTTCAAAAAGACTAGGGTCACAGGCCACCAGCAAACCTCCGGACGTACCTAAGGAACTCACCGCTGCTGTGAACCAGGAAGGACGAAACTGAGAAACAAAATCTCTAGCTTTAATGTCGGAAGAAAGGGTCTCTTGCAGGAAAATAAGGTCAGGTTTTGTACGCGCCAGCAATCTTCTGAAGGAGGCAGTCTTAAGGGAGCCTCCTATCCCTCTAATGTTCAGAGAGAGCATGATCATTACTTTGATCGTGCCAAGGCCTTCATCGCTCTAAGGCCTTTCCATCTGGAATGGGCAATGATGTGTCAGTTTGCTGAGTGCTTTGAACCTCCTTTTTCTTCCTGGAACTGCGGGTTTGAAGGGGGGAAATCTCAGTAGCTATTCCTCGCGACCAGGCAAAGGCTTTTGTGTCCCCTTGTTTGGTGTTTGAAGTGCCAGCTTCTGTTGACTCGACAATCACCTCTTTGCCCCGATAAATAGGAAGAGGAATAGTAGTACTCTGTGGTAGTGCAGAGGGCGAAGGGGGTCTTAGAGTGTCTAGGAGAGCACTTCCATCCTCATCTGATTGACTATAACCAGGGATCTCTTGAGAGGCAAAGGGAGTAGGAAGGCGGAAGGAGGGGTCGGTGTTGTTGTTGAGATGACAAACTGATTTCTTCAAATTATATATAACTTTAATTTGAAAAATTCATTAGGTTTATGAGAATGAAAAAAATAAAAATAAAGAGATATTAGGTTTCTCAATACTAAGTTTAAAAGAGATTGTTTGAATTTTCAAAATATATTTTATTATTTTATTAAAATGTTTATAATAGGATATAAAAAAATAGTGAAGCAAAGTGTGTTTATTATTTTAATGAAAGAATTGTTTCAATGCAAAGTTTAAATAAAGGATTTTTTTTTTTTATGAAAATATTTTTGGTTGAGTAATCTAAATTTTTGAATATTTGTATTATAAGTAAGATTTCTCAAACTAAATTGTAAATGTGAGGTAATTAATTTTTAAACAATATTAAAATTCAAATCTTATTAACAAACAAAATCTATTAACCAAGATAATATTGAAACTTTGTATAATTTACAATTTTCTCGGGTATAGATAATGAAAAGTGAATCTAGAACAAATGGTTAGATAATGGAAAGTGAATCTAATCTTGTACGGGGAATTTGACTAAACCAAAATATATAGGTAATGGAAAGTGAGAACAGAGGGTTCATGGTTGTAGCCAATAGATAATCCTCAAGTGATGCCCTTCAGTCCAAAAAAAGTCATTCGAGAAAATACAACAACAATAGACTTAACATAAAAGCTGAAAATCATATGGAAAGCAGACCCATAGGGATCCATTCAACATCAAAAACTTCGAACCAATATTCAAAAATATGGTCAAACATCAGACAGAGAGAGTACAAAAATGAGTAAAACATAAGCATTTTGAATTTGGAAGTGTTGATGTTGTACACAGGTGTTGTTATGGTTGAACCATGCCCTCTATGAAGGGCTTATGATAGTACCCATATGCATCTTCACCCGCAGATTTAGTAATGTGTCATTTCTCGAAAGGAAGTCGAGTCCTTGCTTTTGATAGAGAATCTGCTAGCTGGTTTCACCCTGTAAACATGTTTGAGTGTGAAAGAATCAAATGAGTCTAGAAACTTGAAAATCTCCTCCAAAATAGGAAACAAAAATATATTATGACATATTTGTGCTTTACGAAACCAATTGATAACATTCATTGAATCTCGAAACAGTTGGATGGATTTGACCCCCTTTTCCCCAACAAATTGAAGAAGAAGTTTTAAGGCCATAAGTTCGATGAAGTTGTTGGTACCTGGACCCAAGCCCATTTTAATTTTGAAGAAGTGTTATGCCGAGAGATACAAGACAACACCCCCATCACACTATTGGTTTTCATTCTGAGATGCGTCATCAAAATAGGCATAGGGGCTAGAGCAATCTATGAGTTCAGGTTGAATAATGTGGATGGCAGGGGTGTCTTTTTCCTGAGGGAAATGTGTGAGTATTGAGAGTCCTTGAGCAGCTATAATTTCTAGAAGGGAGGGAAAGTCCTGGAAAATGGCTTTGTTGCGGGCCATCCAGATACCCTAACATGCAATGAGAGGTAGAGCTTTAATATTTTTGTGGGCAGGAACCTGTAACCAAGTCTACCAAGTCAACTCCATTGTGGGCCCGTCCCAAGAAACCACTTGATTTAGAAGAACTAATTTAGAAGAATTGTGGGATCGTTCGCTAGATAGAAATATGCAACCTCTGCCTCCATTTCAATAAAGGAAATGGTAGATTTATGAGCATTGATTATCATCCCAATGGCCATCCGGAACAAATTGATGATCTCTGCAAGTTTTTCCACATCTCTAGGTCACCCACTACAAAATATTAGCACATCATCTACAAAGAGTAAATGTGTAATTTTGTGGCCAGGGGCAATCGATATGCCTTTAAAGTCTCCCGAGCTAACCGCTTGACCAATAGAACGACTAAGACCCCCCACCACCAGCAGAAATAATAGAGGAGAAAGAGGGCATCCTTGTCTTAGGCCATGCTCAGACTGAAATAAAGGAGAGGCAACCCCATTAATGAGTATTGCAAAAGATATTGAGGTTATGCATGTCATAACCCATTTGATAAAGGGAACTTCGAACCCCAGATGAGTAAGAAGGATCCTAATGTAGGACCAATTGACTGGATCGTAAGCTTTGGATAAGTCAATTTTTAGGATAGCCCCCTGATGATATGAAAATGAATTAGAAATCATACACCACTTGATCTGAACCGGATCTAAACCGAGTGTTTCTAATATCACTTGATCCTCAAATAGTATTAAGTGTGACACCACTTTCTTATTCCAAGATTCTTTCATTGAGAGTGCTTATAACTTGGAAGTGACTTATCTTACTTAACCAGACATTTTAACTGATGAACATAACTTGCATAATCATTCATACATGAGCATATATAGAATCACATGAAAACAATAATTGTGTTTCACAATGACCTTCTTGCATGTTACTCAAACTCAATTACAAATGTCAAATTCGACACAGTCTTGGAAAACCGAATCCAATTACTATAAACACTATATATTTCTTTACAAAATGTCAAAAGACTCTCTTACATCTTACAAATCCCAAATTTGCATAATTTTGGCTTACAAATGAGTGATAATATTGTCACCATCGACTCCGTCTCAGAAAACTGATTATGATGACGATAAATACCCCATAACTCTCAAAAGACTACAAACTTGACTTCAAAAGGAAAATGAGCAGAGCTTTAATACATGAGAATGTTGTGTTCAAAAACACAAAAATGTTGTGTGTAAAACACAAAAATGTTGTGTGATAACACAAAAATGTTGTGTAAAACACAAAAAGGTTGTGTAACAAAAAAATGTTGTGTAAAACACAAAAAAGTTGTGTGTACAATGTGTTGGGGTGTGTGCAATTAAATAGGCCACCCCTCTTAACAAAATCCCAATTATTGGATTAGTATCTAAAAATAATTTGGTTGGTTTATAACCAAATCCTAACCTTGTGGCATGTCTTTACTATAAATTGTTTAGTTTGTTTTTAACAAATTAAATGCATGGCATATTGGTTAAATTATTAGAATATGTGGAGGAGGTCATGGGTTCCAATCCCCACGATCCTCTCCTTTATTTACGCCCTTTGTTTTAATTTGTTATATGTTGTATATAGCATATAGTTCAATGGCCCATGCCCTTTGTTTTAATTTGTTATATGTTATATATATAGCATATAGTTCAATGGCCTGTGGATTTTGTAATGGATAAACTATATGTTATTTAATAAATAACATATAAAGTGTAACGTTATATATATATATATATATATATATTGATCAACACTCTTAGGTGAATTTTTTTTGGTATGTGGTTAGGCTCCTCATGAAAAATTCCTCCTACGACATAGAACCCTAGGTGGGGGGCGTAGGCCCTCCTTATCCATTTTCCATCCCCTGGCTTCCCTTTTTCAATTCCCGTCTTTTCCCCTTCCTTCCCCTTATCTCCCATTCCGACCCTTTTTTGGCGGCATACTTCGGCAGATCCCAGCAAGACCCTGTGTGTCCCCCATGTGGTCTGGGACACATGGAAGACTTTGATATGGAGGTCGTGGATTACAAAGCTAGTACCCCAGGGTCGTTTGCCTTCTCCTCCCACGAAGAATTCTTGGAAATCCTCCATGCACCTTGTTTGGCTCTCCGCACGAATTCACACTTACAACAAGTTAATGGCGACCCTAATCTTGAACGTGCCAGCTCCGATCACTTTGATGATGTCTCCCTAGGTTCTCTACATTCTTCACCCTCCAGGCCGTCGAAGAAACCAAATGATTTTCAGTTGTCTTCTCCTATGGAAAAGGTTTCTCTTCCTGTTGATTCATAGAAGGAAGAAAAGAAGGGGAATATTGGTAAAGGAGACTAGTCCTCACCTCGAATCTTGGTTGGTTCATCCCAGAAAAAATCAGCAATGTGTATCAAGAAATGAAGGGGAGCTATGAGGATGGTAGTCGGAGATGACATTCCCATAGAGAAGTCCCTCGGCTGGTTGGGAAGACATTGGTTGGAATATTTAACGGTAAGTCTCTAGGAGAAAAATCCCTTATAGGATGCATGAATAATATGTGGAAACCCTTGATTGGATATTCCCCGAAAGTTCATATCCTATCTAGAAACTAGATTTCCTTCATGTTCTTTTCAACAAAAGATTGCGAAGAGATTCAAAAGAAGAACTGGACCTAGGGCCCATCTGGTCTTACCCTTAAACCCTAGTCCGTGGATTTCAACCCCCTTAAGGAATCCATGGTTGTAGTGAAGGTGTGGGTGATTTTACCTAGTTTTCCATTGGCATTTTGGTCCAGGGAAGCATCGGAAGCTATTGGTAACAAATTGGGTTATTTCTTCAAGCTAGAACCTAAATGGGACACCAAAAAAGATCGTCGGTGGGCCTGGATCATGATCAAAGTTGATATCAGATAAGTTCTAGTGGGTAGCATCGATTTAGTCTATGCTAGAATTACTTGGTACTATAAGGTACATTATTGGAGACTACCTTTCAGGTGCCACGGTTTCCATGAAGTTAGACACATCCGCTCTCAGTGCAACAGAATCACGCCACTTCAACAACCCCCTTTCAGACAATGAAAATCCAAATCTACAATCAGAAAGTAGGACATGGTTGAGTTCATCTCGGTGGAAGGAAAAAATGAGGAAATTCCTTTGGATAATGACAAAGTGGTCCTCCCTAGTCAAGCTTTGGGAGACTTGGTTAAAAAATCTTTTGATTCATGTATGGTTATTTCTTCCCTTTATCAGTAAAGTGATCTTCATAATGGTAAGGGGTTGATTTTTCCTTTGTCTTATGTCCCCTCTCTGTCTRTTCCCCTCCCTTSCCCTAGGACCTCCTCCCTTCCTGAAGAATCCCCTTCAAAAGTCCCCCCCGGTTTCTTCTGCCATCCCAATGGTTTTGGAAAAGGAACTTATGGGAGAGCCTTTCCCCTCTCCCTACTCAAGTTGGACCTTATGATTGCTTCCCCCTCACCCTCCCCTCCTAGGGTTTCCTCCTCCCTCCCCTCTCCTAAGGCTTCTCCCCCAAAAAAACCCTCTCCCCCTTCCCTAGAAGTCTTTATTTATCCCTTGGTCAAAATATCTTCCTTGAGATCCAAAACTCGAGATACCAACCCTTCTTATGGAGGATTGTCCCTCAACCCTCCTCCTCTTGATCAGGCTAGAAGAAAATCCCATCTCTCGTCAGCAAAAGAAAGAGTCATTGTGGAAATTCTCAAAGGAACCCAAGCGACCATCACAAGGGCCCTTAGAGAAGGGAAATCCCTTCCGACGAAGGAAAGATGATCTTCCTTTCCTTCAAATCAAGAGGGGTTGGGGGTGCCCCAAAGAAATTGCCTGAAGAACGATCTTCCGATGTGATCCGGATTATTTTTGACACAAAGTGAAAGTGGAGATATAATAAATAAATGTACAGAGATATATCGGATATCCAATAATATAACAGAGATATAGAAAAGATATAACAATAGAGATACAGTAATACACAATTTCTATTAATGAGCGAAATGTACAAAGCTGTAGAAATACAGAGTGAAAGACTCGCTAGAATGGTGGTTGCTTATCCCTAAGAAGAGATGTGATGGCTACGCTCATTAGCAAGAAGATGGATGTTACAATGAGGATCCAAAGGCCTTTTTACATAAAGAAAATCCAAAACCCTAACCTTGGAAGATGAAAAGCCAAAAGGTTTGCGGGCCCCGATGGGGGTAGTTGATACATCAACTTCTTAGGGGTGTAACTTTTGCAAATGATCTCTGTTTGGGACATTCGATACCTCGTCAAAAAGGTCTATCCAAGAAATAAAAAAATTTGTTGAGGATTAGGTTATACTATAAGCAACCCTTGGCCCCCAAAAAGTCCAAAAAATGTCGTTTAGGGCCTCAAAACGTCTCTGAAAGTTTGGGGCTTGCAAAACTGTAAAAAACTGCCCAAATGAAAAAATGTATGTGAGCCAGTTGGAAGAGGTGGGTAACCACTTATATCCGCCTAGATCATGATGGTGGTAAGGTAATCTAAAAAAGAAGGAAGAGTTCACGGGTCTCTAAATGCCACCTTCTTGTGCCTTATCCCTAAAAAAAATTCCCTTCTTCCTTTGAGGATTATAGACTGATTTCATGTTGCAATGTTATCTGCAAATTAATATCTGAGATTATTTCTAGAATACTGAGACCGATGCTTAGTGATTTCATAGGAGAAGAACAATTTGGTTTTCTACACAATAGACAGATCCACGATGATGTAGCCATCGCTCAAGAAATGCTCCACTCTATCAAAAAAATAAATCTTAAGGAAACCATCCTTAAACTGGATCTCTCCAAAGCGTATGACCAAGTAAACTGGACTTTGTTGCACCTGGTCCTCATACAAATGGGAACGATCTTGAAAGTTGTCAACTGGATAATGGGATGTATTCAAAGTGCTTCCTTTTCCATCCTTATCAATGGAGCTCTGTCCCGTTTCTTCAAAGCATCCAGAGGACTTCATCAGGGATGCTCCCTTTCTCCCTTTCTATTTTTTATTGTCACCGAAGCACTAAGTAAACTCATAAAGGAGGCTAGATCCAATGGCCTCTTGAAAGGAATTGCAGTTTTTTAATCTGAATGAGTAACTTATTTGTTATTCGTGGATGACATCTTCTGCAACTTGTTTAGTTCTCAGAGGAATCTGAATTCCTTTAAAAATATTTTAAACCTCTATTGCAATGCAATGAGAACAAAACTAAATATAGAAAAATATTGTTTAATTCTTAATCACCGTACAGAAGCGAAAGAGTCCTCCTTTTCCAACATCTTTCCATCTCAAAGGAAACCTCTTTCTAAAGGACGCAAGTATCTGGGCTTCAACCTAAAACCATACAATTACAGGAAAGAAGACTGGAGTTGGTTAATCAGAAAATTTGAGGCCAGAATAGCCATTTGGATCAATAAACTCATGTCCAAATGAGGAAGACTAGTTTTAATTAAAGTAGTCTTAGAAGGAATTCTTGTGTACTAGAATTCCATAGATGCAATACCTAAAGGATTCTTAGATAAAATTCATTGAATACGCTTTCTCTTTTTATGGGTGTGTCGGAACTCTCTTAAAGGTACTCATCTGGCCAATTGGAATTCAAACATTGCCCCAAAATAAATGGGTGGATGGGGTTTAAAGAACATTTGTCTTTTTGCTCGAGCACTAGTGGTAAGGAATATCTAGAGACTAACCCTAGGGAAATATCTTTGGGTAAGAGTTATGAAATGTAAATATTTTCCCAACCTATCTATTTCTAATTGGTTTCAAGAGCCTACGAAATCCTCCAAAGGCTCAATTGTGTGGAAATCTCTTATAGAATCCTTCCCCCTAGTTGGAAACTAGACTGTTTTATGTATCGGAAATGGGGCAAAGATAATATTGGGAGAAGACTCGTGGTTGGGATTGGGAAACAATTATAAGCTCTCTCCTCCCCTCCTGCAATTACTCAAGGATAAAACCTTCTTTTATTGGGCGATGTAAACATTGGCTTTCCCCAAATTCGAAGGCGTCTGGAATGGAAGAACGCAAAATATCTTGATCTCCCTGAAGCTATGCGAGACGAGTGGAAATCCTACATCTCCCTTTTATGCGAAATTTTTATCTCTCTGGACAGAGACTCTGAAGACACTATCTGCTGGTAAACAAATCCACATAATGGGTCCTACTCGTTCAAATTGGGTTACAAATCCTGGTTAGAAGATAACATTGTGACCCCTTTGAAATGGGGGTGGAAGCCCCTTTGGAAACTCAAATCTCCTCCCAAATGTAAATTAACCCTTTGGCATTTCCATTCCCATGCCATCACTCCACACCTTGCAACACAAATACAAAAAGAGAGAAAAAGAACAAATAGAATANAAAAAAAAAAAAAAAAAAAACGATTGTAAACCCCAAGCAATATGAGGAAAAAACACAACCCGAAGAAGAAACCAATGAATCCAACACATTTTTTTCCTTTGTGGATCTCTCTCGCGGTGATCTCAATGAAAAATCCAAAAACCCAAAACAAAGCCTCAAACCTTTGATCAATTTCATCGTGCAAACCTGACATTAAAACGTTAATTGCACACTGCCATGAACATTGCCCAGGTGGCAGGCTACGTTGTTTTTAATTTTTAAAACATATAAATAACGTATTTTTTAGGAAATCATAAATTTTTAGAACCAATCATAATTTAAAATAAACAGTTATAAATTAAGAAATTATAATTATAAAATAAAATTTCATATTGAAACACTAAAAATCCTTCCCTATGTTTTTTACCAATCAAATTAATTAAAAAATGATAAGAACAATCTTATGGAGGTTGGACTAATAATAAAAAAATCAAAGTTTGAATAAAAATAAGGAAAATACTCAATAGGAATAATATTACATTTATTTTACAATAGTTAA
>SNQJ01S0005135.1:2858-18020 GCA_010110895.2 Picea sitchensis | reverse complement strand
ATTATCCTCGCTATTTAATTCTTCTAACAATTCTATTTTATCACTGTTTACTTGATATTCCTTACGTTTATGTGATTCTTCATTATAAGGTTCCTTTTTGGCATTGCTAGAAGTTTGTCCTATATGTCATTGTTTTTTCATCTCAGTCATGTTTTTAAGGATAATTTCATTTATGTCCTCATCTTCTTTACAAACCTTAACTAGCCTTTCATTATTTGTCTTTATACTTTCTACATATGCTTTTAGACTACGCATGGTTTCCAATGGTACTATAGAAATATCTTGTGGTTGATCATTATTCAGTTCTACATGCATATGAGGTTCTCTTCGAGTTGATCTTTCAGGTTCTTCAGCCATGATAATTTGTTGTTGATTCTGATATGTGCAAAACACAATGACGTTAATTATGTTGCTTAAAAAAATTTCTTTTTTTATATAAGGAAAATAATTTTGTTTTCCTTGAGCCCATAAGGTTGTAGTGTTGCAACCATGCTCTGATACCATTTATAATGAATCCTTCCACTCTTTCCACCATTTGTTTTTTAAATTTCCATCATCAAGAGTACATTCATGTGTTTATAATTGGAATTTTTCTTATATATATGTATGTTATAATGTTTCTCACAAATAATTATTTAATGTCCTTAACCATTTGTCATGGTGTTACCATGACATGATATTTGTTCATTGGCGCTTAAATCCACATGCCAACTCTGCCAGTATACTAATCATCATCATTAAATGTATCTTCTCCTCTTCGCATATATTACAACTTGTTTTAAGTTTTTTGCTATATTCTCATTCATACATTATCATAATCTTATGCACCCAAGCCCACATAAACAATTTTGGTCTTGTAGGAACGAGTTATGATTCAAAAGGTTTGAAGAAAACTCATATTGTCTACAAGTAAGCTTTAATTACTTAAACTTCCAATGTATCATGGTTCTTGAATACTTTAAATATTTTATTATGGCCAAAAATTCATGTACTTGTTATCAATTAATTAAACCACCCATAAGTGATTTATATATCAATGTTGGAGATGGGTTTTAACCCACTCCTCTAAGTTGCAATATATTTATTCAAGATCAAATATATTATTATAACCATGTCGTAGTGATTTTGGTGGATCGAATCCATGTTTTCTCCTTTGATAAAATTTAAAACTACCCTAGTTATCAGCCTTAGGGTCTCCACAATTTACCATAACAACATTTAAAACTTATTACCAGGGTTAGAATTTCAAACTGAAAAAGCCACAAATTTGATGGTTTAAACTACTACACTGCCCGTTCTACCGGTTTTAAGCTTGATAGTTGACGGTTGCAGGAAACTTTTGACCGTATTTGATGGGCAAATTGGCCCTTCATTTGACTGTATTTGATGGGCAAATTGGCCTGTGACGGGTCAATTTGCCCGTCAAATTCCATCCCTGCTTATGAATGTCATTTGAAATAGTACATACACACATCACATCGTGTGTTAAATGTATGGACTAAAACACAGACTTAACTAGATGTTAACCATAAATAGTTTAGGTTTAGGTTAATGAAAATCCATGATGGTAGAATTCGGGTAGGCCACGCCTTGGCACAATTAATTCATCTCAAACATTACACCAAGTCTTAACTATGGTGTGGTAATCAAGTCCTTCACAAGTTCAAAGTACCAAACTCATTTGTATGGGGAGCATTAGAGCTATATGACCTACTCTACCCAGCCATAAGGTTTTATCATTTCCTTTTTTCATTTGCAGAACATACTTGAACACGAGTTCTAATGAGTGCCAAGGTAATACAGGTGCTATCTCCATTGATTAAAATTGTTGAATAGTTTAATAATTATACCGACTTCTTCGTGTATCTATTTATCTCAAAATTGACTTTGTTTCTATGGTTTGTATGCAAGGTTACACAGGTATGGAACTTCATGTCTTTCCCAAATAACATGCTCGTTGTCCATTCAACATTAAGGTAAAAAGTGATTTGATTTATTGTAAGAAGTCTTAAGCTTTCTTCTTATATTATTTGCATCTCTCTAATGTTATCTAGCTATAGATTCCATGAAGGGTCCATTGGAACCCTTGGTATGAAGTCAAAATCAATGGCCAGTGATAAGGAGGTACCGTGACTTGTAATCTATTGAATACCCATATACTTCTTTGTAGGTTAATAGTTGTCTTGAAGAAATATGACAACGAGAGAATCAATTGGGTGATAATACTGAGATAGATTCTCTTCACCGTGTTACAAAGGTAAGGTAGCAATGTATATACTTCTTCCAAAAATATATACGAGCTTAATCATTAAAATCTTTGATGACATAGCCAATATATAAATTTCTATTTTAGTTTTGATACTATTATGAGTTATTTTAACTCCAACATCTTAGGCATAACTGTTGGAGCTCATACATAATATCTTTTAGTTTGTATATATTAAAAATAATGCCCTCTTCGTTTTTGGTCAATGGCACAACAATTTTGTTATTATGAGAATAGTTTTAAAACATTTTGTTATTTTGTTTTGATTCATGATGTCATAGTCAATGGCTTCACATGGTTTCCATTACACGTTTACTCTGTCATTTCTTGAAATGAGGCTTAGTTATAATATTGCATTATATTGTTTTCAGCCATAGGTTTTATTTAATTATTTACCCTATTTATATCTACACCATATTCTGTATTAAAATGGTTTATGATTATGATATTTTCCCGCATCATTTTGATTCTAGTTTAGTTTGGAACTAAACATTCCATCTTTCTTTTACTAGAAGAAGTATATATTGTTTATTATGCAAAAACGGTTCTTTCTTTTAATAGACATATTTCTTTTCTTTCCAGCCACATTAAATGAATAATGATTCTTCTACCAAGGATAACATGCTACATTGTTCACCATGTACTTTTTTGTTTTGCCAGTCTGATAAATAACTAAACAACTGAAAATAGTACCCTACAAGCTCACTTATTATTTCCTTGCTACGTGCACTCAAATAATAAATAGAACACATATGTACATCTTATTATAATCAGTACTATAACTTTTGAAACTATTCTCTAATGTACTACTTGTCATTCTTTAAGGGAAAAAAAAACAAATATAAATAAAGAAAACTTATTTGAGCTAGTTTTAATAACTAGGAAACAAACTGGATAGGGAAGCAATTACTTCCAACAATAGACACAAACAACCAAAGTTACTTGTCCTTGTCACCCCCTATCCTAAATCATTAATCCATGGGGACCCAAAACGGTATAACATTTACCATAATTCTTTGAGTTTAGTTCTTCCCTGAACCACTAAACTCTTTTCTTCACAAGTACTCAGCAACATCCTATCTCATAACATACTTTTCTTTAATGACTTGCCTAGGTCCTTTCAAGTTTCCCTCATCCCTAACCCTAGGGAATCTTTTTGGCCTACTTTTGTGCTAGCTTGTTCCCTCACATCCCACACCTTTGGAAGTAGGGTTCCACTTGTCCCATGGACAATAGTTCATTCTAGTGGTTTTATCCTTTTCACTCACCCATGGAATAATGATTTACTCTTTGTAACTGGATTCCCTAATCAATTTGTCTCTTGTTAATTAAATAAATTAAAAATAAAGGTTACAAAAATATTCCTCATCGATGTTTATGATGACATAGTTCCACATAAGTTTTTTCCAATAAATTTCACAATATAAATTTTGACATAAACTAGCAAGAATTAAATGTTTAAATATGTAAACTAAGGGACATTACAAGAAACATGGAATAAAATTAAGCCAAATGTAATCCACTTCCGTGTATTTGACGGTGTAGCATGGGCTCACATTCCTGATGAGAAAAGGAAAGTCTTATAGCCTAAAGGTGAGGAGTGTATTTTTGTTGGTTATTTTGAAGATGTCAAAGGTTATAGAATTCAACCTCATTCTAATGAAATTATTATTATAAGAGATTTTAAATTTGATGAAAATTACTTGTCCTGCGATCCTAATTTGATGTTTGTGCCTTCATCAACATTTGATCCATCTTTGAAATTTGTGCCATCTTTTGTTCCTATTTTAGTTTCTTCTTCTTCAAATGATGACAATGAGGATGAAAATCCACCTCTTCTTTCTCACCTTCCTCCAAATTAGTCCATTGAACATGAAAATTCACCAACACCATGACTTCCCTGATGGGTCCATTCAAATCAAGAAATAGCTTGTGATCTTGTCGATGATCCTTCATATCAATGTCGAACACATTCACAGTTCTAGTGAGCCTCTTCTATTTTGGCTCAAGTTTCATAGACTCGTGATCTAGAGACATTTGTAGAAGATTCGGGTCATCCAGATTGGGATACAACAATGAATATCATTCCATAATGGAAAATGATACTTGGGATCTTGTACCTCTTCTATAAGGAAGAAAACTTGTCAGATGTAAATGGGTATATAGAACTAAGTATGCATCAAATGGAAGTGTTGAAAGACACACATCCTGATTAGTTGCCAAAGGATTCTCTCAAGTTGAAGGCATTGACTATAATGAAACCTTTTCCCCTGTAGCCAAAATGAATTCCATCTGCCTTATTCTTTCCCTTTCTACCTCACATAAATGGAAGGTCAATCAAATGGATGTAAAATTTTCCTTCTTGCATGGGGATTTGAAAGAATAAATTTACATGAAACAAGCTTCTCGATATTTCCATAATGACTCCAACCTTGTTTGTTTCCTTAAGAAATCTCTTTATGGTCTTCATCAAGATCCTCAAACTTGGTATTCCAAAATGGAATCCTTTCTTCTTGATATTATCGGCTTTTCTAGATGTCATTCTGACCCTAATGTCTATGCCAAGAAAGAAGGAAGCCATCTCATAAAGCTTGTTCTTTATGTTGATGATCTTATCCTCACTAGTAGTGACCCTAAACTTTTAAATCATGTGAAAACCAACCTTGAGAAGAAATTTGAAATGACCAACTTAGGCTATTTGTACTATTTCCTTGGCCTCCAAGTATTGGAAACCAAGGAAGGAATATTTATTTTCCAATCTAAGTATGCCTATGACCTTCTTCACCACTTTCACATGGAATATTCTAAACCATCCCCTTCTCCTTTCCAGTCTGGAGTCAAACTTGTTGCCACTTGTACTTATCTCAAAGTTGATGCCACCTTGTGCCATTCGTTAGTTGGTAGTCTCTTATATTTGACTCATACCCATCCTGATAATTTCCTTTGTTGTTGATCTTGTTGTCTGGTATATGAAAACACCCCATGAAATCCATTGGAAATAAACTAAAATGATAATTTGGTATGTTCATGGTACAATTCAGTTCGGGATACATTATAGTTTAGGGGGGCCTCCTTTATTGGTTAGTGTCACTGATTCAAAATGGGTCAACGACCTTGATGATTGAAAGTATACTGTAGGTTATGTTTTTATCCTTGGTTTAGGACCTGTCACTTGGGCTTGGAAGAAACAATAGGCTATTTCTCTTTATTCAGCAGAAGCAGAGTACTGTAAAAAGGTTAATGCAAGTCAATAAGCCTTGTGGCTTCAACAGATCCTTCCAAAGTTTGGATTCCAGCAACAGAGTCCAACCACCCTCTAGTGCGACAATTAGAGTGCCATAAAGCTCGCCAAAGAGTCATTTCAATAGTAGTGCAACAAACACATCGAGATACACATGCACTTCATTAGAAATATCCTTCATGAGAGTTATTGAAGTTCTCTTTTGCTTCACAGAAGATCAAGTTGCAAACATTTTCACAAAGCCTCTTATAGAAGCAAAATTTTCCAAACTTCAATCTATGTTAGTAGTTCAATAATTTTTCATTAAGAAGGGGTAGGCTCTAATGCCTCCTTCCTTCTCCTATTGTGTTGCCTTTGTAAATCCTTCAATCCTATACCAAGTTATTCTTAAGGGGATGTTTGGATATTTAGATACTTGGGAGTTAGTTAAGATCAAATTGGTCTAAAGTGTCATTAGGTAAAAGTGTGTTTATTTAATATGCATTAGTATGCATTTGTAGTTAGGTAATTCGACGATCACAATATGTTCCCAACATAGAGAGATCACACAGTTCATATTCTCCTCGATATTAACGACTACATTGATTCATGGCTTAACACATTATTGGTCCATGATCTCTATTTAAAGATTATGGAGGGTCATTTGTTGTTGATCAATTGTGAGAAATTCTCTTGTAAATCTCTCTGTAATATTTTCTTTTGCATTAATAAATTGTTCCAAGTGGTTGTGTTGGCTAGGGATGTGTATGTTTCCCCATAGGGGTTTACCATGTAAAAACATCAGTGTGTTGATTTTTGATATGGTTGTGTGTGTGGTTATTGAAGGTGTTTATCCTCTGTTGGAATACTAGAATACCTATATTGTTGAACAGACAATAATTTTTGTAATATGAATATATGTTTGGAAATATTTGGTAAGAATTCTTTTTGTGTATGAGGTTAAATTTTAATTAAGAGTAGTATTTGGCTTTATGTATGGGATTAAGGTTAGATTTTTTTAACAACAAAATTTTGTGTAGTATATCCAAATATCGAGAATTTGTAACTCAACAAACATCCAGGAATCCCAAGGCACACCACATTGGACATCTATCTTTAGTTATGATCACAAGGGATATTGGCTTTCTTGTGGATACTATTTAGGTTAAAACTACCTTTTGGCCTTGGGGTAACATCTAAAATTTTTTTTGAATGACTAAATGTTCATCTTCCCCAGACTTAAGGAAACAAAACCCAAAGGTCTTACAGGATTGAAAGTTTGCTCCCTTGTGAACCATGGAAAGATTATTTATGGATAACAACCAATAAAAGTTGTCCTCATTGGAAGTTGAAGTTATGATAAGTTTCGCCACCTTCCAAGAAATCACAATTATTATTATTAATAATTTTTTAAATGTGAAATGAAACAATAATATTTAGTTGACCAAAATATTATATAATATAATATGTATAATCAATTTAAATTTTAGTATACAAATGTTTTTTACTTTATAAATTTAAATGCAATTAAAAAATAAATTTGATTTTATTATTATTATATTAAAAAATATTATTAAATCTATTTCCTTATACCTCTAAGAAAGACAAGTTAACCAATCAAAAACAATTTAAGGTGTTACTCCAAAATAAATAAATAAAAGAAGGTTTCAACCTAAATAATATCCACAAGAAAACCAATATTTGTTGTTGTCATCATTTAGACTACTTCCAATGAAATCATATACTTTTTAATAGTATTTAGCATTAGTCTCATATATAGATGAGTGTCTATAGTATTGTAAGTTCACATTATACTAGAAAAAGTAAAAGAAAAAACTATGAAATAAATAAATTAACTAAGTCTATCATAATACTTAATATTATTTAGCATTATTTTCTAATCAATATCAACTAAATTATTTATTTCATAATCAAATTGATTATTTTTTAAAAATTTATTAAATAAGAAAATTTATTTATTATATTAAAAATAGTAAAATGTATTTCTAAATCAATGTCAATTAAATTATTTATTTTATAATTAAATTGATTATTCTTAATTTTTTTTATTAAAATAAGAAAATATATTTATTATATTAAAATAGTAAAATGTACTCATATTTAAGTAAATACCAAATATGTTCTATTTATAATTTTAATAGATTAAATAAAAAAACATTATAAATTTATTTTTAATCTATAAATACATAACAAATTTTAAATTAAAAATTTAAAACTCATAAATACATTTACATTAATGCAACAAATCCCATTACAAAATTATACAAAATATCAATGCAATTCGGAATCTTTTATATTTATTTATATCCTTACATTTACAACACAATATTACACTTTACATTTTTAATTATCATTTAAATTTCTTCAAATAATTTGTCAAAGTACATCTTCATGTTATTGTCCTCCTATATTATATTTTCCCACCAAATTCGATGGAAATATAGTGCTTTTAAATGGGGCAACTTCTCCATGTCCATCGACAATTTTCTCAGTTCCGGACAATCCTTAATTTTAAAGACACGAAGTTTGGGTAGCATTCCTTCTTTCAAGACACCTTGGTCACATGATAGTGTCACCATGTTAGGTAGGGAAATCAAATTCAACCTCTCTAACATTGCAAATCCCACTGCTTTTCCAGAACTTCCTATCCCCAAATCCCTCACCTTGTAGAAACAATACACTTTCAGGAATTTCAAATTTGGCAACCTCTCCAAGGGAGGAAGCGCTTCCACTTTCTCACAATATCTCAATTCTAACCTCTCGAGATGTTGAAATTCACATATCCAGTTCGACAAATTGAACCCTTGCATGCTCTACACCCTGAGACTCTGCAACTCCTTTATATTTTGCATCCCGCTTGGAAGAGTGTTCACCATGTTATTAGAATAGTCCAACCATAAGTGCCTCATTTGCAACCAGGTTCCCATTATTTCATGGCCTTTGAATTCTTTGTATATGTCTAATGAAAGCTCTATAAGATTTGAAAGACCTTTCAAAGCCATCACATTTGTTTCAGTATAAATATATGTTTCTGTTTCAAAGCCATCACATCTGGTAATTGTGATAAACTGCGGCAGCCACCAAGATGCAAAAGTTGGAGCTTGGAAAGATTGCAAATCTCTTCGGGCAATTCCTTGATGCCAGTCCTACCCAATGAAAGAAACTCTAGGAGTCTGAGTTGACTAAGAGATGTTGGCATCGACTCTATGTTTGTCTCAGAGAGATACAGAACCCTCAAAGAGACGAGGTTGATCAGAAAGATTTGCGGAACATTACAAGGAAATGGATTTTTGGTTAAGATTAGACTTACAAGTTGTGTGCATACGAAATCATTGGGTAGAGATTCAATTTGATTGTTGTGAAGTGACATTATTTTGCAATCTTGGGATGGACTGGGTGGGAATTCTTTGAGCCTTTGGCCTGCACGACATAAATAATTTTCCTCCTTCTCCCCAATGTAGATTTCCATGTCCCTAATGACAACGTGCACTGTTATTCTCCTCCATTTCCACACATTCAGAGGTTTTTTAACATTGTCTTTGCTCCTGTTTTCAAAATTAACACTCTAAAACAATCCACAATCTATAAGAATCCTTACATAGCTGTGTCTGAGGTCCATGTCCATTGAATAGGTTGCCTCTTTGCTCTTAACAAATCCCTCAGTGATCCACATGAGCACCAACTCCAACTCCTCCACTTCTATTTGTTGATCCTCTAGATACATAGCACAGTAAAGAAAACAGTTCTGCAAGTTTGGAGTTTTGGGCAGGTCATCGTAACTCCATCTTAATTTCCGATAAGTGACCAGGCAACCAAAAAATTTGGTCACAGTTTTTTCAAGGGATAAATGACCAAAATTGATAAATTTTAAGTGAGCTAACTAAAAAAGACCAAGATAAATGACCACATTGGTCATGGGATAAGAACTAAGCTAAAAAAGACCAAGATAAATGAGCAAATTTGGTCACGAGATATAACTAGACTAAAATGACCACATAACAATTGGTCATTTATTTGGTCATTTTTAGTTGTGTCACTCCGACAATGGAAAATTATAATTTTGATAATGAGTTTCTACAATTTACTAAATTCTAACACTGCAGATGGATTCAGATACCCCCTCATGTGTCACAGCTCAACAATTGACACCAAATTAGTTATCATGGTGATGTCCTACCAAGCTATGGATTTATATGTATCATCATCTTGAAAATTACCTTTATAGGAACTAATTACTTTGAACTAGATCCAACCATGGGAAACTACTCCATATAGTCAAATATTAGACTTTATATTACACATTAATATATTACACATTGAGAGATTTAATTTGGGGGCTTAGGCATAGTAAAAATGATTCATAAGTTATGTGTGAAAATGGGTTATTCATCAATTCATATCAATAAATGAACCAATGGAAGCTATTTATAATTATAAGATCCAAGAATATTGAATAATTAAGCTTGAATTTCATTGCAGGGTTCATAAATTTGGCATTTTAGGTTGATCTACAAGTATCGTTGGATTAGATACCTTATGGATTTAAGAGCCTTGAATCATAATTAATAGTGATCGTTGATCACTTTAGTCGATCAACAATCAACATTGTATATCATTGTTGACTTCCTGGAGAAAGGGAGTGTGCCTTCGTAGATCGAATGGTGGTAAATATTTAGTTCAGATGACAGATGGTTCTTGACGTAGACCCCCCCTTTCTCTCCCAAGGGTTGCATGACTTACCAGTCTAGGATCGATTAATAAACTAAGTCGTATCGACTCTTCGGGCCTCTATTAGACCCCAAAACCACTTACACAGGTCCTTCCTCCAAATTCACAAGTCACCTAAGACTAGTGGCTTCTCTCTTGAATATTGTTCATGCCTCAACACCAAGCAGGTGCTAGCTCTTCTCTGTTAAGCCCTTTCTCTCACGCGACCACGGGCCATGACCACGAGCCTAAACAAAGGTGCATCATGACTTCGTGAGTCATGGATCTGTATGCGAGTCACCCCGACTCTTCTTATCCCTGAAATCCTAACAAGGGCCTAGCGCTCGCTAGTTCCTCCCTTATCCTCTTTCCATATGACCCCTCACTANAATTTTGTGTAGTATATCCAAATATCGAGAATTTGTAACTCAACAAACATCCAGGAATCCCAAGGCACACCACATTGGACCTCTATCTTTAGTTATGATCACAAGGGATATTGGCTTTCTTGTGGATACTATTTAGGTTAAAAGTACCTTTTGGCCTTGGGGTAACATCTAAAATTTCTTTTGAGTGACTAAATGTTCATCTTCGCCAGACTCAAGGAAACAAAACCCAAAGGTCTTACAGGATTGAAAGTTTGCTCCCTTATGAACCATGGAAGGATTATTTATGGATAACAACCAATAAAAGTTGTCCTCATTGGAAGTTGAAGTTATGATAAGTTTTGCCACCTTCCAAGAAATCACAAATATTATTATTAATAATTTTTTAAATTTGAAATGAAACAATAATATTTAGTTGACCAAAATATTATATAATATAATATGTATAATCAATTTAAATTTTAGTATACAAATGTTTTTTACTTTATAAATTTAAATGCAATTAAAAAATAAATTTGATTTTATTATTATTATATTAAAAAATATTATTAAATCTATTTCCTTATACCTCTAAGAAAGACAAGTTAACCAATCAAAAACAATTTAAGGTGTTACTCCAAAATAAATAAATAAGAGAAGGTTTCAATCTAAATAATATTCACAAGAAAACCAATATTTGTTGTTGTCATCATTTAGACTACTTTAAATGAAATCATATATTTTTTAATAGCATTTAACATTAGTCTCATATATATAGATGAGTGTCTATAGTATTGTAAGTTCACATTATACTCTAAAAAGTAAAAGAAAAAACTATGAAATAAATAAATTAACTAAGTCTATCATAATGCTTAATATTATTTAGCATTATTTTCTAGTCAATATCAATTAAATTATTTATTTCATAATTAAATTGATTATTTTTTAGAAATTTATTGAAATAAGAAACTTTATTTATTATATTAAAAATAGTAAAATGTATTTCTAAATCAATTTCAATTAAATTATTTATTTCATAATTAAATTGATTATTTTTCAAAATTTTATTAAAATAAGAAAATATATTTATTATATTAAAATAATAAAATGTACTCATATTTAAGTAAATACTAAATATGTTCTATTAATAATTTTAATAAATTAAATAAAAAAAAAATTATAAATTTATTTTTAATCTAAAAATACATAATAAATTGTAAATTAAAAATTTTAAACTCATAAATACATTTACATTAATGCAACAAATCCCATTACAAAATTATACAAAATATCAATGCAATTTGGAATCTTTTATATTTATTTATGTCCTTACATTTACAACACAATATTACACTTTACATTTTTAATTATCATTTAAATTTCTTCAAATAATTTGTCAAAGTACATCTTCATGTTATTGTCCTCCCATATTATATTTTCCCACCAAATTTGATGGCAATATAGTGCCTTTAAATGGGGTAACTTCTCCATGTCCATCGGCAATTTTCTCAGTTCCGGACAATCCTTAATCTTCAAGACACGAAGTTTGGGTAGCATTCCTTCTTTCAAGATACCTTGGTCACATGATAGTGTCACCATGTTAGGCAGGCGAATAAAATCCAACCTCTCTAACATTGGAAACCCCACTGCTTTTCCAGAACTTCCTATCCCCAAATGCGCTTCCACTTTCTCACAATATCTCAATTCTAACCTCTCGAGATGTTGAAATTCACATATCCAGTTTGGCAAATTGAACCATTGCATGCTCTGCACCCTGAGACTCTGCAACTCCTTTATATTTTGCATCCCGCTTGGAAGAGTGTTCATCATGTCATTTATGTAGTACAACCATACATGCCTCATTTGCAACCAGGTTCCCATTATTTCATGGCCTTCGAATTCTACATACATGTTTAAATAAAGTTGTATGATATTTGAAAGTCCTTGCAAAGCCATCACATCTGTTTTAGTATGAATATCCAAATCTAGTGTTTTCAATGAAGCGAGTTGAGATATCTCTAAGGGTACCACCAAGTCAACACAACCCCATAAAACAAGACACTGGAGTTGTGTAAGCTTTCCTATCATAGATGGTAATGATGATAAACTGTGGCAGCCACCAACATCCAAAAATTGGAGCTTGGAAAGATTGCAAATCTCTTCGGGCAATCCCTTGATGCTAGTCACAGCCAATGAAAGATACTCTAGGAGTCTGAGTTGACCGAGAGATGTTGGCACTAACTCTATCCTCGTGTAGGAGAGATCCAGAACCCTCAAAGAGACGAGGTTGATCAAAAAGCTTTTGGGAACATTAGGAGGAAATGGATTTTGGGTTAAGATTAGACTTACAAGTTGTGTGCATACGAAATCTTTGGGCAGATATTCAATTTGATTGTTGTGAAGTGACATTCTTTTGCAATCCTGGGATGGACTGGGTGGGAATTCTTTGAGCCTTTGGCTTGCACGGCATAAATAATTTTCCTCCTCCTCCCCAATGTAGATTGTCATGTCCCTAATGACATCATGCACGGTTATACTCCTCTATTTCCATACATTCAGAGGTTTTTTAACATTGCCTTTGCTCTTGTTTTCAAAATTAACACTCTGAAACAATCCACGATCTATAAGAATCTTTACATAGCTGCATCCAAGGTCCATGTCCATTGAATAGGTTGCCTCTTTGCTCTTAACAAATCCCTCAGCAATCCACATATGCACCAACTCCTTCGCATATATTTGTTGATCCTCTGGAAACATAGCACAGTAAAGAAAATAATTCTGCTAGTTTGGAGTTTTGGGCAAGTCATCGTAACTCCATCTTAATTTCCGATAGAGTTCTTTGTCAACACGGGGATGAGTATTTGGAAAGGAAGGATCTGCAATTTTCATGAGAGACAAAGAAGTATTCCACTCATCTGTAGATGTTTTTCCAGACATAGTTGCGGCCACTACTGTGATGGCCAAGGGCAGACCTTCACACTCATCTGCAATTTCTCTAGCACACTCCTTTAATTCCTCAGGGACATCACCCCCTTTGAAAGCTACTCTCTCAAACAATGCTTGGCCTTCAGCCCTCGACAAGGGTTCCACCTTTATGGACTGTTGTGCCTCCATTGATGCCAGATCTCTGCTTCGTGTGGAGAATACTACTTTGCTACCTGGTTTATCAGCCCCAAATGCCACACCTAATTCTTGCATATCCAGTGCACCCCACATATCGTCCAAGATCAAAATAAATTTCTTCTTCTTTAGACTTGCAGACAATTTCATCTTCTGGCTATCAATATCAGAAGTTTTGGAAAGGTCTAAACTAATTGCCTCGGCTATACGACCCTGCAAGTCCAAAATTTTATAGTCTCGAGAGACTGTGACCCAAATCACAACATCAAAGGCATCACTCACCTTGTAGAAGTTGTACACTGATTTGAGCAGAGTTGTCTTGCCGACCCTGGCCATTCCAAACACACCAATTATGCGAAATTGTGGAGTTTCAGCATTAATCAGCGTCTGCAGCTGTGTCTCAGCAGATTTAATGTTCAATCCTACAATGCCCCACTCTGGTAGGGGTTGACGTGTCTCCTTTGCTGGCGGTTGTGCTGAGGAAGAGCCAATTTGCTCAGCATGAGCAAAGATCGAAAAGAGAGTTCGAAGCTCTTGAAGGAGCTAATCAAATCTCGTGTTCCACTCTCTAATCTGTCTGGAAATTGTGGGCTTGCAGAAGATGCAATCCAGACACCGTTGCTGCAGCTGGGACCTATCGATGAGACTTTTCGCCTCTGCAACCACATCACGCGTGCTCTCTAAACAGTCTTGGATGGTCTCGGGCGACATTCTCTGCTGATTTTGGAAGCCATTGCAGATATCTTGTAAAAGCAGCTTCATACGGTTTAACTTAGCTTGCAGAATGCCACGGTTCTGGTCGAGGTGAATAACATCATCGATTTGCCGAAGAAGTGGAGCAACAATAACCTTGTTGATGGCGTCGGCTGCAACTGCGGTTCCAATCTGGTCCATGGTGTCGGTTGAAGCAAAGAATATAAAACCCGGTTGGGTAAGAGGAATTATGAGCGAGAGGGAGATGGACTCGACACAGGGAGTGACAGAGGCATTCACACAGGCTTCATCGGAAGTGAAAGTGGGAATCCTGTAATTCCATTTATGATTTGAAGCGACCTGATGATCTTTGTGGATTCTCTTAAGGTAAACCTCTACATTTTAAACATTTTAATGAGGAATGATGGGTCCAGTCCACAAACAAAGTAGAGGATGGGTCCCCCCTTACCCACATTCAAATTATTCGATAAAATCTACTAAAAATTTTCATGTTGTTTTCTATTTCAAAACATTACATTCAATCTCTCATATATTTTAGGATTTGTGGTTTTCATTAATTGAAAGCAACATGGGTGGATCTGAATATCATGAATACAATCATTTTGTTTGTTAACAAAGGGTTTTTTAAATGTTGTCTTTTTGCAAAGAGTAGATTTTTGTATGGGTAGGCCTACCAAATGGACTTTACCTTTCACTCCCAAACAATTAATGTATCTCTCAATCTACAATGAGAATGTAGGTCTGTATAA
>SNQJ01S0005134.1:122761-182991 GCA_010110895.2 Picea sitchensis | reverse complement strand
GTCTATCAAGAGAAGCATCTAGAGGAAGATCCTTCTAGAAGCAGAAGCTTCTATTAGGTCTTCTTACATCTTCCTTATTCTATTTTATTGAAAGGCCTTATTAATATTGACCTTTATTACATCCAAATATATTGATCTACCTAAGTGAGGGTTAGGACCCTAACATATATGGGGATATCCTTAATGGCTTGTAGTAGAGGTATTTTTATACATACATTTCGTAATTCATCCTCTATATCTTTGTGCAAGGGTGGGTCGGGTTTCTTCACTAATAGTCTTTCGGGGAAGGGTGGAATATTAACTTGTTGAGGTAGTCGTATAGACTGAGAAGTGATTGGAATAGGAGGGGAAGTCTCTTCTTCTGCAGGGGTGGTTTGAGTGTTTTCTTCCTCATAATGATTATCATTTTCTTCCTGAATTATTACTCCAAGATTTGATTTATTTACAACTTTCCCTGATCGTAGTTGAATTTCATAGGTGGGAAAGGTTTGAACTTTTGTATTCTTCACAGGGTGGGTGGGTCAATTATTGGGGTTAGGGACTGGCTGGGCAGGGATTGTTGTTGGTCTCACAGGATTGTGGGCAGCTTGTTTTTGTGGCTGTTGATTGGAATTTATAGATACTTGCTGCTGCTGATTAGGGTTCAAGGGGGTTGTAAATTGCTGGTGTATAGGAGGTGGGAGTAATGTTTGCATCTGTGGTGGGTTAAATCCAGATAGTATTTGGGAAATGTTTGCAGGATACTGTGGGTATGTAGGGTAAGAGGGATTCCCATACACATGACCCCTCCAACCTTGTTTCCAAGGTTGAGTTTGGGCTTGCTGAGGTGTCCATTGTGGATAGGGGGTTGGATGACGCCCCCATTATTGCTGTTGATATTGTGTATTAGGGTCATAAAATGTATTGGGGTTTTGTGCTCTCCAAGGTCTTCTGGAAGGGTATGGTTTTTCTTGTGAGACTCCTCCTCCCCTATACATGGCTTGTAGCTCAAGAAAATTTGGACACTCAGATGTGGGGTGTTCTAGTGTACATAGGCCACATATTTCTATGACATTTAATGGACATTCTTTCTCACCATACTTCTTTCGGCATCTGGGACAGGAGATTTCTAAGACAATCTCTTCTTCTTGTTTCTTTTTCAGTTTTAGGGTATCTAACTGGTTACTAATTGTGCTCAAGATGTATGTTTTAAAGTTCTCTAATAAGTTTCCCAACTCAATTCTGGTGACATTTCTTGAGTTTTGTCTTGTATTTCTGCTAAAAGAATCTCTTGGTGTTTTGCCCGTTTTAGCTTGTCCTCTTGAGTATCTTCTACAGTAATTTGCAATATCTACAAAAGGATTTTGGTGCACATCTCCTGAACTTAATAAGTTTAAAACTTCTATGCAGTCATCTCTAATACCCTTCAAAAATACAGTTCTTAGTACAGCTGGGTCTGTGGTGAATAGTTTTGATTTTTGATAGTTGTATAAGAACCTTTCTAAGTAGTCTTCAGGGCTTTCATCTTCTGTTTGCTGCATTTTAAAAATGTCATTTTTAGCATTATCCTTACAATAGTCTTGGTATTTCCATAAAAATGTCTCTTTCATCTGATCCCAAGAGAGGATTTTATTTTCTCCTAAGCTCATGAACCATCTTAAGGCTGAATATTTCATTGTAGCAGGAAAGAGCTTAAGTTTTTGGGCATCATCTGAGTAGTTATAGATTCTACATAATATGTCGAACTCTAATAAGAATAAGTCTGGATCTTCAGTTGACATACCTCTGAAAGTGGGTAACGATGATAGTGGGATGTTTTTCATGTTGGTGTTTATGGAAATATCCAAGATTGGAAACCCAAAGGTCTCAGTCTCAGTGGTTGTGTTTCCTTCTTCTTCCGCCATTCCACTGATAGATGGTTCAGAAACTGGATTTTGTGTATCTCCTAAGCATTCAATAGATTCACGTTCTTCCTACCCCAATGTTGATTCTTCCATTTTAGGTTCTTCTTCTGGAGCCTTGCTAGCTCCCCTTGAACTTCCTCCTGGTGGAATTTTTCCTGCACTAGTGTCAGTTGGATTAGTGGNNNNGAATCTTTGGAGCTTACAAATCTACCCTTATTATCTCTATATCTATGCAGAAAATGAAAATTTGATTCTTAACTGAATTGAAATCCTAATTCTATCTAAGAGGTAAGAAGACAACCTGACTTTGGAGAAACCCACTCTAGTGGTCGCATGGCTCTTCACTCATGTCTTAAAAATTTTATCCTCCTCCCTCAAGCAAACTTTTAAAATCGTTCAATAACTATGCAAACAATCTAAGCTAAAAATCACTTCCTACTATTTGCAACTCCCTGACAATGACACCAAAATGTTGTGCTACTTATATGTTTAGTATAATGCACTCATTAATTATCAATCCGGGATTCGTAATCAACAAAGTTGCAAGACACCAGTAAGAAAGGTAATTCTAATGTCATGAGTATAAAACTATTCTAGACCATGCATGCTGAAAATAAGGCAAACTAGCAAAACAAAACATGGTTGTCTTTCACAGAGAGGCTATCTACTCCATTGTAGCACATGCAAGTATGAGATGAAGTTATTTTGACAGATCAAATCTTCTATCTGACCCAGAAAGCTAACTATGAAATCATGCTTCTGAAAGGGAAATCACACATCAATCATCACTCATCAATCATCGAGACATAGTATGGGTAGTTCAATAGTCAATATACTAAGTATGTTGTGGTTCACAATGTGCTGTTGTAAACTTCACTAGTTCTCCATGAATTATGTCTGTCTACTGCTGCCAACATTCATGTCCATGAAACAAAATCAATTTCATAAAAAAAGAAACAGAGCATATAAAAAATAGAGTAAGTAAAGATCTCTAAACAATCGAAACCTAAACTGAACTATACTGCTATCCTCTGAAAGGGTCAAAGCTTCAGCTAGTCTAACATTTATACTATTGAAATAAACTACTAACACTAATTTATAAGGATGCTGACCTTTGTTGGGTGATGGGCCCTTGTTGCTTCAACAGGTCAGCGACTGGAATTTACAGTAAGCTTTCTTTTGATCCACACATTACTCTTACCCAAACTTCAAGACATAGAATTAAAGTATGCTAACAAATTAACTCACATTCATTCATAAACGATCAAGACATGGAAATAAATTACATCCTTCTATTAAACTTCAACTCAGAATATGTTATACAATATGTAACACTACTTCAAATGATGGATTATACTAACTCTCTACCACCTCCACCATCCTTGTCATGACTATTTAAACAATCTTAGTCATGAAACACAAGGAGGTGAAATATTTAGCAAATCAGTCAATTGTCAAATTTATATATTCGGTTACATATTTTAAGCTTCATCCTCATGACATGAAGTGTATGGGGATGAAGAAATAAGAAAACAAGCGTATCATAACCTTGATAGAGCTTTAATGATTCAACAAACATCCAACAATTATCTTTGGTACAATCTGGAGCTAAAATTGGCATATTATGCTTCCTATATTTGTACCGGATCATGATAGGTGAGATTCAGTAAATGGTACCGGATCAGAACAGTGCACAAGTGGTTGGTATCGAACTAGAACAATCTACAACCATTGGTACCGGATCGCGACAGTGAATGGTTCGGTACCGGATATGAATGGAAGGTGTGCTTGGTACCGGATTCAGATAGTGGCAATCTGGCACATAAGTACCAGATGGCTGAGCTGGTATAGAAAGGATGGACTCATCTAGAGGTCAAAGGTTACACATGGAAAATTAAAACATTATTACATGAAACATTTAGTCTCCTAGCTCAATAAACCACAAAAATGCATGAATTAATTATACTTTACCTTATGACTTCATCAATGGCTAATGGTAGTGTTCTTTGTCATTTATCCAAGCTTAGGTAAGCCAAAAAGGTATAGATGAGGAGTATAATAGGGTAGTGGGTATGTCAATTTAGAGGCTCAAAAATTGCTTCATCTCAGTTGGTTTTGAGAATGTAAGATGAGTCTTGCATATAGAGCTGGTGGTTTCTTAAAGTTGTACTCTATTCAGTTGTTGCTGAAAAGCCCCCGGATTGAAGTCCATAATAAAAAGAAAAATTGTACATACATCTTGTGTTCTTTGTGTTCCTTGTGGAGATGATTTGTTGATGATATATTGCTGATATATGTTGCTGATATGTATTCACATCTAATTGATTATAAATGACAACAATGAGTAATGAGCAAATGTTGAATGTTAACTAAGGAGTTTTTGTGTAAGAGGGAAGTTTTGGGAAAAAGATCCCCACACTCATTCACCCGCCCCCTCTAAGTGTGGTAGGTGTGTCCAATAAGTATGCCTAACAGAAAAAATTATCTTTGCAGTTAGTGATTTATTTAGTTCCTTTTTAACAGTAGGTTCCAGTTCAGGATGCATTTTCTTCAATTTTCGTTGAAAAGGCTGAGTCTGGGGTTTCATAGGGATTACATGTTGTATGATGTTTGGATCAAAAGTTTTCAAGTCATCATACGTCCACACAAATACATCTTTAAATTCTTTAAATAACTTTATGAAAGATGATATTTCTTGCTCAGAACATCCCTTTCCCAGATTAATATTTTGAGGATTATCTCTTATTTCTAAATTAACCGTTTCATAGATCAAAGAGGATCTGTTAGTCTTATATTTTCTTACCCCTATAAACTTATCATGCAAATCATAAAATTTTCTAATCTCACGACATATCTGGGGATAAATTTTTCCATTTTGGATGTTGATTCAGGAGATCGAGGATCGGTTATTACCATGAAGTCTCGATGATTCTCATCATGAGTGCCTTCATCAACGAATGCATCCTGGAAGGTGTCTTCCATACGAAGAAAGTTGATTATCTTCTAGTCATCATCGAATACTCTCCAATTTGTGATGTTATCCGGAATTGATGGCCTGAACAATAATTCAATATAAAATGCATTAGGAGAAAGACCTTCAGTAGGCAACAACTTAGAAGCAACATTGGCTAGTAGATCAACTTCTGAATTACTCATCCTAGGGATATAATTTATATTAAATGATAAACATTTATGCATCAAACTCCATACCTTGGTCTGGTAACTCTTCAAATGTAGAGACAAACATTGTATCACAATCCTTACTTGTTTAACTACTATTTCTGAATCTCCAAAGACTACCAAATTTTGCACATCCATGTCAAGAGCTCTCCTGACTCCTTGCAGAAGTGATTCATACTCGGTCGTGCTATTAGTGCATTCAAATTCTAATCGACAAGCAATAATTTTTTTATTACCTGTAGGGTCAATGAGTACACAACCAATACCTGCTCCTTCTCGGGATTTAGATCCATCAAAATATAAGAACCAAATCTATGCATCATTAGTAGTGTTTGGCGTATTTGGCGAAGCTGATATATGAGTGCAAACCATTACTTCATATTTTTTTTCTGTGTCTGTGATAGGAGAAATTTCAGGCATGAAGTTACCGAAAAAGGTATTCATCCCTTGCATTTCCACTGAATTGGTTTTGGTAATGAAAGGCTCATTTGGATCATTCAAATCTGTCACAGTATGCTTAAGATAACGTTCTCAGTTTATCTTGATTTTGTTGGGTTGTCCATTTTCAGGCAACCACAAGTGAGACTAGTCTATGGAAAAATAACTGTACAACTGTTTTGACCAATCTCTGCTTAAAAATAGACCATAAACTTCAAGAATATCAACAACGATAATCTCAATAATCTAATGAACTTTAGGATTGGATGATAATCTGATCAGTACATTCTTAAGCTCACCTATCACTTTAACATTCATTCAATCTAGCCAAATAATTTTAAGATCAGAAGGTTGTACTTCTACATTAATTTTTTGGCATACCGATAGAGGCATCATGTTTGATGATGCACTGGATTCAACCATGCAATTATGTACATTCTTATTAAAAATTTCAAAGGTTAATAAAAAAGGTGGGGCATTTTTCCGTGTGGAAACAACAAAATTCTGCTGATTTTTTGTTGTTGTCCCTAAAACATTTTTATTTACATTTGCTACAGTTTTCTCTGCTAAGTCCCTTTTGTCTTGAGTATCAAATGTCTTTTTTTGTTGGGACATTTTTGGCTGCGTTTGAATCAATTTTTGCTGATTTTTTGTTGTTGTTAGCAATCAAACGCAGTAGCAATTTTTTGAAGAATGATGCCTAATATTGAAGGGAACTTTCGACTACCTTATTGAACTCCAAATTGATATCTGAAAGTACCATTGGAAAGCTTAGGATGTCTGGCTGTCAATCGACTATTTGAGTGTGTGAAATGGCCTTTCCACGACTGGGAAAATTGATTTTTAACAAGGCAGTTTATTTCTGGAAAACCTACACTTTCGGTGGTTAACTAGCCCTAAATTTCGCCTTCATCAACCACTGAAAGAAGAGCTTTCGGTAGTTAAAGCACCCAGTTTTGCCAGTGTTAACCACCGAAAGCCTGTCACTACTAGAATGACTAAATTTTTGCCCAGATTGAGACTTTTTGAGTTGGAATGGTTTGAAACCTCTTAGAATGGACATTTGTCGAATTATCAAGTCAGATCCAATAGCTATTTTTGAATGATAAGCGAAAGAAGAGGTGTTTCAATCATTTTTGGTACCTTTTTCGAAGGCAGAAAATCAGGGTTTTTGCACACCTCAACAAATTCGAATTGTATCTCTTGGAAGAGTCATCACTCAGCCTTGGAAGGCTATTCTGCACTACACAAGGACTCTACAAGATATGAAGACCATGAAATGTGGGATTGACCTCATTTTGAGGATCACTCCTTATCTTTTGCAAGTTAGTTTTGAATTTCCATTTTTGGCATATCTGATCCATTATTTCAGGATCTAGATATTGTGTTGTAAAGGCTATAAAGATGAAAACTGAAGTTGAACACAATGTTCGATTTTGAGTTCTATATGCTACTATTTTGTATGAAAGACACTTTCTTTAATATATTATGTTGCAAGCTTCTTTCATTTGTTACTGTCAGACCTTCTTTCATATTTGTCTATGCTTATGAGTGGAATTAGTTCTTTTGTCTCTGTTTAATGATCCTATGGTAACAATCATATTACTTTTGATTATTAAGAAAGAATCACAAGCATCTTTGGATAGTTTGTTGACCCATCATATATATGGTTTTATGTATGTTTTGGTTAACTGATTATTTTTCTTATCTATTTGTTATACAAACCTATCTGACAATAGCTCTTGAAGGCCTTGTGTTGTATGAATATAGTTAAGACTGTCTTGAGAATACAATCCAGATGTTAAGATATTCATCTTGATCGAAACCCACACCTATTATTGAGAAAATAGTTTCCAGAAAGATTAAGTTACTAGGCATCTTTGACTTACAGCCTAGGAGAGTTTCCTGGAGTGATAACAAATTGGTGTTGTTGCTAGGGAGAGGAGATCGAATCTCAACTTCCTTGGGAGATGACAAGATCTGGATTTGATGATAGACAAAGCTTGGACATCATTTTATTGTAATTATCTATTTGGCGACTCCATGAAGGACAGATTCAGTGGCGACTCCACAATAATCAAATGTCAAAAGTGTTTGCAGCTCTTTTGGCTCGGAGGTTTGCACCTCTTGACTTCTCAACAGTTCTTGGTTTCCCACATCCAGTTCCTTCTATAGATTTTTGGGGAGATCACCTTCTAAGATTTGCAGAAAAGAAAGAAGATAATCCTTCAGATCATCTCATCAGATTTCATCAATGCATGGTTCAGCTAGATATATATCATGAGGATGTTCTCATGAAGATGTTTGTCTTCTCATTAGAAGGAGATGCTCATGAATGGTATCGATCTTTACCTCCTTCTAGCATATCTTCTTTAAAAGAGTTTCATACAGTATTCCATCATCGATGTGAAAAGTATTTTGCTCGGGAAATTCTTCTTGAGGGTTGTTGTGAAGAATTTCATTCATATATTCAAAATGTTTATTCTTCTAGTTGTGAACATGAAATTCTTTCTATTATTGTTGTTCAAGAGGAAGATCTTCAAGATAGAGTTGATGTGAATATTGATGATTGTGTGACTGAAGATTCTCAGGATTGTTCTTCTTATGTACCTACTACTTTAAACAAAAATGAAAAGGATCATAGGGTAGGGGAAGAAGAAGATGAATTTTCAGCTGAAAGTCTCTTTAAAGAATGCTGTGATGAATTTGAAAAGCATGTTCAGTAGGAAGCAGTTGATTCTTCTATTTCCAGAGATGAAAGTTATGTTGTTAAGGAAGATCTTAATGATACAAATGGTTATAATGAGAATTATATATCTGTAGATGCATCAGATCTTATCTCTGTTGCACATGCTGCCTTTGATTTGTATGAGGAATCAGTTATAAAAGAGCAGATTGCATATGGCAATAGTCCTAGATCAGATCAGGAACATCATGGAACTAATACAGGAAAGAAACTTTTCGACTTTAAACATCAAGGTATTGTCATACATAAATTTTATGATCCAATTGCTATATGGATGGACTCACAGTTTTTAGTAATGTCATATATTACAAAGTTTGGCATCATGGTTTGCAGCAATGAACCTGAGCCGGTTGCAGTTCTCTTGTGGTATCTTTTGTTCTCCTTCCATGTTCTTTATTGTATACATAAAGATGGGTCAAGCAATTTGCTGCTTGAATTATTTTTCTGGAAATTTGTATATACTTGAAACATGTATTTGTAGCAGTTAGAGTAGGGTAGTATAGAAAAATAAACTCACGGGTGAGTATTTCAAATTTACACAATGCATGAAATTTGCATTTAGCATTATGGTTTTGGTTTTGAAATAAAAATTCCACCCCCAAGGGATATAAGGTAATTTTGATAGGGGTAGTTTAACTTCAAAAGATGAGCAGAGTTATGGGAGTTTGAATAAAGATTGCAGAGGTCTAGTGACAGCATTTGAGACTCCATAGCCCAATGGACTAGACACAGAAAAATTGTGGATGATTGTTGAGAAGGTTGCAGGGTTTTTTAGGTTAAGGCATAGGTTTACGTGTTCTTGGCAGCTCACAGGGAGCATGTCATTCCCAGAAGGAGCCTATGTTGGCACACAGATGTGCTTATTAAATTTTTTCTAAAGGTGTTGTTTTTACAAGCTTATTAAGGCAGGAATGCATTTATGATGTTAAAAATGCAAAGAAGAGAAATCATGGCCTTATGAATGGATTTTCTTTGTGGGCCTGAAGGCTAGCTCCACGCTCCAGTTTCTAATGTATCTGCAATCAACAAACAAAGGAGTTAATAATCTAATGTAGCAGGTGTCAAGATAACTCTAGTAGCACAGTTGGGCATCAAGTCACATATGTTTGAAATCAGAGTGTGCATTAATACTAAAACATAGCACTCGTTGATATTATAAGCAAGTCTAAGATCATCCATAGGTTACATTTTCTAGAGAAAGTGGCAACCAGTTTGCATTGCAAAAGATTGAAGTCTCGGACATTAAATGTGTTGATGAGTATATTCAGAAGCTAGCAAGTAAATCGCCCAGGGTTTCAAGACATGCATCGTGAAAGATCTCATCATAAGAATATATCCAACGCAGAGGCATCAATGAAATCGAAGGGAATGCATTTAGGGTTAGAAGATTTAAATTGTGGAGATCAAGCTACAACATAAATAAAAGAGGTTTTTCATAGAAATTGCTTCTGTCAATGCCGGTTTTAATGCCTCATGTTCTAATTTTCATTGTTTTATCCTGTTTGATCTTCGTGTCTGTCAACTTCAGTACACTTCTTGTGATTGGCAAGACATCTCCAATCACATATCAAGTTCTAGGACACTTGAAGACTTGCTTGGTTCTGGCATTTGGCTACATTTTACTTCATGATCCATTTAGTTGGCAAAATATTCTGGGAATATTTTATTTTTGTGCAGTTGACAGTCAATCAATACAAAGAAAACATGACAGAGAGTATAAGGTTTCAGTTGGGAACGGTTGGAGCTTTAAGTCTCTCTGTTATTTCCTTTGTTTCTATAGTCATCTGCAACAAGGTTCTCATCAACACTCTCAGATTTAACTTCGCCACAACATTGACCAGCTGGCATCTTCTGGTTACATTCTGTTCTTTGCATATAGCATTATGGTTGAAACTATTGAACATAAGCCATTTGATGCACGGGATGTAATGGGATTTGGTATTTTGAATGGTATCTATATTGGACTTTTGAACCTTTGCCTAGGTTTCAACTCTGTTGGATTCTAACAGATGACCAAGTTGGAAATTATTCCTTGTACTGTTCTTTTGGAAACTCTCTTTTTCAAGAAGGATTTTAGCCAAAAAATCCAGTTTTCACTTGTGATCCTACTTATGGGTGTTGGCATTGCTACTGTCACTAACTTGCAGCTCAATCTTCTGGGATCAGTATTATCTCTACTTGCGATAGTGATGACATGTGTTGCACACCATCCAGAAAAGATTCAAAGTTTATTCAACACAGCTTTTGTACCAATCATGCCCATATCAAGCAACGACTTTGTTCATTACTGGTCATGATCCAGAAATGAATTGTGAGATTAGTTATGAAGACATGTATTTCACAGAAGACAAGTGACATAATATTTTGAAACAGAGGAAAGATTGAATTGCTCCTGGTGATCGATGTGCAAGAAAGTTTAGTAGAAGAAAAAGATCCTTGTTCTAAATGGGGTTCTATTTAGATGGTAGTATTCTGAGCATAATAAAAGGTGTATGTAAGTTACAGCTTCTCTTTGCATATGACATAAGTGTTGAATCAAGTGAGGTAAGGAGATAAAATAAATTGATCAAAGATTCCTATAATCTTGGATCTTTAACAAAATTTATACATTTATGTCTGTAAATCTCTCCCAATTGTGCCTTTCGAAATCAGAAGATGCTTTTGATCCTATTGAAGGGTGCTCTTGATCCTATTGAAATCCAATCACATTGACTTTTCTATTTGAAGCAGATTTAGGGTTCAATCCAAGGATTGAGGAATATACAGTTAAAGATATAGACAGGTGGCAACCCAAATTCATTGATGATAAGATGGCAAAAAATCTTAGATTTGCCAACAATTCGAGACATCTTGGAAACAATTTAGTTTGTTTCAGATTTGATTATGATTTAGTTTTCCATAAAGTTAGCAAATAGTTTTTGTTCTTTTTTCTATTTAAAATAGGCTTTGTAATGGAAAAGGGGAAGCCCGAGGGGGCTAAGGGTTGTAGCTTCTAGGAGTGAAATAGAAGAAGTCTTTGCCAAGTTTTATGATGGTAAAAATGCAAAGGTTGGAACTTTAAAGTTTATTGTTGATGATACAGTCATAGATACAACTACAAGACACAAACAATCTGCTGGAGCTGATTGAAAAGATAAATCTTAGGAACAACGTAAAGCTACTCCAAGCTTTTAGAGTACTTTGTCATCCACCTGATGAGTGTACTATTTATATAATAATCGACATGGAATTTCCAAATTCAGATGATAAATTGTAAAGGCTGAATAACTCCATGCCCAATACTAAAGGCACAAGGTCTTCCAGGTTCTTGGAAACCTCACAGGGAGGTCTCCATCCCAGTTGGAGCCAGATGTTAGTGATCAAACGCACTAGCAATGTTTTGAAGAATGATGCCTAATCTTGTAGGGAAATTTTTACTACCTTCACGACCTCCAAGTTCATATATTAAAGTACCGTTGGAAATCTTAGGATGTCCAGTTGTCAATCGACTATTTGAGCGTGTGAAAAGGCCTTTCCACGGCTAGGAAAATTGATTTTTCCCAAGGCAGTTTATTTCTGGAAAACCTGCACTTTCGGTGGTTAACTAGCCTTGAATGTTTCCTTAATTAACCACTGAAAGAAGATATTTCGGTAGTTAAAGAATCTAGTTTTGCCAGTGTTAACCATCGAAATCCTGCCACTGCCAGAATGACCAAATTTTTGCCCAGATGGAGATTTTTTGAGTTGGAATGGTTTGAAACCTCTTCAAATGGACATTTGTCGAATTATCAAGTAAGATMCAATAKMTATTTTTGATGGATAAGGGAAAGAAGAGGTGTTTCAATCATTTTTGGTACCTTTTTCAAAGGCAGAAAATCAGGGTTTTTGCACACCTCAACAAATTCGAATTGTATCTCTTGGAAGAGTCATCACTCAACCTTGGAAGGCTATTTTGCACTACATAAGGACTCTACAAGATATGAATACCATGAAATGTGGGATTGACCTCATTTTGAGGATCATTCCTTATCTTTTTCAATTTAGTTTTGACTTTCTATTTTTGGCATATTTGATCCATTATTTCAAGATCTAGATACTGTGTTGTAAAGGCTATAAAGCTGAAAACTGAAGATGAACACAGGGTTCGATTTTGAGTTCTATATGCTATTGTTTTGTATGAAAAATACTTTCTTTAATATATTAGCCCGCAAGCTTCTTTCACTTGTTACTGTCAGACCTTATTTCATCTTTGTCTATGCTTATGAGTGGAATTAGTTCTTTTGTCTCTGTTTAATGGTCCTATGGTAATTGTGATCTTACTTTTGATTATTAAGAAAGAATCACAAGCATCTTTGGCTAGTTTGTTGACCCATCATATATATGGTTTTACGTATGTTTTGGTTAACTGATTAGTTTTCTTATCCATTTGTTATACAAACCTATCTGACAATAGCTCTTGAAGGCCTTGTGTTGTATGAATATAGTTAAGACTGTCTTGAGAATACAATCCAGAGGTTAACATATTCATATTGATCCAAACCCACACCTATTATTCAGAAAATAGTTTCCAAAAAGATTAAGTTACCAGGCATCTCTGACTTACAGCCTAAGAGAGTTTCCTGGAGTGATAAAATATGCTAACATAACTCTTTTTACTATTTTCAGAGATGCTTTGAAGCATTTTATGCAAAATAAGAGGAAATTTCAGCAGTTCAAAAACAAAAATATTTTCCCTTAGCTTTTTCAAATCTTTGATTAAATTGTACTCTAAAACTGCGGCAGCTAATTTTTGTCTAGTTTTAGTTTTCTTTGTTTGTTTAGGCAACACATTTTTACTTGTCTCTATAATAGGCTTGGTTTGTGTTTTACTCCTAGTGTTGTAGGGGTGGACAATTTCGAATTTTTCTTGAAAAATAATGTCCGACAAGTGCCTGAAAAGAGGAGGGGATGAGTCCTCGTCTTATTCTACCTCTTCCTCAACTATATCATCAACATTTTTAGGAGGAACAAAAACAAAATTGTCGTGTGCTTCTAATATCGTCTGCAAAACATACTGTAAATTTTCAAAATTTAGACCTTCTGTGGTCGGGTTTGGCAAGTTTAAAGGAAAAGGATTTCTAAAAGGAGGTTTGAAACTTCCTTTATTTGCGAATGCCTCCTCAGTTGATATCTTCAAGTCAACAACCTGATTAGATAGTTTTTGGAAAGATTTCTGCAAGCTCTCTAAGTCTAAAGTTTCTTGTTAATTTTTTGTTTGAGGAGGCCTAGTAAGAATTTCTATTTTCTTCTTAGAAGATGAAGCTGTTTCAATTTCATTACTAAGATTATCTTTTAAGATTAATATATCTTTCTTAATTTGTCTTGCCTCCTCAAAGGCTTCTAACAAAGTGTTTTTTTTGGACCTTTTCACCCATATTTCTATGTTATTGTGCATGACATTAGTATAATATGAAACAACTAAGATTTCTGTAGGCATCGAATCTACAGGGATTTTGTTCTTTAAGGTCAGAAACATTTGGTTAAATTCCTTCACTTTTTATTTAGAGTTCATTTTTAAGCTAGAGAGTTCCATAACCAAGACTACTGAAGATTTATCATCTCCAAATTTTTCCAGAAAACAAGTTTCAAACTTGTCCCAAGAGACGATGGTCTGGGGCTGTTGAGAAAAATACCATGTGGAGGAATTTCCCTCAAAAGTATAAGGAAATAATCTGCATACTACATCCTCATGTTCAACGCTTTGGAGTCTAATGGCCAACGTAAATTTCTTGATGTGATCCTCAACTGATTGCTTCGAATTTGGATCAAATTTGGCCAGCCATTTCTCTGGATGTTTAGGTAATGGGTGTTGGGGTCCAGGTATAACCACAACATATTGATTGAGCCAGGTTCTAGAAGGATTATTTTGTTTTTCCATGGGAGAGGGTGGAGTCGAAGGTTGAGATGGTTTAAATGAAGAACTGCCTTCGTTAGAGGATTCATCTACCGAAGAAGGTGGAGAAGAACTGGTTGGAGACGGTGGGATACCATATCCTCCAACTCCAGGGATACGTGTTTCAACAAGATCAATAGTATTTCCAGTATTTACCATGTTTCTAGGTATACCAATGCTTTGAAGTTGTTCTTGTATATTTGTAAGTCAAGGGGTTTATTGAGTTTTCTACCAGGTTGTCTAATACGAGCTAAGGCACTATGAGTTCCTACAAGTGATTGGCGGACAATTTCCTGGATGTCAATCCCTTGAGGGAGTGGTGTGAGTGGTTCAAAAAGAATCTTAGGGTTATCATTTGAGGTAGTTGTTGCTTCAAGTGTAATGTTTGTGTCAATGCGACTACGCGTTGCAATGGGAGAATGTTTGTTTGGAGGGGTCTTGCGACCTCCACGTGCCATCAATCAAATTCAGGCCCTACTTCTAGTGCCATTTGTTGACGAGCGTAGGTGACACACTGTCAACTAGAAGGTGAAATCTAGACCGGGGTTGTCTAAATAACCCAAGCCGTTTGGAATGAAATGACTCGATGGGTTTAATGTCTCTGTTGGAAAACTAAAGTCATAAAAATAATAAAAGAAACTAAACTATAAATCTATGATACTAATAATATAATAATTACAAATGTTCAAATGGAAATTCTAATATGTGCATATGATTATAAATAGTTTATGTACAATGTACAAGATTTACTTGACATCTTGCGAAACAATTTTTTTTGAAATTGTTTATGAAACAAATAAAGAAAGCACATACATTCTTTTGTTTTCTTTTGAATGTCTAAAACTCTACAACTAACAAATGCTAATCGAATAAAATTGAAATAAGAATACATAAACAATATAAAGCTAATGCATGTTGTTCTTATTTCATTATCAAATAAATCAACTAAATAATAAGTAAGCTAACCTGTAATTAATCGACTTCAACTGAATTTACCTTCCTATGCAATTCATACTCATGACTGCCCAACATACGAGGGAAACCTATAATAGAACGCTACTAATACTCCCAGAACAAACTAAAAGATGCATTAGAGGGAGCATATAACAACAGAATGATAAATGTATAGATCTGGTGATCTTATGATAATCAATACTTATAAAGAGAGGAAACTCAATTCAAAGCATTAATATAATCTGTCATTTAATATCGAGAATAAATCGACAATAATTAAATGGAAGATTGATCACAAATGTAATATGGAACAACAAATTACAAACATAATTAAAGTGCTTAATAATATGAAATACCATACGATAACCAGACTAAAGTTGCATTAATCATAATGATATTTCATAGGATGGAGGCAAAAACATAATGGGGTAAGCATCCCATAGGTCTAAAGCCAAATGATGAGAAACTTCTTCATATTAGTTTTCAAAAATCATATGTCCATAATGTATCCCAGCCAAAGATGTCTTCACTACTAACAATGATCACTATTTAAACCAGTTTAGGATTCACAAACTCTTATCATGCAAGATAGAGTGCAATCCCCCCAAAATAGATAGTATTAAAAAAATAGTACAACTAGAAACCACTCCTGTATGAGTTGGTTTGTAAAAATAATAACAAAGTTTTTTCAACATAAAAGAAAGACACTATTGAATAATAGAGTGTACGATCCAAGATGGTTTCTCCATGTAAACAACAACGTAATTATAATTTTCCTGTAGATAGCAAAAAGAAATTGATATTCAGAAAATAATGCTAAATAATTATTCATAAATAAACCGGCTACATAATCATAGATTCTGTAGCTAGTCTTATTATTAACAAATAAAATCAGAACTAAATATTCCTATTTTGACTTTCATAATAGAATGAAATAAAATCAAACAAAATAATTTTTACCATTAGAAATTAGCAAGTGAAAGATCAGACAGTTCCCAATTAATGATGGCATTGAAGTTGGTTTCATTTTTGATGATTATATTACCAGATTTTTTGGGTCTTTTATTTGCTCGCTCTGCACATTCTTTCAACTCTTGGTTTTCTTGTTCAAGTAAAGAATTCTAAGTAGCTAGATGTTTAACTTGAGACTGTAACAATGGTATATCCCTGTAATAGCGCTCTACCCAATCTAAGCAACTATCATAATGTACTGGTGCTATAGTAGATCGATGTGGAATGTATTCAACAATGGGTATTTCATTCTTCTTTGTGGATTGTTTCAAATCGTGACTAATTCCAACAAAACCTTCTTGGCCTTTCAGAAATGGAGGTAACCTAGAGACAAAATCATACTGCTCAACCTGACAAACAGTTTCGTTCTTGAGAGTCTGGTTATCCGGATCTTCCTGAGCGAGGAAAAAATTGATCTCTTGATCTGAACATTGATCATTGACCTCGATTGTAGATATCGAGCTCAATTGATCCTTTTTTCGATTCCTTAAACTCCTAGAAATCAGTCGACCATACCTCTTATTTCTAAAATTCAAATTTTAACTTTGCTTTTTCTTACCCTTACAAAAATTCCTTACAGTAGGTTTATCACTATGGTTATGATTAGGTTCAATAGAAAGAACAGGGGAAACCTTCCCTTTTAATTCATCCACTACTTATTCCAACGATTTTCTGGGTGAAAGAATGCATCATGATTTCTTAACCATGGGGGTTTGCAAAGCAATAGACACAAATTTATTGATTTCACAACCATCAGGTGAAATGAAACCCTGACTTTTGGTCACAGGACTATCAAAATTTAGGTTTACATTTAAAGGTGGGTTCACTGTATTGTCGGTCTGGGAAAAAACATTTTGACTCAGGAAACTTTCCCAATTGTCCCCGATTTGTGACAGGTGGGAAAGCAATAGTATTTTTATAAGCCCATGATGAAAGAGGCTCGACAGAGAGTTCATGATCTATCTCTTAAAGCGTTTCGACATTTTGTATAGGCTCATTAACAAGTAGAACGACATGTTCAATTCAAACCCTATGAATAACATAACCAGGCGAATGTGGTATAGAAAGACCAAACCATACCGGCCTTCACATGTTATAAAATGTTTCAAAATTAAAATAAGGCCCTACCATCTAGGTTTCTAGAGGTTAATTGGAATACCTCTTGGGCATTAGGTAGACTCGCGAGAGGCCATGAACAAGCTCCATGGAACATCCTCCATTTTGGCATTTTTAAACCACTTTTCACCTTCCTATGGGAGTCCTGTCACCTGGGCTATGAATTCCTCTGTGACATCTAATTGCACATCCCTGACCTTGGCCATAAACCCATAAAAATTTTGTGCAAAGGCATGTTCGACTACGAGGTTGTAACCATTGAATTTCTTGAGGAAGATATTCGAACTGTGAGCCTTCAAATCATCGATGGCATCATCATGGGAAAGAAGGGATTGACTTCCATTTGGTTCAATTCGAACCATAGGGGCCATGGACACTGTGAAATAGACACAAAATATATCACAAGATATAGGCTTCAACTTCCAATAAACGAGTAGCAGAGAGAGGTCTATGCAAAATAAAATGGCCCGCAAACTATGAATTTTGGAGACCACCATACTTGATAACTTACGTTTTAGAGATATAGGCAACCGAAGGGCACACAAAACTAAGATCCATCACACATGATGAATATCAAACCCTCGATTACTATCGAATGCCAATTCAAATAATGAATGGGCTCATTAATGCACAAGACAACAGGGTGAGGTGTAGTCATGGGTACATCATACCAATACCAAGCGACATGAAAGTTGACATGACTATTGAGAGCATGAAACCCATATTGAAAGTTAATCCAATGTTTACACATTCATACATTTCACAAATTAAAACTAAATGATCAACCATAGAACCAATTAAGTCATGATACCCATAATACATAAAAATTGTGATGGTAATTTAATCAAGGAGTTTATAAAACTTGAAACTTAGCAACATATGGGTGCCTTCAAAGTGAAATTTCTTAGGTAGAAACTATAACTACAAAATCATTACCCAAACCAAGTTTTACATTTAAATTCATGCTTACAGTCATGAATTTTAAACAAAACAAATGAAAATTTAAACAAAAAACTCATAAGATAAGTTTATCCCAATTATCGCCTCAAAGTGTAAAAACATAAGCACTTATAAATGTAAGGAGGTGGCAACTACAAAAATATATAATCTCTTTGTGGTGATTTTAATTGTGATAAAAATCAACATAATTGTTGGCTGTGAACACTACCCTGAAAAAAAAATTTAACCCACAATTTTCTACCGAGGAAGGTGCTCTGATACCACTTGTAGTATTCCAAATATAAAATAGTATGCATAACAAAAATATTTTAGCTAGAAATGGCAGAGAATCAATGATATAATCAAAACAATACCATAATAATACCAGAATAACACCAGAAAGAGCACTTTCATTATTGATAGCAATGTTCACTTGCCTCTTCGAGGGGGCAACCTTCAAGATAGCAGAGATCTATTACAATAATATCCAAGAAAAAAATTCTCATACCCTCTACTTCTATTTATACTAAATATGTCTATCCAAAAGAAAAATCTAGAGGAATATCCTTCTAGAAGAGGAAGCTTATATTAGATATTCTTACATTTGAATTATTCTTCCTTATTGCTAGGTCTTATTAATATTGGCCTTTATTACATGGAAATATATTATTTTACCTACGTGAGGGGTTAGGGATATTAGGTCCCTAACACCGTCTAATAATCAAATAACATGCACGTCCCTGACTCATTCATAGGAAAATTCAACCACAAGTTATAGTTTAATTATACATGGTATAAAAATACTTATCTATTACAATTGATAGTTGAACAAATGACTATGGGTGTTCACCTTTCCACCCAACCATAGGCTCAGATGCATTCACTCTTAGAAACCACCCCTGTGACAAGACATGATACCACCAGGAAATATCTCTCATGTTCTCAAAAAGATTTTAAGGTCACTCTCCTTCATTCTATTCTTGGTAGAGATTTTTCCTTACACCCACCTAGCCCAGGCCTCTTCGAGGTTTATCAGATGCCTTCCAACATCAATCTCGTGACCCTGTTAGCTCAGGTTCATTTTTTTTTGGGTATTCTATGCTCCAACTCAGAACCCTTCTACGGGTTCTTTGAGCCATCTATTGTATGCACCCATGCCTTCCTTTCAACAAATCCCTTCCTCAAAGGCTTGATTCTCCTTCCATTATTTTTTTCCATATCATATCCGCACACATTACTTAGGCAGGTTCTCGACCTATCCTTCTATTTCTTCTGTCAGAAGGAAACTCATGGGTCAATCTTGGGGACCCATGGTGATCTTTCCTACTGTCCTCTAGTTGATCACTTCATGTCCCTTATGACATCCCTCCATACTTCCATTCATTGGGGTGGTTGGTTGTTCAACTACCAACCTCCCACATTAATTGTTTTTTATTGAAATCCGAGCTAAGGGAAGTAATATGAATAAGGTTTGAGGTCATTTAGTTTATTAGGGCATCCTCTCATTCTGATAGTGATATCATGGCTTGTAATTTAAGGCTTCACCCATCAGTCAACTTTCGATGTTTACAATTAAACAATAATACATTTACAATATTTGCAAGTCATTACATGGGAATCATAATTTATGATTAATTACACGTCGGGGAAACAAGGGTGTTACAATCACCTCCCCCTTAAAGGAACACCGTCCTCGGTGTCCTTTTGATCCAAATTATTTTGAGAAGGAAATGAAATAAGATATATAATAATGAAATATAAAAATATATTTCAATCAACACAAAGATACAATGATGCACAATTTTTATTAATGAGAGAACGTATATAAACTGTAAAATTATAGAGTGAATGACTCACTAGAATGGTGGAAGGTTATCTTAGAAGAGATGTGATTTCTACACTCATTCACAAGAAGATGATGATTTTTACAATGAGGATCTAGATTCCTTTTTAACATAAAGAAAATACAAAACCCTAAGCTCAGAAGATGAAACTCCAAAAGGTTTGCGGCCCCAATGGTGGTAGTTGGTATGTCAACTTCCCAAGGGTGTAAATTTTGCATACGATATTCATTTGGGGTGTTCTATACCTCTTCGGAAAGGTATAAATGAGTACATATTTTTTTCACCCTAGACTACACCTTTGAATACATTCTATGCTCTATAGTGCCCAAAAAACGACATTTAGGGCCTCAAAACGACCCTAAAAGTTCAGGACCCGAAAAAACTATAGAAAAACTGCCAAGATGGAAACCCATGTTATGAGCTAGTAGAATAGGTGGGTGGCCACTGATTTCCACCTAGATCAATCCCCCCCCTTAGGAAGCAATGGTATCCATTTCATCAATTCATCGAGGAAGATTTTGCTGGATTTGAACCTTGGTGAGCTATTTTCCTTGTTGAAGAAGCTTCCCTACTTAGCTTGTTGAAGGTTGTTATGAACTTGTTGTTGGAAGATTTAGATATGTTTAACCAATATGGCTGCATGATCTTCCTAAGTGTGGGAGGACTCTGTTGGTGAAGATGCAGCATGAATAACATGAAGGGATTTATCATAAATTGGTTTGACTGGGCAATGTGGAGGCACCTAGGTAGGTGCAATAGGAATATCTCGGTGCTCTTCTACAATCTTGTTGATCTACTTCTGCTAGATAGAAGGGTATTGGGCCAAGGATGTAATGGTTGCAGTGTAATTATATTCTAACCAAGTTGTGAAGAGGCTAAACTTTGCAACATGAGAGATTACTTTGCAACATGTTTTTGTCAATATAGTATTTGGAGCTACCTATGGTATCCTTTAGGGATGACCCCCTAGAGTAACGATGACACTATGGGGTCAAGACTCATAAAAACATGACACCTCCACATATATGGCTGGTCTAACATAACATCATACACTTCCATTGTTTAAATATCATATAGTACCTCATCCTTGAAGGGATTGATGTCGTATAATAGACGACACTGATGGCTGACACAAAAATCTTGTCCCTGGCGGAGCCATCCAATGTTGTATGGCTGTGGGTGTGGTGTTGTCGAAAAATACAACTACTTGATGACCTATGTTGAGATGAGGTTATTATGGCTTCCAATATCAACAATAAAATGCATCAAGGTCCCCTTCACTCACATCTATGAATGGAAAATGTGCTCCCCCTCCTCAAGATCCTATGGTTCTTCTGGTTGGATTGTTGCAGTTGCGACAATAATAGTGGATTATGTATCTATTATCTATCTCATTTTATTATTTTCTGAATTGGAGTATGAATCAAGGCCCATATCTATTTCTTTGAGATCAACCATGAATGACTGTTTCGAGCGACATTCATCGATGTTGTTCCAAGGGATTTTGTGGAAGTCACATGATGCAGGAGCATCGTAAGCAAGCCAACAAAGCAAGAGCAAAAACAGAGGACAACTGGAAATGCACCAGTGCACATTTTGAGAATGTTGTGAATTTGAATGATAGAAATTTAATGTAATCTCTAGGGAGATGTATTTGCATTTATGTTTCAAAGATTGTAAACAGATCTTGAGCATTGGTCTCATCTGTCGGATATGGATACATTTAATTGTAATGAATGTAAATTAGCTGTAGCTTTTAATTCTGATTAGATAGATTGTAATGTAGGAGGGAAAACTCTAAGAAATCTCTCTCGCATGTATTGTAGGAGGCAGAGATTGTAACCGTAAGCTATAGAGAAAGAGAGCATAGGAGAATAGAGATTGAAGAAGGTCATATAAGCAGATAGTTTTTTCTATAGAATCCATGCATAGAAACACTTGGATTAATATAAAAGTGCTTTGATCCAATTTCATGGTATTGTAATGAATATTGTTTTCATCTATTGAATGGTATGTTTACAATTTGTTTATATTCTCTGTTATTCACTTGTTTCAATGTTGTGTGTATGTGTGCTCTTGATTTCATGTTGAATATATGAAGTCTGTGAGAGGAGAAATATAAGTTTCAATTGTTTCTCTTCCTGAGAAATCCTGCAAGGAGTGCAGTGAGAATCCACAAGGAGTGCGTTGACATGATTCTAAGTTTTATCTTAGAAAAACTCAGGAGGGATACCATTTTTATTATACCAACAAGAGTGCGAGTACAACACAAGAGCCGTGCAAGGTGTGTGCAGGCCAGTGGAAGTATTAGACTTTTCCAACCAAGGAGAAAGGTTGAAGAAATATTGTTGCAAGGGGTGCAAAGAGTTGGAGGTTTCAAATAACTAGAGGTTATGGTGAATGCCATAAGGATTGCATGCAAAGAGGACTCATAAATACTTGATTTGTAGCACAGAGAAATCTCTGGAAGGATAGAGAATTGAGATAATTTAAAGGAAGGATGAGGTTTGAAACCACCTCACAAAAGTTAAGTTCAGAAGGAGAAGACGTTAAGTATTTGGGGAGGAGTCTTTGAGAAGTATGAACGGATGGTTGAAATTCTCAGAGGGAAAATCACCAAAGTTACGTGGACCGTTGGATCTAGTAGATCAGTGGAAGGGTTAAGGTTGAGTGTATTTCAACACTCATAAGCTTAGGAGGAGTAGTGTTTGTTGGATATATATCAATGAGAGTCGTTGATCTTGTGCTCAAATTTCATCGTTCCAGAGGAGGAAGTGGTGACTCAGAGTCGAGAGTTGCAAACTCTTGATTCGCAAAGTCCTAATAGAATCAGGACCATCAGATTGTGGGAGATCAGAACCGTTGATTGTGTAAAGGAGATATCATGATCTTGACCATTGGGCGAGGGGATTTGTTGTATTGTAAACCGCTGATACAAGAAATCCCGAGGTGCTGAAATATTTGGGCCCCGACTATGGTCGAAAGTCATAGCAAGAAAATTTAAAGGAGGATTCAAAGATCTGTTAGCATTTTCGGGGTTTCATGGATTGAACGAGTCAGAGAGAGATTCACATTAGGAATCACGAAGTATCGAAACCAGAAATACCTTTTCAGGGAAAAGGATTGTGGTCACATCAGTTGGTCACATGGTAAGAGTTGATGCTTAGTTCTTATTCGCACAGGCGTAACTCCTAAGAAGGACCTGTGGTTACAAGTGTGAATATTCTAGCTGGGAATCAAAGAGTCATTTCGAATCTAAAGGGGAGATTGAGAATGATCCTTAGACCGAGAGGTCATGCAGAACTTGATGAGGTAGGGGTGTTGCGCCAGGTGGTATAAAATCCTAACTTACAATCATTGTTTTCAGTGAGCAAGGGAGACAAAAGGAAAGTTGTGATTTAAATTTTGTGTGGAACAGATTTAGACAATGCCACCCAGAAGACATCAAGAGAGACCAATGCTCGATCTAGCTATGGAAAGGGAAATGAGAGAACTTTGTTCTCGATTAGATGCCATGGAGACAAAATAGAGATGAGCTACCGATATTGGAGATGTCCGTGAAGCCGAAAGTGAAAATGAGGCTGGAGTTGGAGAAGAAGTTGTAGCCGAAGATGTTGTAGAAGAACATCTATTCAAAGATATTGCAAGAATAGGGGCCAGATAAAAATAGAAATCTCGATGTATGAAGGAAAATTAGACATTGAAGAGTTGCTAGATTGGATTAGAGCCTTGGAAAAGTACTTCGACTATGAGGATGTAAAGGAAGATAAGAAAGTCAAACATGCCATCACTAGACTTAAAGGGCATGCAACACTGTGGTGGGATGAACTGCAGGCTGACAGGCATTGCAAAGGAAAGCTAAAAATCAAAAGCTAGGATAGGATGGTTGCCAAAATGAAAGAAAAATTCATACCCAGTTACTATCAAATTAATCTGCTTCAGAGAATGCAGAATTTGAGACAGAAGGGAATGACAGTGAAGGAATACACTAAGGAATTTTACTGACTCAATATTAGAGTAGGTCGTCATGAGAGTGATGATGAAAAAGTCACTAGATACATGAATGGCTTGAGATATGAAATTCAAGATGAGATGAGCATGATGACAATCGGGAATGCAGAAGATGCTTACCAAAATGCTCTGAGGGCAGACGAAAAATTGGCTCGAAAGAAAGGTCAAAGAGGCAGAGGTAGAAGTTAGAGCAGAGGGAAAGAAGTTTCCCAAGAAAGAGCATATAAGCCTAAGGATGAATAAAAGAAACCTCATGCTCACCCAGGAAAAGGAGGAAGTTCACAGGGAAGACAATATACTGACAAAAATACTTTTCCGCAAGCCAAAGGAAGAGGAAGAGGCAGAGGAGGTGAGATAAAGTTTTTTTTTTGTGGAAATATCAGGCATAAATATTTTGAATGTCCTGATAGAAAGAGACATGGAGGAGGAGAATCTCACATTTCAGAAACGTAAAGGAGAAATGTTGAGGCAGAATATGTAGAAGGTGGAATATCCTTAATGATGAGGAAAATTCTCTTGAAGCCAAAGAAAGAGGTGGAGAATCTAGTCCAAAGAAACATTTTGTTTAGAACTGCTTGCAATACCAAGGATAGGGTATGCAAGGTAATAGTGGACAATGGAAGCACAAATAACCTAGTATCCACAGAAATAGTGGAGAATATGGAATTGGAGACAGTTGCACATCCGAGCCCATATAAAGTCTTGTGGTTGCAAAAGGGGCATCAATTAACAGTTGCTGAAAAATGTTTAGTTGAATTTAAAATAGGGGGTTACAGGGATGAAATCTTATGTGATGTTATTCCCATGGATGTCTGTCATCTTTTTTTGGGTAGACCATGGAAATATGATATAAATGTTGTTCACGATGGGAGAAAGAACAAATACACCTTAGAGAAGAATGGTAGAATGCATATGTTGCTTCCAATTGAAGAAAAGAAGGTAAAGAAAGAAACGAGCAATACTATACTTCTCATGAGTGGGAAGGAGCTTCTTGATGAAGTCAAGAAAGATGAAGATATGCAGTTTGTTGTGGTAAGGAAACCTAGAGTCATTTTGACCAGTACTTCGATAGATGATCTACCGGAGGAAATTCAGGAACTGCTGGAAAATTTTGTTGATATAGTGGAGGATGATTTACCTTGTTCATTTCCGCCCATTAGGAGTATAAGACATCACATTGACCTTATACCAGGAGAAAGTTTTCCAAACAAAGTAGTGTACAGATTAATGCCGCAAGAGAATGAAGAGGTTAAGAAGCAAGTCTAGGATTTGATGGACAAAGGATTTGTTCGAGAAAGCTTGAGTCCATGCATTGTACCAACAGTGTTAAGTCCAAAGAAGGATGGTGGATGGAGGATGTGTAAAGACTCAAGGGTGATAAACAAAATCACCATCAGGTATATATTTCCTTTATCAAGGATGGATGACTCGATGGACTGCTTAAGTGGAGCAAATTTTTTTCCAAATATTGATTTGAAAAGCGGATATCATCAGATTTGAATGAGAGAAGGTGATGAATGGAAGACAACATTCAAGATGAATGGAGGGTTGTATGAATGGATTGTCATGCCATTTGGTTTGACGAATGGGCCAAGTACCTTTATGAGGTTGATGAACGAAGTCTTGAAGGATTTCATTGGTAAGTTTGTAATTTAATATCTTGATGACATACTAATCTTCAGTAAGACTGAGGAAGAACACTTGAGACACTTAAATCTAGTGATGAGGAGGTTGCAGCAAGAGAAGTTGCTGATAAATTTGAAGAAGTCATCTTTCATGAAGAAAGAACTTATTTATTTGGTGTTCGTAATCTCTTTGGATGAGTTGAACATGGATCTCGAGAAAGTAAAAGCAATCAAAGAATGGTCATCGCCAAAGAATATCATTGAAGTCAGAAGCTTCCATGGATTAGCTAGTTTTTATAGGAGTTCATAACAAATTTTAGTGGACTTTTTGCACCATTGATGGGCACCGTAAAGAAAAGACATAAATATTTTCACTGGACAAAGGAAGCAGAGAAAAGTTTCAAGTTGCTGAAAGAGAAGATTATTGAACTGCCAGTTCTGGTTCTGCCCGATTTCAGTGAAACATTTCAAGTGAGATGTGATGCAAGTGGACTTATGATTGGAGCAGTCTCAAGTCAAGACAACAAGCCAATTACATACTTTAGTGAGAAGTTGAATGATGCAAATAAGAACTTTTCCATGCACGATAAATAATTTTATGCGATCATACAAGCACTGAAGAAATGGAGACATTACTTGGTTCTGAAAGAGTTCGTTTTGTATAGCGATAATCACACTTTACAATTCATAACTCGATAGGAGAAATTGAACCAGAAACATGGGAAATGGGTTGAATTTATGCATAAATTTACTTTTCTTATAAAGCACATATCTGGAATTGCTAACAAGGTTGTTGATGCATTGAGTAGGAAATGTTTGATTTTCCAGGAGTTTTGTGTAAAGAGATTAGGTTTTGATAGCCTTAAGGATATTTACTGAGATGATCCAGATTTTAAAGATTCTTATGAAGCATGAGAGAATCTTGTTCTAAGATATAGAATCCAATGGATTGAATATATGGTTTAGGATGGACTGTTATTCAAAGGAAATCAGTTGTGTATTCCAAAGAGTTCTATGAGAGAGAATCTTCTGAAGGAAAAGCATAGTGGAGGATTGGCTAGACATTTCGGCCATGAAAAAACATTCGTGCAATTGACCATTTTATATTATTGGCTAGGGATGAGGACCAATGTCAAGAATCTTGTCAAAAAAGGTAGGATTTGCCAGCATGCAAAGGGGAAAAGACAAAATATAGGATTATATCAACCATTGCAGGTACCAGAAAGGCCGTGGGATGTGGTAAGCATGGATTTTGTGTTAGGACTACCAAGGATACAGAGGGGTTATGAATACATATTTGTGGTAGTCGATCGATTTTCAAAAATGACACATTTCATTCCATGTCAGAAAACTAGCGATGCCATGCACATTGCGAACCTATTTTTCAAAGAAGTTGTTCGACTTCATGGATTACCTAAGAGTATTGTTTCAGACCGGGACACCAAATTTGTTGGTCATTTATGGAAGACACTATGGAAGAAGCTGGGGATAGATTTATCTTTTAGCTCAGTATATCACCCTCAGACGGAAGGACATCCTGAGGTAGTAAACCGAATATTAGGGGACTTACTGAGGAGTTTAGTAGCTGAACATCACAGTCAGTGGGATCAGATTCTGCCACAAACAAACTTTTCATACAACGACTCACCTAATAGAAGCATAGGTCAAAGCCCATTTTAGATAATGTATGGAATGCAACTGAGAGGAGTATCTAAGTTGAGATCATTAGAGCAGAGTGAATTCAGAAGTGTTGGAGCATAAGTTTTTGCAGCAGAGATGCAAGATCTCCACAACAAAATCAGAGAGCAGTTAAAGAATTCTAATCAGGAATACAAGCATAGAGAAGATCAACACATAAGAGAACTTCAATTTGAAGTGGGAGATTTAGTCTTATCCCACCTGAGGAAGGAAATATTCCCAAGGGGAACGTATAATAAGTTGAAAATGAAAAAGATAGGACCATGTAAAATCTTGAGGAAATTTGAGGCCAATGCTTATGAGATAGAATTGCCAGATGGAGTTGGAATATCATCCATATTCAACATAGAAGATCTTTACCCTTATAGAGCAGATGAAATAGAAGGATCAGAGGATCCGAAAGAAGTTCATTAGGTCAGACAGATGTCTATAGCTGAAAACATGCAGATGGAAAAGATCATTGATCAGAGGGTTTGCAAGAAAACCCGAAGGAAGAAATATTTTGAGTATTTGATAACATGGAAAGGACACTCGATTGAGGATGCCAATTGGGAAAGTGAAGAAGAAATACAAAAACATGGACAAACGGTGCAGGAGCTCATGAATTTTTCAGCCAAGGGAGTATGATGCAGGAGCATCGTAAGAAAGCCAACAAAGTAAGCACAAAAGCGGAGGAGAACTGGAAATGCACCATCGCACATTTTGAGAATGTTGTGAATTTGAATGATAGAAAATTTAAAGTAATCTCTAGGGATATGTATTTTCATTTATGTTTGAAATATTGTAAACAGATCTTGAGCATTTCTCTCATCTGTTGGATATGGAGACATTTAATTGTAATGAATGTAAAGTAGCTATAGCTTTTAATTCCGATTAGATAGCTTGTAGTGTAGGAGGGAAAACTCTAAGACATCTCTCTCACATGTATTGTAGGATGCAGAGATTTTAATTGTAAGTTGTAGACCAAGAGAACATAGGAGAATAGATATTATAGAAGGTTGTATAAGTAGATAACTATTGCTATAGAATCCATGAACATAAACACTTGGATTAATATAAAAGAACTTTGATCCAATTTCATGGTGTTGTAATGAATACTGTTTGCATATATTGAATGGTATCTTTACAGTTTGTTTCTATTCTCTATTATGCAATTGTTTCAATGTTGTGTGTATGTATGCTCTTGATTTCATGTTGAATATATGAATTCTGTGAGAGGAGAAATATAAGTTTCAATTGTTTCTCTTATTGAGAAATCTTGCAAGGAGTGCAGTGAGAATCTGCAAGGAGTGCGTTGACAAGATTCTGAGTTTTATCTTAGAAAAACTCAGGAGGGATACCATTGTTCTTATACCAGCAAGAGTGCAAGTACAACACAAGATTCGTGCAAGGTGTGCATAGGCTAGTGGAAGTCTTAGACTTTTCCAACCAAGGAGAAAGGTTGAAGAACTATTGTTGCAAGGGGTGCACAGAGTTGGAGGTTTCAAATAACCAGAGGTTATGGTGAATGCCGCAAGGAGTGCATGCAAAGAGGCTTCATAAATCCTTGATTTGTAGCACAGAGGAAGCTCAGGAAGGATAGAGAATTGAGAGAAGTTAAAGGAAGGATGAGGTTTGAAACCACCTCGCAGAAGTTAAGTTCAGAAGGAGAAGACATTAAGTATTTGGGGAGGAGTCTTTGAGAAGTCTGAATGGATGGTTGAAATTATTAGAGGGAGAATCACCAAAGTTCCATGGATCATTGGATCTAGTATATCAGCGAAAGGGTTAAGGCTGAGTGTCTTTTAGAACTCATCATCTCAGGAGGAGTAGTGGTCATTGGATCCATATCAACGAGATTCGTTGATATCGTGCTCAAATTTCATCGTTTTTGAGTTTGGAGTGTGGAGGAAGTGGTGACTCAGATTCGAGAGTTGTGAACTCCTGATTTGCAAAGTCCTGATAGAATCAGGATAGTCATATTGCGAGAGCTTAGAACCATTGATTTTGGCAAGGATTTATCGTCATATCGACTATTGGGAGAGGGGAGTTTTTGTATTGTAAATCGTCGATACGCGAAATCCCCAGGTGCTGAAATATTTGGGCCCCAACTATGGTCGAAAGTCATAGCAGGAAAAGTTAAAGGAGGAGTCAAAGATTTGTTAACCTTTTCAGGGTTTCGGGGATTGAACGAGTTAGAGAGAGATTCACATCAGGAATCGCAAAGTCGCGAAACACAAAATACCTTTTCGGGGCAAAGGATTGTGGTCACCTCAGTTGGTCACATGGTAAGAGTTGACACTTAGTGTTTGTTCGCACAGGCGTAACCCCTAAGAAGGACCTGTGGTTACAAGTGTGAAGATTCCATCTAGGAATCAAAGAGTCATTTCGACTCTAAAGGGAAGATTGAAAATGATCCTTAGACTGGGAGGTCGTGCAGAACATGCTGAGGTAGGGGTGCTGCATCATCGCACCACTTCTCAATTTCCTTCTTCATCTTCCTGTTACCCTTCTTTTCCCGTGTCTTGGATTGGTTTTCTTGAGGTTGATTGTTCTAAGGGTTAGGGATGTCCTTACCATACTTTAGATGTTGTGGATTTGCAGAACCAAATTCTCACTTGTTCTGATGCTTAAATTGCTGCTTGATTTTGACAATATATCTATAAGTGACTCCCAGTGATGAGATGTCCAAAAATTTCATTTTGGTTTGGATATAGCTGTGTATATACCCACGGTATTTAAAAACCAAATACCACTCAGAGTATTTGATACCTAGCTTGGTGTGCAAGGTATGGAAGCTATTTGTGAAGTACATCACTATTTGGTCTTGTTTTTGATGCAGCGTGGTCCATCTCATGTACTGGTCATCATAGTTTCCCACATGGTAATATTGCTCCTTGACCACATCCATAAAAATTCCCAAGTGGGATCAACCCAAAATACCCTAGACTCCTCTGTGGAATTTTTCTCCCAGTAGGTTTCCCACCAATGTTTGACATGGGGGAGAGACTTAAGGAGCGCAAAGGTGATATTTTTTCTGTCTAAAAAATTGTGAGCAAAGAAATAACCTTCTAGCAAATTTAAACATTTTTCCAAAGCATCCGCATTGATATGACCTTCAAATACGAGAATATAAAAATTAACTTGTACCTTGAATGGAGTAGCGTCTCCAATGAAAATGATTAAAGAAGACACACCTGTTATTGTCAGCAATCGTTGAAGGATTTGGGAAAAAATATCCAAAATCGTGTTCCTCTGTTGCGTGAGGGCTTCCATGAGAAACAACTTGATGGGAACTTCGACTCCCTTGTCTCTATTCTCTTCCACTATGGGAGTCCACTTGGGCTGGTGAGAGAGGTTATACTCAAGGGAAACTAGCTTGACACCCAACTCTCTATACCCTAACCTTGTCGGGGACATGCACTAAAAAATGAAAAGGAGTATCTTGCTTTGATACCATTGATCTAGATTATTTTGAGAACGAAATGAAGGTAGAGATATAACAATGAAATATACAAATATATTGTAATAAACACATAGATACAATAATGCACAATTTTTATTAATGAGAGAATGTACAAAAACTGTAAAATTAGAGAGTGAATGACTCGCTATAATGGTGCCATCTTATCTCTGAGAAGAGATGTGATGTCTATGCTCATTCGCAAGAATATGATGATGTTTAAAATGAGGCTCTAGAGGCCTTTTTAACATAAAGAAAATACAAAACCCTAACCTCGGAAGATGAAACACCAAAAGGTTTGCAAGCCCTAATGGGGGTAGTTGGTACATCAACTTCCCAAGGGCGTAACGTTTTCATACGATCTTCCTTTGGGGAATTCTATACCTCGTTGGAAAGGTACAACTGAGGAGTACAGATTTTGTTCGGCCTAGACCATGCCTTCAATAATTTTTGGGAGTTTTCGTGCCCAAAAAGTGTCATTTAGGGCCTCAAAACGACCCCAGAAGTTTAAGACCCGAAAAAACCATAGAAAAACTGCCAAGGTGGAAACCCATGTTTTGAGCCAATGGAATATATCGATGGCCATAGATTGTCTCCTGGATCATATTCTCAGTAACACCTTCCATGACTTCATATTTCCACTGCTTCAACATCATTTTCCTTTTCTTGGTCTAGTCCTTTCTCAAACTCTTGGCATTTAGTACATGCCTATGACAATTTCAAACAACAAGCATGTCAATTCATCATTCCTTGAATAAAAAATTTATTACTGTACACAACTCAGGAGGGAATTTACAATAAGCATATACTTATCTGTGTAAGAATTTACAATCAACACAATACTTATCTGTGTAGTTTATGTATTTGCATCCATATGGTTGTATCATTAACTTGGCTCACTATTTTCCTTGACATACCCATTGTGTGCATGATAAAAATCAACATATTACATAAATTATTGGAGTATCCTCTTCCTTGTGGTCACTCACCCTCAAATCCTAGGCTCATGAATCCCCTTCTCTACTACACAGTCCCTTGGATGATCCGTGTAGCCTTGTTAGGGCTTTCTCACACAAGAATAATTTCTGAGACCTCCCTAAGTCTTATAGTTGAGGCATCCCTCACACTTTATCTTCCAAAATCATCCCTTCAAACCGTATCACCCCAACACATCATTCTATGGGGATCATGGCTTATCACAGGGTTCTCATGTCATAATAATAGCTTGTTTTCCATGATTTCTAGCTTTGGTAGCCATAATCTATCCTCCCGGGATAGATATTTTTCCTCTCACCGATATCACATACATGCAAAAAATTATGAGTTTCTTTCATTATTTCAATCGAAATTCTTTCAAATCCATCACCCACAGATTTCAAGTTCCACATTTATGTCTTACATATGTCTTCCATATAGGAACTAGATCCTGCAAGTATGTGATTTCTTTCTCATGGTAGTTTGTCTCTTTCATAACCAGCAAGGATTGGTCTTCCTTATGGGATTATAGTACAACCATGTCCAAGACCCCTCCTTCCTGCAATTCATTCTTCACTCAGCTAAACTAACTATTAGTTCCTCATGTACATTATATTTTCATTGCACACATGTCGTGGCTCACAAACAATTTCAGAATTGTGCATACTAACAATCAAATTCATATATTCAAAAAGGAAATACCATTCCTTACACATGCATTATTTTAGCATACCAATCCTTTCAAAATGAAATCATCAAATGAGTTTAATTAATGTGCCAATACCCATGGCCACATTCCCACACAATGCACTCTTGCATTAATTTTCAGATTATTACTTTTCATATTAGGCACTTTGCCTTGGTGGATTGGAACTCAACCACCCTTTTACGACATGGTTCTCTATACACATTTATTTTTACCACAAGAATGTGTTTTCCTATTTCAACTGATCATGACCTCAAATAAACATACATGAATCTAAAATTTCCACATGAATGCATTCAAGCATTCTTTCTTCATTGATAACTAGGGTGCCAACATCCATGGCCACACAATTTCTCTCTTTACCATGATACAACTCCAACAGAGTATTGGAAGGCCCTCCTACCATAATGGGTAGTACATTACCTACCGTCTCATGCAAATATGAATTTCCTTAATGCATTTCACAATCATTCTATCTTTGAGCACTTTCATTCCCAATCCCTCCTTTATTGGGCAATGTATTCATGACATATATTTGTTCATGCATTTTTCCCCAAGAATTTCAATCATCCTCGGTTGTCAGAGGTTCACACCTCCATCATGCATGTTCTTATTCCTGACTCTTACCCTACTTGTGTATCAATGGAATACAAATTCCATTTAGATCGCATGCATGTCATCAAAACATAGACTATTTTAGAAGGGATTATTACCCAAATCCATTTTACCTCTCATGTCACATGGGCACGAAATATTTATACATGTTCTAGCTTCCAAAACCTTTTCTGATACTTATTTTTCAATGGTGCTTCTTGGGGAATTCTACAATCCCTTTCACAATTTGTTTTTATCAACAACCTTCTTTCATTCACCTCTATCTGAGGTTGTTCACTATTGGCAGTTGTCCTTCCCTAACAGTTCCAATTTTTCGTATACGTGACATACATCACCACATTCACATTTTACATTAGATTTCATGTAAAATCAAATGCATGTACCGTAACATTTATTTTAGTAAAACATTTTCATATATTCCTTAGCATATCTATATGCACTCCATCACATTGTCCCCAATGTTTTCATGAGTGCAACCACAATCAACTTTCAGCTACATCTCTCAACATTCTCATGCCAAAATATCTACATTCATCAACATATCATTTTAACATCCCGGAGAAACATAATAGACAAAAAGAAAGGAGTTAATGGATTCTCCCATCAGAAAAATTTCAGCCTAGATGAATTAATTTCAAGGCCTCATTGCCTTCACGCACTATAGCTTAACCAAGGTCTTTCATTTAAGCACATTCAATATTGTATCTTTCAATTACTAGCTGTACTTATTTTTACAATTGTCCTTTTTAACCATATAACAATGTCTTATTATTTAGAGTTTCATATGGAGAGAAGTATTAATCATTGTCTCCTCCTTTTCTTTTACAATTTATCCCTCCTGGGATCTACTTGTTCTATCTCTTGAGTAGTCTTAGTCATGTTCATATTGACCTTCCCAATAATTCAAAATGCTACATCAAAAATTTTCTTGTTCATAATAAATCATGAAATTGTGCATTCCATACATTTCCCACCCAGAGATCATATTGGTCCTCATTCGTCTCCATATCTTGGTACTCATGCATGATATTTTAAAATGTAATCCAAGATTCTTATATAAATAGGTTTTTCTGCCCATTGTTCAATTCTCAGAAGTCATTAAGGTTATAGCTCTATTCTCCTAGTAGAGTTCTTTATATAGTTCCTCCACATGAACCAGTTCAACATGCAATTCTCTTGTTGCATATCCAAATGGTATGACATGACCTCAATTCTCGAGCTAGCCTCAACTTCATTATTTTAGAGTTCTATCCAATATCCCACAAGGAATATAAGCTTGCACTTTCATTATGCATTTGAAATTCACATGTTGAAACTCGTATCTTTAGTTTATCAAATTGCTTTCAAACTATTCTTTCATACATTTAACCACATGTACCAACTTTCTATGTGTCTACCTTAGGCACACTTTGTATATTTTCTTTACCAATATTTTAACTCATGACTATTCATAGTCATTCTCATGCAATCCTTAAAGGCATAACCTGTTTCCTTTTATCATTACAACATAGCCTTTCTACTCCTTTTCTCTCTCATAAATTTATACAAACTTTTCTTGAGGAAAAAGGGAACACATCCCCCTCAAGCTATTATTTCATCAAGAAAAATCAAACCCTTTCATCATAGGGTCGTCCATGCATTCATGGCATTATTTAGATCTAGAAAGTACAAATATTGCCTCACATTTCACTTATCCCGACATTCATATCATACCTTTAAGCATGTTTATGTACATTTACATATATGTAGGTGTATCAATTGCACCATTTTACCTCATTCCTTCCTATTTATTGGGTATTATTATCATTATTATTTAAAGAAAATTCACTACCATCCTCACGACTAGTCTCACAAACTTATTCATTTCTTCCTTCATACTAGGAAACCTTGTAATGCATTCCATTCATGCACCCAAGCATCCATTTACATCTTACGGATGTTCAACATGCAAGCTCACTGTTGCACCTTTTTCAATGTCATTCTTACACATGGGCATTTAAAACTTCCATATCCTTCCTCCGAGAGATCTTACAACCATTCCTTATGGCAAGTCTCATAGGAATACTCAACACCATGTTGCCCTCTCCGTTGAGAGTTTACAATCATTCACATGATATTCAAATGGAAAGTATCGTATACATATTCATAACTATGTTTCCCTTTTCATATGACAACAACCAACAATATAACACTGTTTCCTAAACTACTATAGAAGTATGCAATGAACCAAAAATACAATCTGGGCAATTTCAAGAATGCCCTAGTCAAAATGTCAACTTATCAAGCTTCTCTTCATGCCTTGGACCATTCTTGGTCAATGGACCTTTTTATCAAGGGGATCCTTTTTCCAGATTCCCTTTCACTACAATTTAAGCACACCAAGCCATATTCTTATGGCTACCATCCACCTTTGGATTTCATTTTGACCAATTGGTAATATAGAAATGCCCCAACAGTTCCTTTATTCCATTCAGAATCAAGAATTCATGAACCCTTCTATTTTATTCTCATAGGGTAATATGTAATCAATATCATCAAGATTTTACTTAAGTTCCTATACCCAAATCATCATTAACCATATGATCCATGTCATCACCATATTTTACATCCAATAACCGACCATAATAAGCCTATATGCATGTTATACACATGCTCAATATTTTCCATATGCATTCTGGCATATCCTCGTGCCCCGAGTATTTTTCCCATGCTTACAATGCAGATGTATTCCAATTGTCTTCCATTTGTATTCACATGCAAAAAAATTTCCTTAGATTAATAGGTATACACATTCTCTTATTATAGCCGTGAGCATCATAATTTTGCTCATGTGCTCATTTCTCTTTACCTCTCCTAGGAGGTCTAGCAACAATCCACATGACTCCTTTTTAATTTATTAACTGGGTTATTCTCCAACAACCATTTTCTTCATTCACTATAGGTCAAATAAAACTGACCTTAGACATTTTTCCACTAGTCCTCTGATCTTGAGGGATCATACACATATACATGGTTTAATATTTTATTAAAGCAATAATTATTACTGCTACATGCTATCAATCCATACCAATTTCCTTTAAGCACAAGGAATTCTCCACAAGGGTCTTAACCATTATACAATCAACCATCTTAATTACAACATACTATGTGTGCCCTAGTAGATAGACATTATTATGCTTAACAAAACAATCCATCTCATGTCCCTTGTATGGACTTAGGAAACTTCATAGCATAATTTATGGCACCTCTACCATTTTCATTCATGTTTTTACCAATAATACCTATCATCATATTCCTACTCCCATAAGAGTAGTCATCACTTTGACAGAGGAACGATATAATTTCCCCTTGTTGTAATTCAACCAGGGTTTTCAAGTTACAATTTCAGTCTGCAGTCCTTCTCCTCAGGAAGTTAATGCAGATAATAAACCATCTTTTAAAGGTAGAAACACCTTTCAACGGGCTCACCTAAATCTCGATATACCAGTTGTTGGTATGTTTAATTGTTTAATTAAATAATCCAATGCATTCAATTGTAAACCAGAGGTAGTATTTTATTACAAGGTCATTGTGCAATATATATGCAGAAAAATATTTCTCCTAACACTATATGATGAAAAAAATTTCACTAAGACTAACTCACATAGTTACAACAATATCACTGTGAAACAAATCAGATCCTTATATCACTAAAAACTCCAATCAAGAAATATTCTTAAAAAAATCTGTAAGAATCAATCCATGTCCTACTTAAACTGAACCAACAATTAAGATATTCTATACTTTTGAATTAATCAATCCTTACTACTAAAACGAAATGGAATCTTTAATGAAAATCACAAAGTACGATGTTGGAAAGAAAGGAGCGCATCTATCAATAAATCCAATCCTTTCTTGTAACTAACTAAAGGACACACTCTCAATGTATCAAGCAATCTTCCCTGTAACTGAACAATCCTCTTACAATTAAACTAGAGACACATTCTTGCTGGAATAAAAAAATCTCCTTCTGTAACTAAAAAAGGAAGAACACACTCGTATTGATGGAATCAAATCTTGCTGCAATTAATTAGAACACACTCATGTTCAATTAGAAATGAAACATGATGCAACTAATCAGAAACACACTCATGAAAAATTGTAAATGAACACTTGCTGCAATGGAAATACACTCACACTGAATTTGAATTTGATAACACACCATTAATAAATCATATTGTAACAACTATGCTTAGAACAATTCAATCATTTTCACCAGAAATTGAACTAAGAAAATTAATGACAACACAATCTATTAATGGTACAAGAAAAAAAAACCCTGCTAAAGAGGAGGACCCTTCCTCCTTAGCAGGGGTGAGAAAACTATAGAAAATGCAAATTAATCACTCATAAATTGATACCACAAACTTTCCATATCTATATTATTCAAATCAAAAGGTGTAGATACAATTGTTGTTACTCATTAGTCAACCAATTGTTCTCTGTTTTCCCAAAACTAGACTAACCTTGGGGGAAAGATGCTCCACGCTTTTAAACCTTTTCTCCCTTTTCTAATATTGGAAAAATTACAATTATGAACAACCTTGAGAACTTTTTGATTCTCAAGTTGTTCGATGTCATCTTAATTAGTAAAATACAAGAAGATACAAAATATTGCATGTAACTAATTACAACTTGCATAATGAATTTTTATGGACATAGCCCACTGAACTATCCTTTTTATCTGGGCTGACGACCCATATTTGTAACATAAAATAGTAGTGACTTAAGATAAACCACGTCATTAAGGTGAAACAATCATTTTCACAAGCGCCCATAGATCAATGGCCTAGTCAGCATCGTGCAATGATCCTTTGGTGGTAACAACATTATGAAGTAGCAGTGCTTGTGCACCGAATCTCGGAGTAGCATCACCTATGAAAAAATATCTTAGAGTAGCATCACCTTGGAGTAGAAATGCCTCAGATCAACATCACCTCGTAGTAGCAACGTCTTTGGAGTAACAACACCTCAAAGTAGCAACTAATTATTTCGCAAGATTCTTTAGCAATTAATTAGTAGTTACCCAACACAGACATAATCCTTCCCTAAATGTAGGAAAATATTAAAGAATCGATGCATCAAATGGAATTAACATACCAGTGTAAACAATGTAACTCTTGGACCATGATAGCTATGTGAAAGGTGTGAATAAGAAGGAAAATGTAAGAGATAAGTAACAAAATGATGGAAAAAAGAGTGTCATTCCCAAGACCCAACATCTCCCCCCAATTGAAGTAATTTCATGTCCTCATGCAACCCATCAGTCTGAGTCCACATCCTCATGTTGTATATGAAGTGTAGTAAGGTTGTATGCCCCAACAATATCCTCCTTAATACCCCTGTATTTTTTACTCATCATAACATCCATCCAATAATATTTCTCATGTTGCACTTGATATTGTTGTTGGTATTGTCTTGTAGGGATCCAAATAAGAGGGAATCTATATTTGAGACTGATCCACTTGGATCCACACTTTGTCGTACATTTTGTATACTTATTCACTTTTTGTAAAACATGGCCAAAGTTTGGGTACCCATATGGATCTCATCTTCTCAATGTCTCATCAAAGGTTTCCCACCTAAGCGGACTACCATATAGGGTATATTTCAACTACATATTGATACATTTGGGGCAGATATACAAAATAAGTAGTTGAATCTCAATCAACATAGTAACTCTTTCATCTACACCCAAGAAATAATTGTGTCCCTTGACTATGCTGGCAGCAGGGGTAAGCTCCCTCCTAACCTATAACAAATTCTCGCCTTGAGTTTCTATGATGGCCTCATGGGATTCCTTCCATTTTTCTTGGTTGTTGATGAATGAAATGAAATCCCTCAACTAAATATCTCCAATATAATGAGATAAGGTTAATTTCCTCTCCCAAAACATAACATATTCATGTAAGTAAAGTTCTCATAGTAGGTGTTGGTATGCAATACTTCTCTAGAAGAAATTCTTCAAGAAGGAAATGGTAGTATCAAAACTACAATCCCTATCTTCTTTTATGGCTATCAAATGAAAAAAGAGGAATTTATCCTGCAGAAACAATGGATAGGAAGGGGATGGGTTTTTGTAATTTACCAGTTCTTGTGCTAGGTCACAAACTTTCATCTTTGTATCTTGTATGGTTTTGATTTTATCTTCCAGTTCTTTCAAATTATGCCTCATTCCCCTAATCTTTTCCTTTCTATGTTCTTGGAATGCTAACTCTTTTGCCCATATTTCTCTTAAGTTCCGAATGACCTTTCTATGTTCCTAGGTGGAAATCACCCCTTCTTGGAGTTATATGGCCAGCTGCTTTTCAGAAATCAATATATCAACAATGGGGGCTGTCGTTTTACCCTTTTCCTTCTCAAGTTGGGCATCCTCATTCCTATTAATTGTTGGTTCTTGTGTAGAAACAACCTATGTGGTAGGAATACTCATATTCCTTTGAAATGGCTCAACTGTCTCCCCAATTCTATGTTGTTCTTTTTCCTCTTAAGTTGCAACACTCCTATTTGTGTCAAGACAAGCCTCTTCCATTACTCCACCCATGACCACTAGTTCTGATGTGGAAGTAGTGTCCTAGATAGGTTCTCCTTGAAAATTTTGGGTAGCTTCAACATCCCCTCAGTATTTCTCAATATATTCTATTTGGGTGACAACTAAATTGAATTTAGAAGGTGGCATATCACTTGATGTGCATCCTTCTTGACTAAAGACTTCTTCACAGGATGGGAAAATTGTGCCCTACACATGTCTCTCTAATGTCAAGGCTTCAAGGTCTCCTAACTTTTCTAATAGTTGAGAAATTTCAACTAGGGTTCCCAATCCTAGAGAAGTTTGACCCTCTTGAAATTTTCCCCTTAAGACCCCGAGTTGTTTCTCAAGCCTAGAGTTCTCTTCCCTTAAATGATTTACTTGCTCACGCAAGGATAGAGCTTTACCTTTCTTAGAGTTGGCACTTCTTTCCCTTGTCTTTTTTTCCCTCTCAGTAGGTTGTTTTTTAGTAGGTTCTTGTGGACACTCAGTATTGATCCATGGTTGGGCTGGTGCTGCTACTGAAGATGACCTAGTTCTTCTTACCTTTGTCTACCCATTTTTTACAACAATTCATTCTTCAACAGGTTCCTGTGGGCACCCAGTGCTGGTAAATGGTTGGGATGGTGTTACTGATGAAGAATACCTAGTTTTCCTTACCTTTCCCTTTTTTTAAGTTGTTCATTCTTTAACAGGTTCTTGTGGGAACTCAATACTAATCAATGAATCGAATGATTGGGTTGGTGCTAGTGCTTAAAATGACCTATTTATTATCCTAGGGATGTCTTCATTGGTTACTTGGGGTGATCTTCTTCTCCTTTTTTTCTGTTGTGAGTGATCTTCCATGACTAGACAAGGTTTATATTCTTTAGCAGGAGGGTTTCCTCCTATAATATCCACTTCATAAATATATGGTGATGATGAAACATTATTCTAATTGGAGAGATTACCTTGAATTTCAATACGTCAAACTCTTCTTCCTCGCCATGGCTTCTTGGTTTATTTCTATGTCTCCTATACTTAGTTCTTTTTCTGTATCTCCCTCTTCATTCTCTGTGTTGACTGCTCTATCTTCCTATTATGTTTCCCCCCTATAAATTCCTCTTCTCCCATGGCCATTCCATTATAGATCCATTCTAACTCCACTTCTTCCTGATTCCTGGACTTTCCATCCTCAGGGTTGTTTTTTCTATCAACGAATTCAAGCTCAGGATTAGCCTTTTTCATTTCCATTTCCTCCTCCTCTGCCACTTTCTCTGTATCATCACTTATTTATAATTCCAAACCCTATGTTTCCACATGAACAATAAATTCATGCCATGTAGCATTGCTTTTACTTAGTGCATGGATAACCAACAATTTAATCAACCCATGATAGGTAATTCATGTCTATGAGTGTTTGGAATGACGAACATAGCCCGTCATTGATTTCAAATATTCTAATAGAAAGTACATGATATTGAGAAGTTGACCATGATGGAGGTGGGATAGTAGCATAAAATGGTATTTATAAACAACTGTAAATCTACCTTCACAGGTAATGTATTGTTGGATAAAATATGCTACATCTTTCTAGGGAAAAGGGAGAGAGGTTATTTCGATGCCCTTACCCTTGTTTCTAACATGTTCTCCACCTCTCAGAAAATTCATCTTGGCTGCTAGAATGAACACCTTCTTGTTGAACCAGATTACCCTAGTCCTTGCCAGCCCCATTTTTTTTGCAATTGTTTCCTCTATGACATCAATGTGCAATATGTGAATTGATGAGATTTTTTCTTCTAAGTTATGGGCGAACCCCAGGGAAACATTATTGTCAAATCCTTGTAGTCTCTCAAATAAAGTCACCCACCTCGCATTTTCAAAATTTTGGTTGGCCTCCGAGTATCTACGCAACAATCTGACTAATTTGTGCTCATGAATAACAATCGATACCCCCATTGTAGATATTTGGGTGATGTAGAGTGGTTTTTGACAGGGTGAGTTGATTTTTTTGACATGAAATCGAACACTGGGAATGGATTTCCAAATTAAGGAAAACGGGGATATGATGTTTTACATCAGATTTGGTAATGATGGGGTATAATAAGAGTGTTATTTTATTTATGGTAGTACGTGGAATTGTGTAATGCATAATGACGTGCCTCCCCCCAACTAAAGGTGGATTATGTCCTTAGCTGATGTTGTAGGGTTTGGAGATACAAGTCTAATGACATGTTGAAATTTAAAATCATGTGAGCAAGTAGGGAGAGACTTACATTTGGTGGAACTTATCGTACGTTCCATGAAAAGAATTGAGTGTAAGTAGTGGTTGATCGTCAATGATGATGTGTTTTCTATTGAGAGTGTCTTTTCATAGGTATGGACATAAAGACATCGTACACGAGTTTTAGCGTAGGTTTTGAGAGCTGCAAAAATATGTCACATCATAGAGAAAATGTGGAAAGAAATGGAAAAGTAGTGGTAATGAAGTCGATTCATGGAAATGGAATGGATGTTAACAGGTGGTAATTCTGTTGTGTGAAAAAGTGATTCAGGAATTTGCAACAAGGTAGATTTTTTGAAAAGGCATGAATTACATGGAGTTGCAGCAGGACAAGTTTTGTCGCAAGATGGGTTGGAGAAATTAGAAACAAGTTGCAACAAGTTGTGGTGAGTTGCGGTGAGTAGCAATGAGTTGCAGTGATTTTCAACAAAGCATAAGTTCATTGCATGATTAATTGCAACTATTTGTAGAAATGTGGATGTTTGTCGTAGGTCGCATTGCAGTGGGTTGCAACAAGTTGTAGTGACTTTCAACAAGGTGGATGTTTGTCGTAGGTCGCATTGCAGTGGGTTGCAACAAGTTGTAGTGACTTTCAACAAGGTGGATGTTCATCACAGGACAAGTTGTACCAAGTTGAAACAAGGCAGATGTTCATCACAAGACGAGTTGGAGCGATTTGCAGCAAGGCAGATGTTCATCGCAGGACGAGATGCAGTGAGTTGAAACAAAACATGTGGATTTAAATTGATTGGACTCAAGTTTCTTGAACTGATATCATCATGTTGCAACAATAGGGTACAATTAAAAAAACTTGGTGCATTATTAGAATTTATATATATATATATATATATATATATATATATATATACACACACACACATCTCCAATGATTTTTAACCATGGATATGAACTAACATGAGAAACAAATGATTCCTTAGAAAGTGGTTGATGATATAATCAGATTCGATGTTCATTAGAAAGTAAGGATATTTTTGAGCCATCGGTTGGTGTATAAATATGTTCAATGTATATCTTACACTCATTTAAATTTCAATCTGAGATTTGTAATCAAAAGAGTTGTTACACTATATGTGTTGAGAACAGGTAACCTACCTATGTTTGTTGCTTATAGGAAATAATTAATAACATAAAAACTGTAGTGTCCTCTCTAATAGAACCTAGAATTCATTCATTTAAACATAACATTGATATTTATAACTTCTTTTATGGTTCTCTATATTCAGAAAAATAACATCAACAAATAAAAGTTTACAGTTTATGGCTCAGCAAAATTCCAAATGGCAGCATGATATAAATGATATATTGAATAATGTACATTTCATAAATAACATATTGAATCAACATACGATAATGAACATGCCATAATAATGAACAAAATACCTGTCAAGTGATTTGTTTCCCGAATCTGTTGTCCAAGATGAAGCTAAAACTGTGCCCAAGCTACTCTGCCAAACTCTGCCCGAAACTGAATCTTTCCTCCCATCCAGCTAGGACCAGAGCCTATCCAGCTCCCTAGCTCTAGGATTCCTGACCCCCGAGCCCAAAACTCCCAGCAACCGATGCTACCCTGTAACATTCCACCAGATTCCTGAAGCCAAAAACCAGAAATGCAGATTTCCTCTTCGTCCCTCCGAAAATGCATCCCTCCGAAAATGCACCAATACAATCTCCTCTAATCCAAAAATTCTCCCTGCCCCCAAAATCAAAAGTCCCCCTCTCGAATGTCTTTGCCCCCTCATATCCCCCCGTCCATTCACCACCTCTCCATTCAATGCCAACCTCCTTATCCCTCCATTCAATGCCAACCCCTTTATCCCTCCATTCAATATGTCAAGTTTTCTTTTAATAAAATAAAATTTATTAACCTTAAATTCGTTACCCAAACATTTAATGACTTAATTAATTAATTAATCAATTAATTAATATACATTAAGCAATAAATAAATAATTATTAATTATTTAATATTATTAATAAATAATCATTAATTAACTAATATACATTAGGACAATAGTCCCCGAGGTGTAGGACAGTCGGTGACGGAGTGTGTTGTTAAGCCACTCCGTGATGTTAAAGTCACCGGTTCGAAACCTGCGGGGACAAAAAATCCAACCATGTTAAGGGTTGGAAACCTGCTGGGACAAAAAAATCCAACCATGTTAAGGGTTGTGGTGGCTCAGGACGGGTGCGATCACCGGGTGATTTTGACAGCTTAAATACCCATGAGTCGTCGCGGTTTCTCAAGCCACAGGTTAATCGCAGGTCCTGCACAAATTAACAAAAAAAAAAAAATATACATTAGGACAATTAATTAAACTTAATAAACCTTTAACAACTATTTAACTTTGACAATTAGTTATTTAACTAGGGTTGTTACATACACCCACCCTTCAAGAAACTTCATCCCAAAGTTGAAGTATTTTATGATACAAGGGAAAAGACACATGGTTCACACATTCATAACAAATAACCGACACTATTAGTAAGTAAGCCAAGAAAACTCATATATACTAGTGTACATGTGCAAACAATGCATGTGTAGCTAGTACATACAAGTCTCATACATGTACTAATAACAATAACTCTCATCTCTATAGTAATTTCCATATGTATCCAATCCATTCAACAAGACTATTCATTTTATAAAAGACAATAAACTAATCAAATGTTTGTGAAATCCTTTAATTACAATTATCTAGCTCAATAATGTTATTTAGACAATTGTAGTTTAGTTACATAATTACGAATATTCATATATACCCATTTTCTTTTCAGAAGGAAAAACAATAAATTCCACCATAAGACAAATCTCCATATACTCTCAACTATTTCTACTCATCCTTCCTCCCTAACTTACTTCCATATTCATTCCTATCCTTCCTCTGCTAGACTATCTTGGAGCATCAACTATATTGACCTAACTCCAAATAGAACCCATAAGAGGAAGTGTCACTATTATGACCAAGCTTCCCCAACAGGCAACTAACAGTCATCATCACATGTCTAGGGGAGCGTGAGCTAACACCATCCTCCCATGACTTCATGTTTCAGAGGATACATGGTGGGAAATGCCTCCACCCCTCCTAACATGACTAGGGTCCACACCCTACAATGGAATATACAATGGCACCGTGTTTCTGGGAGTTTTGTCAATGTTTATTTAGTTTTGGGCAGTCTCACCACCTGAAATCCTGCACTGGTCCACATATCATAGCAATGCATACAAACCAATATAATTTCACATACAAAGATTCATACCATATTGTTTCTCGATTAGTGGTCATGACATCCACTTTCATTATCATTATCCCTTGGCTATTTCATAGCCTAATGACCTGCAGATTAGTCTATAACAAAAACTCATACGTATCTATGCATTATTATCATGTAATTGCATACAACTAAAATCTCAATTCGGTATCCCTGTACCAACAATTTTAACATCAGAGTTTTCAAATTAGAAATAGATCTCATAATATCCCATAATTCAATTAACGTTACCCATTCATAGAATTATCATTTACATAATAAATTGCAACATATCCAACATCATTCAAATAACATTTAAACCTTCATAGGATTCTCATTCACACAATATATCGCATCATATCCATCATCATCAATAACAATTAAACATTCATTGAATTTACATTCACATAGTAGATCACATCATATCCATCATTATAAATAACAATTACACATTCATAAAATTTACATTCTCACAATATATCACATCATATCCATCATCATCAATAGCATTTAAACATTCATAAAGGTTCATATGTCTTAAAAGTTCAAGTGTATCATTTAATAGTTTCACTGTCAATAGAAAATAAAGGTGTTTAGGCCTTAGGTAATCCTAGTTGTCTAAGTCAAAAGGTGGCGTTACATACACCCAACCTTCGAGAAACCTATTCTCGAGGTGGTCAAAAAAGTGAGGGATAATCTCGTCGTAGTGTCTCGGCATCCTCCCAAGTAGAAGATCCTGGACTATACTTGTTCCACTAGACCTTAACTTGGTCTACCTGATGGTTCCTGAGCTGTTGGACTCTACAATCCAATATGTGTAACGGTTCTACTGTGATGGTTCCCATGTTCGATACCTGCAATTCCTTCCAATTTAGTTTATGTGATTCATCAACAACATAATGACGTAGAATAGATACATGAAAAACATTATGAGTTTTATGCAAGTGGGGTGGCAGTACGAGATGATAGGCAATGGGTCCAATTTTCTCTTGGATTCTGAATGGTCCTGTAAATTGAGGTGACAACTTTGTCCCCTTCCCGAACTGAATTGTACTCTTATTAGGCCAAATGCGAATGAAAACCTGATCTCCCACTTTATAACTTTGATCAGTCCTGTGTGCATCCGCATAACTTTTCTGTCTATCCTATGCTTCCTTTAGTCTCTGCCTAATCTGAATCACCCATTCTTCCATCTCTTGAATCAATTTTGGCCCAATTGTTACTCAGTCTTCTAATCTTTTCCAGCTCAATGGTGTTCTGCATGGCCTTCCATATAGAGCTTCATAGGGTGGCATTCTGATGGAGCTATGAAAACTGTTATTGTAGGCGAACTCTACCAAAGATAGGTACTTCTCCAAATGGGTTTGATTATTCATGACATACATCCTAAGCATGTCTTCCATGACTTGATTTACTCTCTCAGTTTGCCCATCTGTTTCAGGATGATAAGCTATGCTTAAGTTCAACTGAGTCCCCAACGTTGACTGCAAACTTGTCCAAAACCTAGAAGTGAATCTTGAGTCCCTATCTAAAATGATCTTCTTAGGTATCTCGTGCAAATGGATGAACTCACTTACAAACACACATGCCAAATCAGTGACATCGTAAGTGTCTCTAATCAGAATAAAATGAGCACTCTTGGTTAACTTATCAACTATCAAAATAATGGCATTGTGTCTATGAGATGTGAGTGGAAACCCCACAACAAAATTTATTGAGATGACTTCCCACTTGGACAGAGGAACATCATGTGGTTGTAGGAGGCCTACCGGGTGATGGTGGTCAGCTTTCACTTGTTGACACTCTAGGCACTTGGCGACGAAATGGAATACATCGTGCATCATGCCTACCCAGAAGAAGAGCTTCCTCATGTCTGTGTACATATTATTCACACTCGGATGTGCACAATAAAGTGATCTATGGGCTTCCTTCAGTATGATGCTTCGAATATCCCCACCTTCCGGGACATACATCCTTCCTCGATATCTTAACAGTCTGTATGCTTCTAGACTATATCCTTCATACTTTGAATCTAATTGCCTCCCACTCTAGAGGTTTGAAGTAACCTTTAAATACCAACTATCTCCTGGGAGTTACGTCAACACACGTTCCCTCAGATTGACCTTTAAAGGTACCAAGGAGAAGACACGTGGTCTCCTACTCAAGGCATCTGTGACCACATTTTCCTTTCCCTTGATGTATGAAATACCAAAATCATACTCACTCATAAACTCACTCCATCACCTTTTCCTAGCATTCAGATCCCTTTGAGTGAAGAGATGTTTTAAACTTTGATGGTCCGTTTTGAGCTCAAAGTTTCACCCCACAAGATAGTGCCTCCAAAGTTTCAGAGCTAGCATTACAAATGCCAACTCTAAATCATGAGTAGCGTAAACTTCCTTGTGTTTCTTTAGCTTCCTTGACACATAAACTATCACACCTCCATCCTGCATTAGCACGGTCCCCAACCCTTTCTTCGAGGGATTTGTATAGACCATGAAGTCCTTTTCCATATCTGGCACTCGCAGAATTGGCGCACTAGTTAGTAATATCTTAAGCTCAATGATTGCACTATTACATTCTTCTGTCCATTCATACCTGACCCCCTTGAACTGCAAAGTGGTGATGGGTTTCTCTATTTTATAGAATCCCTCCACAAATCTCCGATAATACCCTACTAGCCCCATGAACATTCTTACCTCATGGGAATTTTTCGGCACTGGCCATTCCATAATGGCCTTTACCTTTTCTAGGTCCACAGAGATTCCTTCACCAAAAATGATATGACCTAAATAGTGGATTTCTTTCTGTAAGAAGGAACACTTCGACAACTTCCCATACAATTTGTTCTCTCTAAGGTAGGACAATGCCACTCGCAAGTGTTCCTCGTGTTCTCTTTCATTCTTGGAATAGATGAGGATGTCATCTAGAAAGACTTGTACAAAACGGTCTACGTACTTCCATAATACTCGGTTCATGAGGCTCATGAATACTGCTGGTGCATTGGTCAATCCAAAAGGTACTACGATGAACTCGTAATGTCCAAACCGAGTTTGAAAGGCAATTTTAGGAATGTCGCCTTCCTTAATCCTTAACTGGTGATACCCTAATCACAAATCAATTTTTGAGAATACCGCTACTCCTTTCATCTGATCAAAGAGGTCATCTATTCGCGACATTGGGTACCTATTTTTCACTGTAGCATGGTTCAAGTCCCTGTAATCTATACACAATCATAAGGAACCATCCTTCTTCTTCACAAAAATTACTGGTGCACCCCAAGGTGAGACACTTGGCCTTATTAGACCTAAGTATAATAACTCTTTCAACTGCATTTGCAACTCACAAATTTATGGCATTGTCATCTAATAAAGAGTCTTGCAAATTGGTTCTACACCAGGTTTTAGCTCAATAGTAAAATCAAGCTCCGTTTCAAGAGGTAACCCTGGTAACTCATTCGGAAAAACATCCTTAAATTTTGACAATACCGGGTACTGATCCAAGGAGGGTCCCTTCCTTTCATTCACTGCTTCCACTACATACATTCAACACCATTGCCTCATGCACCACTTAACCTTCATAGTTGAGATAAAGTGTAGAGACACCCATCTTTGTACACCATGGATCTCTACTGGTCTTCCTTCATCGTTGACACAAAGCACCCCTTTTGTGAAACAATCTACCAAAGCTCGATGAGCTTCTAACCAATCCATTCCAATGATTAGGTCATATGTCCTGAGAGCTATGACGTATACCTTCAACCTGGTAGTACACACTCCCAGGTCTATTAGAAAATTATCAACGCTAGGTCCTACCACTTGTTTTTCCCCCAAGGCCATCTCGACTTGTTTAAAGTCATCGTGCTCATAGGTTGCCAACCCACTCTTTTCTAATGCAGATGGTGAAATGAAACTATTTGTAGCACTAGAATCAAATAAAATATTAACATTGATATGATTTAGCATACCTGATGACTCCACCACCATGGATTGATGTTCTTCTTGGTGATTATTAACCGTTGCGTAAATTTGGTGGCTGCCACTTGCTTTTCCCATTGGGGCCTTTCCTTCTCTATGCACAAATCCTGATTGTAAATATGGGTAGTCACGCTGGTAATGGGGTCCTCCACATCCCCAACAGGTAACACAAGATTGAACCTGCGCATTATTCTGTGACTATATCTGAAATGAGTTCCTTCCCCTGGAACCCTTGCCCCTACTAGCTGCTCCCTGAGATGGTCATGGACCTGCCTACATCGTTGGTGATTAATGGTATGCTGCACTCGCTACCATTAAAATCCCTGCGGCTACTGTCCTTGGTGCGACTCTATTACCATATGGAGGTGGGCTTGAGCCCCCTCCCCTGGGAAATGTCCTAGGGTCCTTTCCCACGAATCCAGGACGATGTTGAAAGGTCGGTCTCATACCTCCATTTAAGTTCATGTGTTCCTCCGCATAACATGCATTTTCCACTGCTTCTACTACTGAAGATGATTTCCACATTAGCACCATAGACCTTATCTTAGGGTTTAACCCATAGACAAAACATTCTGCTTGTCGTTGGTCATTATCCATGTATGAAACATATTTGACCAATTCCATAAACCTGATCTCATATTCTTCTACGGTCCTGCTTCCCTGTACTAGAGCATGAAATGCTCCCACCTATTGTTCCTCATAGTAAGCTGGTATATATTTCCTTTGAAACCTCTCCTCAAAAATTTCCCAAGAGACGGTGTCTAGGGTAAGGTGCAACTGCCTCTCCAGGTTTCCCCACCAGTTCAAGGCACTGTCTCTCAACTGAAAAATCATTATCTTCACCTTTGAAGTGGATGCATAGTCTCTTGAGGAAAACCACCTTGTCATGCCTTCCAACCATGCTTCTGCACGTTCAATGGCATGACCCCCGACAAACTCCAGAAGTTTGATCTTCTATAGTTCTCTAGTGATTTCTTTGGGTGGAGGTCCTCCCCCTGAATCCATCGACACTTCTAGATTACCCGTTCCATGTGGTGGGGGCTCCACTTCGATCCCTGCTGGTTGATGCCCCTTTAAAGTCTCATTTATGGCCTCCAAAGAGCACAGTATGAGAGCTAGTTCAGGCGATGGTGGTGGCGGCGCTGGCGGTCCCTGCGACAATTCCCCTCTACCTCCATTTCCTCGACTCCTAACCATCCTGTATAATTTAATTTGCATCAACCAAAGTTGTCAAGTGAGTTCAAGGACATTTCACATTTGCGCAACTTAAACTAGAAAACAAGGTTAGGCGTAAGTTTTTTTTACTTGTCTGTAAATAGACATTACTCTCTTTAGGGGAGGTGGCTAGGTTAGGGTTAAAACATCTAAGTTTGATGTCTCTGCCTAAGAAAACTACTAACTCCCTCGCCTGGTATCTATGCTAGGATTGCACCATACTCGCCAATTTCTCTAACTTACCTGCCTAGTGTGCATGAAGCCCCCTCCCGCTTACCTTGGTCCAAGTCCTTAAATTTTCGTTTAAAACTAATTAATGTGGTTTTCAACCTAATGTTGATTAATTATTAAGAACTAAAAATCTTGACTAAACTTTAATCTAAGTTCACTCATCTTAATCCACACATTCAATTTAATCCCTAAAATTAGTATTATTATTAGTGATTAATTCATTAAGTACATAATTAACCACCACAAATTTAATTAATTATTTCAATTGATTAACCACTTTTAAGTAATCGCATTAATTTATTAATCATATTAATTTATAATTAAAACTTAAATTTATATATGTTTAAACCTAAATTTAAATATATAATTTTTTTTTAATTATTCAAATTTAACTAATTTTAAACAATTTACATTTAAATCTAATAGTAATTTAAAACAATCATAATAATAATAATAAATTAAATTAAAATAAAAAATTAATTAAATTAAAAATAGTTAATTAAATTAAAACAATAAAATAAAAAAAATAAAAAATAAATTTTGAAATGGGCATCGCGGGTCCTCGCATGAGGTCCATGTGCCCCCCCACCGTCCATTCACTACCTAAAATCCTACACACCTCCCGGGCTCTCTATCTTAACCCTAAACTCTACGCGCCCAACCCTCGGTTCGTATATCATTCTGTCGCCTCCCCTCTCTGCACTCTCCCTCTCGGCAAACCAGGCTTGATGTAGAGGAGAGGAATTGTTGGTAAGGGTTTTCCCATTCATCACCTGCATTGATACTTATAATCCATGCCAAAAGGACTGTGCCCCCCTCCCACTGTATTTGCGTACTCCAAAGAGGAATGGAGGCTGGGCCCACTATGGGCATAACCATTGATCTGTGGGTGTAAGGCCTAGTGCTTTTGTTTGGTTTTGGTGACTTATGTGTTGACTGTGTGTTGTGGTTGCAGGTCACGTGGGCTGGCGCTTGCACTTGGTTACGGTGACTTATATTTTTTTTTTACTGTGTGTTGTGGTTGTAGATCGCGTGGGATGGCACTGGTGTGCTGGACTGTGTGTTGTTGTGTTACGTTATTGGCTCGACGGTTGCACTGAGATGATGCGTTGTGCAGAACTACTTCACGGGATGTCCTCCTCATGGCTTGACACTTTGTGTCTTTTGTGTTGTTTTAAGGGCAGGGTGGTACTGAGCACCCTTTGCGCCCCTTGTGGGCTCCTCTTCCTTGTGGCTTTGTGTTGCACTCTTTGCGCCCCTTGTGGGCTCCTCTTCCTCGTGGCTTTGTGTTGGCTTTGTATTTGTGCATGAAGATGATTTATAAAGTCTTCTGGTTCCTTGATATACTAAATCTACTGCAATCATAAACTCAAGATATCAGTCCCACGCTTCAAATAATTAAATGGCCATATCCAACATTTGAGAATGAAATATCTATTCGATCTAGCACCTGATTATTCACACCAATCCAAAAACAATTAACTCAATGTTGAACTTTGAAAATAAATTAAAGATCAATCACACACACATTGCTGTAAAATATCCACACAAACACACAGGACATATACAAGGAGGTTTACCTTAGTTGGGGTGGAGAGCCCTTGCCGAACCAACAAGGAACCTCTTAAGAAAGTAACAGACTAAAGTTTTTCACTCACATTCAGGAATTGACATAAAATATCTTTGACATTAATTCAATTGGAAAATTGGATCAACAATCTTTTACTTCATGCATAAAAACGATAGGTATCGTCTGGTTTTGACAACATACTTTGTTACATTCCCTATTATCCACACCCTATACATCATTCCTTATATAAGGTAAGTTGATACTATCAATATCTAAAGATAATCATTAAACATTTTGAGAGATTTTACAATTGATATTTACATCGAATTTCTAGGAATCAATTCCATCCTCATGACACGAAGTGCATGAGCGATGGAGTCTCTCGTATTCTGGAAAACTGATTTGGGGAGATTCTATTTAAATTATTTCTCAAAATCTTAACCACCCTACTGGTCCAATTGGTGCATTATGGAAATAGAGGTTTTGGTACCGGAATACACACAGTCGCGAGTCTGGTACCAAAATGGACGCAGAGTAGACAATACCAGAATGGATATAGAACATAGTACCAGATCAAAACTGTCTTGGGTGCCAGAATAGATTTGGTGTCGGATTGCACGATGTCTGGTAGTACCAAAATAGCGCAAGTACTGGATAAGATTCTCATGAGTCAAACTATTAGAACTATACAAAATATAACATTTTAATTGAATTAATTTAAGAAATTTTAACAAAACATGTTTTAAATCATCAATTACCTCTTGTGAACATGAACACGGTCATTAGGTATGTGTGTGGGAGGAAAATAGTCAAGTATAGGCTCATAGAATAGGCAAAAAATCTTATATACAAGGTAATATAGGGCATTATATATGTCAAAAGAGGGACTCAACATTTCCCCCATGCTGAAGGTGTTGCATGTCCTCATGCAACATTATCAAAACTGATACCCAAAAATTCTGCAAATTTGGATCCTTCTCTGTTATTTCTAAGGTTGCAGGATGTTAAAACTAGAAACTTTACTCCTCAATTCCTTCGTGATCACCCTGGTGTACTGGATCAATCGTAGGACATTGTTGATTTTGGTAGAGACCTCTGCATGTTGTTCCTACAATTGTGCATTCTCTGCCTTGATATGCCTGTCCAATACTTTGTACTCTTCAACTTCTTGCTTCAGCCTCTCAACATCTGCTGTCAATTTTCATTTTCTTAGGTACTTGTCTAGGCTAGGTGTGAGTACTTACTTAGTCACCTCCTCTTAGGCTTCATTTTATTTTCTCAAACCCCTCAATGTCTCTGTTACCAACCCTTCTGTCTCACTTATTTTTGCAGCCCCATAACCACTTCCTCTTTCTGGAGAACTTGGAATATCCATGGGTTCCCCTTGAAGAGAAGGTATATTTCGAACTATCACTTGTTTGGCCATGCTTATGGTGGTCCTTCGTGTGGGAAACAAGACTTTCTTAGACTTTCTGACAGTGGTAAGAGTTTCCTCAAACAACTTTCTTTTTTTAATCTTAACACCAGTCGTGGGCCTGGCCACCTATTTCTTTTGTGTTGATTTGATCCCAATCCTGAGGCCTTGAGTTGTGAATTCTGGGGTTCGCTTCTATGGACCAACCCTTGTTTCTACCTTGGAAGATTGAGGCATAGGTTCTTGAATCTGTGCCTTCTCTCTTTCGAGCTTCTTTTTATTTCCACTTGTCACCTTAGCAATTTATTTCAATTCACCAACCAATTCTTGGGAAGACTGAATAATTTCTTCTGGAATATTTTTCAACTCTTTAGGGGATTCCAGAGGGAGTTTGACAGTTTCCTTACGTGAAATATCCTGTTGATCTTTTTCCTCTTTATTTTGTTTCTTACTTAGTGATAGTTTGTCTTTAGGATGCAGGACTGAGCTAGAGTGTGTAGACCTTTTCTTGCGTTGTAAGTTGAGATCAGGGGTCTTCTCTACTTGGATGGTTGGTTCTAATGACACCTCCATGGCTTATTCAGCAACATTGTTTGATCAACCTCCTAGCTCAAAGTCTTCCTTTTGTCTTTTATCCTTTTGAATCGAGGTAGGGATCATTTTCTGGGATTGGGTGGCTTTCCTCTTCCTCGATGTAGTAGATTCCCCTATGATATAATTTTATGTCACTAATTTCTCAATGGGCTGAGACGAGATGGGCGTAACAGTGCCTAATTTATTTCGTGATGTTCTTCTTTTGTATTTCTTTTCCTTTCTTCTTGAACCCTCACTGTGTATCCCTGCCTCCTGTATCTCAACATATTTGGATATTCCTTGAGAAAAATTCTGTTGGAGTAATTGTTTCCAACTACCACCTTGTGTCCTTAAAGCATGAACAACCAAAATTTTGATTAAACCATGGTGATGAAGGCTAGTTTTTGGTTTCTTGGAAACTGACCTCACCCCTCTCACCATATTATTTAAACTCATCCATAGGAAGTGGGGAAAATTAATTTGTGGTCCTCCCTCGAAATGTGATAAAAGCTTCAAATGATAAATGAAGGTCACTGCATACCTTCCTTCATAGGTGAGGAATTTCTATAGACTTATGAGCATTGTCCAATATTCCTCTTTGAAGTAGCTTTGTGGGATGCCCTTAGTCCAATTGGGGTCTTGATGTTCTGATTTAAGGAATTTCTGACAAAGTTTCCTATCAACGATCACCCTCTTGATGTATTTTTCTCCAGCAATGGGGAGACCTATAGCTTCTGATATAGTGGCTTCTATAATTTTTATCTTTATGTCTCCAAATTACACACTTCCTCCATCATATGTCTGTGCGAAGGAAAGAGAAATTCCCTCATGATGTCCTTTAAACTTCTCCAAAAATGGCACCCACCCTGCCTGTTCATATTTCTCCTTGCAAGCCTGATATTCTGTTGTCTCCCTATATAATTGAAATATGGGCTCATGCCTATCGAACCCCATGCTAGCTTACACAATTCTCTTAGGTGGATGAGGCACAGATAGAGGGTCAAGGTTTGAGTACCAGATAACATAGGCTATGATAGAGTACTGGACAGGGAAATATATGCAAGGGATACGAAGGCACAGGATATTTGTAGATGGTGTGAAAACAATGGTAAATAACACTCATTTGGATGGAAGAGCCATCCAAAGGAGCATTTATAAATGGAAGTGTAGATTACAATGATCACATCGATAATCTTAATGATATGGTGAAGCAGGTCAGATCCACTAATGGCTTACGGACTCGTGGGAAACTTGGTGTCGAAAAATATTCACGGAAAGGTGTGGTCGTTATGATCAGGACTCGTGAGTGTAGAATCGGCTGGGATTATTATTCGATATGCTTAGAGATGTGGCTTGTGTCATTTCATATAGTACGTTAGCACATCATAAGTTTATGTGACTTAGTTACCGGATAGACAAAGGGAGTATGAGTTTGATCTGGTAAGAGACACCATGACCTTTCACTCTTAATATTTCGAGGGACAGGGACATCTTCCCTTACAGAAATGTGGTCGAGGATTTTTCAAAGGTTCTTGAAAGAAAAGGTATGTCATGATCTGAGAGAAACCAAATGTTTTTAAATGAATATTTAGTCTAATTCCTTTAAATAAAATGAAAAAAATGTTGAATCCATATTTCCTTGTACTAATAATTGAACAACAACTTGGAAATATGATGAGAGTTACCAGTCACATCCTTACCAGTACCGAATCACCTGTGTGCAGCATTGGAACTAGTACAAGATCACCTGTGTGTAGAGTTCGTAATTAGTACCGAAATAGCGTAGGGTTCCCTCTTTAATACTGGATATGATCCAGTACTGGATAAGCACAACGAGATGATTTGGTGCAGGGGTGGCCCTTGGTACTAGATGAACATAGAGGTGATCATTGGTGCCAGATAAGCACAGAGATGAACATTATTTTCTAGTTCTTGAAAAAATCTTTGACACAAATTCTAGTGGCAATGACTTGTAGGAATAGCTGGTGTTCTATGATAAAATTCAATTGAAAAAAAAAGCCATGTAGTTACCAAAAGTTTGTAGAGGAATAATGCAAGAAATCTTTGTAACAGGAGGGTATTCTGCAATGATCAGTTACTGAGATGACATAACCCCTTTTATTCTGGGACCAAGTTGATCATGGCTTCTGCTAGCATTTCCTCTTTTATTACAATAACAATAATAATCCTAACTACTAATTTTCTATGGATTTTTATCGAGCCCAAATTAATTAATGCTCGCCAGTATTTTCAATTTTACAGAGTTTGAAAAACTTAAAGGAAACTCTCTATACTGTCCTGTGTATTTTTATTGATCCCGGGCCAGTTCCTGCTTGCCGGTGTTTTCAATTTTAAAGAGTTTGAAAAACTTAAAGGAAACTTTCTATACTGTCCCATGGATTTTTATCGAGCCTGGGCCAGTTCCTGCTCACCGGTGTTTTCAATTTTAAAGATTCTGAAAAACTTAAAGAAGACTGCATCTGGTAGATGCCCTCCTTATTTGTTTGTCTACATGGCAACACAACCAACTGAGAGACTTTATCTAATGACACACCTATGTACAGAAGATGAATTTATGAAATTGAACTTACTGTGGTAGGTTAGTAGGAGGGGAAACCCTCTTGCTTACCAGTTGCATTTCGGAACTCTGAAGAACATTTTTGACGAAATCCTCTTTTGACAGAGGCTTATGATAAACCTTCAGTCGATGCCCATTTACAAAAAAGGAAGTCTAATTTTCATCAATGGTCTTTATCCTTACTAAACCATTGTCATAAACTGTATTGACCTCATAGGGCCCCATCCATCTAGTAGACAATTTACCTTTAAAATTTTTGAATTTACTATCATCTAGGAGGGCCCAATCACTTGACTGGAAGAACTTTTTTTACTGTACTTGTTATTCCATTTGGTCCTTTTCTCTTGTATCAGGGTGGTTCTTTGTAGAGCATCCTGTCTTATCTCATCAAGCTCATTTAATTGTAATAGCCTCTATTTTTTAGCTTTGTTCAGGTCCATCCCTAATTGCATGGCAGTTCTGAAGGTTTTTACTTGAAACTCTATGGGCAGTAGTACATGTTTCCCATACACCAACTCATAAGGTGTATGGCCTGTTGTATTTCTCCAAGCTATCATGTATGCCCACAAGGCCTCGGGCAACCTATCAGTCCAATCTTTGTGATGCAGCTAAACAGTCTCAGTGAGGATAGCCTCTATCACTTTGTTGGTCGATTCCACTTGGCCATTGGCTTGGGGGTGATAGGGTGAAGAATTTCTGTGTTTGATATTGTATTGTTCAGTAAGAGCCTTGACCAAAATGGAGGTGAATTATGTCCCTTGGTCAGTGACTATTTCTCGAGGTACCCTAAAATGAGTGAAAATTTCCTCAAAGAGAAAGTCTAGAACAGATTGTTCATTGGCTGAATACAAAGCCTTGGCTTCTACCCATTTGGTTACATAGTATGTGCAAAGTAATATGTACTTTTTTCTACGGGACATGGTATTGATAGGTCCTACAAAATCTAAAGCCCACATTTCAAAGGGTTCGATCACTACTTGGGCTTGGAGTGGCATTTTGTCGACTGCTGTAGGTTTTCCCATTCTTTGGAATCATCACAGCTAGCCACGTATTTCTTTGCATCCTTGAAGATGGTTGGCCAATAATATCCAGACTATAGGATCTTGTAAGCTTTCCTCTTGTCAACAAAATGGCCTCCACATGGTCCATCATGGAAATCTCTGAAGATATCATGTATTTCATCTTCCTAGACACATATTCTGATTAACAATTCAGGTCCAGTTTGGTATAGGGTATCCTCATGCCACATATAATTGGCACTTATCTGAATAATTATTTTTTTTTCTATGGATTTCATACTTTGAGGTAGCTTTCCAGTTACCAAATAGTTGGCTATGTCTGCATACCAAGGGGTGAAAGTAGAAATGGAAAATAAATTCTCATATGGAAAATCATCATCTACTGGAGTATTGTCACCTGTATGAATAAGTATAGACAAGAAATTAGCAACCAAGTTGTCTCTTCTAGACCTATATATGATAGTGATATTGAATTCTTATAGTAACAACAACCATCTAGTCACTCTAGCATTTGTAATAGGTTTGTTCATTAGAAATCTGATAGCTGAGTGGTCAGTGTGCATAAAAAATTTGTATCCTGTTATATAGTGTCTAAACTTGTTGATGGTATGTACTACTGATAAAAATTCATTTTCTGTGACAGTATAGTTTGCTTCAGCAGGTGAGAGGTTCTTGCTAACAAAGTATATAGCATAAGGAATCTACCCTTCCCTTTGTCCTAATACATCTCCCAAAGCGGTATCTGAGGCAGCTGTGGAAATATGGAAAGGAAGAGACCAGTTTGGACCTCTCCAAGTAGGGGCACTTGAAAGTTTTGTTTTTAAGATTTCAAAGGAAATTTGGCATTTCTCATCCCAATAGAATTCAACATATTTTGTTAGTATTTTGAAAAGGGGGGCAACTAGGTTTGTAAAATTTTGAATAAACCTCCTATAGTAGCTAGCATGCCCTAAGAAAATTCTGATTTCCTTTTGTGAGCTAGGGATCTTGGTTTGGGAAATAATGTCAATCTTGGCAGAGTCCACTCTTATTCTTGTACCAGAGATGTGGTGACCTAGAACAATTCCTTCAATGAGTAGCATTCTCGATTTTTCGTGACTGAGTGAGAGGTTGGTCTCTTTACACCTAACCATTACCTTCTCCAAATTATCCAATGCTTGTTGGAAATCATCCTTGTATACCATGAAATCATCCATGTAGACTTCCACGCAATCGTTGGTTAAATTGGAGAAAACAACCAAGACAACCCTTTGAAAGGTAGCAGGGGCATTACATAACCCAAAGGGGAGAACCCTATAGGCATAGGTTCCCTAAGGACAGGTGAATGTGGTCTTATGTTGATCTTCTAGTGAAATTTGTATTTGGTTGTAACCACTAAACCCATCCAGGAAAGAAAAATACCTCTTCCCAGACAATGTGTCTAAGACCTGATCTATGAAAGGTAAAGGGAAGTAATCCCTATAGGTGGCCTTGTTTAATTCTTGAAAGTCAACACAAATCCTCCATTTCCCATTTTTCTTTGGTACAATAACTAATGGGGAGACCCACTTGCTATCTGATATAGGGTAAATGAAATTGGCTTGTAGGAGTTTTTGGAGTTCTTCATTTACTATATCTTTCAAGGCTGGATTCATTCTTCTTTGGGGCTGCTTGACAGGTTTGATCTTATCGTTAGTGAAAATATGATGCATACAGGTGTCTAGGCGGATCCCTTTCATGTCAAAGTAATCCCATGAAAAAGCATCAGATTGCCCTTGAATCATTTGTATCAACTTTGGTTGTCTATCTATTTCTAGGCTAGCATTGATATATAAGGACTTTCCAGGATTGATTTCAACATCTTGAAAAACTGATTCTTTCCCCTCCTCTATTTTTGAAATAGTGGTTGTTGTAGCAGTGGGAAGATGCCAAATTTCTTGAAATTCGGGGCTAAAGATGTATGTGTAGTTAGGGAAATATTGAGGATAATCGATGCATGCTGAGTCAGCCAAGAATAGACTTAAGATTTGTTCTTCAATTTTCTCTTGTACTCCTTTTACTTGTTCAAGTGTCAACAAGGGCTGAGTATAGTCCTCCTCCCCATAGGGATTCTCCAACCAGATAGGAACTTCAGTGGATGGTTGGGCGGGGGGGAAAAGGATAATTTTTTGACTTTGAGTGCCATTGGAGATTTTCATTTCTCCAGATCGACAGCTAATGAATGCATCAACAGTGGCCAACCAAGGTTGGCCGAGTACTACTAGATGTCCCGGTTTGGAGGAATTGGGATGAATTACTAAGAAATCCATAGGGTATTCCCAAGAGGCCAATGCGACTATTATATCATCTAAACTCCCTGCTGGGGTGATGAAGGATTTGTCTGCAAGCTCCAACAGAGTTTGTGTTGGTCTTAGGTGATCTAGTTGCAATGTTTTCATAGTGTTTACTGACATCACATTTTTTGCTTCCCCTAGATCAGTC